>CAXHTJ010000010.1:8718154-9318154 GCA_964019445.1 Populus tremula | reverse complement strand
GTACAAAAATGATATATATATATATATGTGTGAGAGAGAGAGAGAGAGAGAGAATGCAACTTAAAAAAAAAAAACATTTTATAGAAAAAAAAGCAAAACTTTTATAAAATAAATGTTCAACTTAAGGGATTATTTTAAAATGCGGAAGGACAGTGGATTTCGCCTAAACTCGTAGTTCCGTCCCCGCAAGTAATTCATGCATCAGATTATTTGTCCAAAATTAGGAAGCATCATGAGCAAATTTAGATTATTGGCCTGTGCATCGGATCAATTATATTTTTATATAAAAAAGCAGCGCGTTGCTAATATTTTTTTAATAAAAAAATTAATTAACAACTCAAAATATAATTTACATTAGATGATATATTTTTTAAATATTGATATAATAATATATTAAATAATATTTTTTTTAAGTATTAAGACGATGAAATATTAAATTGATCTAGATTTATTTGTCAAATCTATGACTTGAATCATAAGATTATGATAACTCTACATTAAAAAAAATTAAATAAATTACGAAGACCAATTCTTAATAAATTTAATGTTGAAAGATGAAATTAAAAAATGATAAAAAACTACATGAGTCAACACAGATTAACAAGTCAAACCCGTAACTCAGGTCATGATATCAGATAACCCCATAGAAAGTGATTCATAAAAAATACAAAGCCCAATTTTCAACTAATCTAATGTTAAAAGATAAAATCAAAAAATAAAATCAATAAAAAAAAGGAAAAAAAAAACAACCCAAGTTAACTCGGGCTAATATGTTGAACTTGCTACCTAGAACATGAGACCAAGATAATTTCATAAAAAAACAAATAAAAAAATTATGAAACTTTATTTTCAACATATCCAATATTAAAGTTTGAAATTAAAAAAAATCCATGAAATCGGGATAATTTCATAGAAAGAAAATTTAAAAAAATTATAAAATTGGATTCTCAAACAATCTAATATTGAAAGATGAAATAAAAAATCTATGCACTTTCAATTTCATCCCCCTTCATTTTTTTCATCTTTGAAATTTGATCCTTATTCTTTTTATTGCTATTTGTTTTGTTTAAGATCATTTTTTAGATTTTTTTTTACAATTTTATCCTCCATGAGTTTTTTTTTTCTCTATAAAATTTGATGCCCACTCTTTTTCATGCTATCTTTTTCGCTTTTGCAAGTTTTTAAAATTGATATTTTTCATGATTTTATTATTCAAAATTAAATTGGTTGGGAATTAAGCTTTTTTATTCAACCCGAATCCAATATTTAATGAGTTACGAGTTTTAGATATTAGACTAGGTTTAAAAGGTTTGCCTGAGTCTGCTAGTTTTTTTTTTTTCCTTTTTTAAGTTGTTTTGTTTTTACTATTTTTTTAGAGTTTTGTTTTGTTATTTTTTATGGTTTGCCTTCTATGAGGTTAGTCTTAGTTTCATGACTAGAGTCACCAATTTCAAATGTTAACATAAGTTGACTTTTGTCTTTTTGATCATTTTTTTTAATTGATTTATCTCAATTTTATCTTTCAACATTTGATGTATTGTAAATTGGTCTTCGTGCTTTTTTTCCCCTTTCCTTTAAAGTGGTCTCTTTTTTTTTGTATTTCTTTATATAAGATTATCCCGATCTTATGTCCATAGTCATAGAGTTTATAAGTTAACCTGGTTTAACTAAGTTTTATCTTTGTAGTTTTGCCATTTAACATTGGTTTTTTTATACTTCGGATGGGCTTAGGTCCCAATTGGTCTGATGACTTGGATTTTGAGTTTTTATTTTTATATTTTTTTTTCTTTACATCAAAAAACAATTTGACCGATCCGCAGTGGAGCGTGAGCCACAAATCTAGTAAAAAACTAAAAGCCATAGAAGATTCATTGTGGATTCTATTTCATTACACTTCAATCGGGTTATTCTATTCCACCTCTTAGAAAGAAAATAACTTGAATCAAAATACTTAATAGCATGACAATACATTTATATAGAACTTCTACCCCGAGCACATGAAATGCAACCATAGACAGTCAAGTGACACCCAATACACGAAATAATTTGATCTATAAGCAACATCATTGTGGTAAAAGCTACAATACCAAAGAAATCATTATCACAAGGCATAGAAGGGGAGGTCATAAATATCTATATCGTAAAATCAATTTTCAATGGAATGGAAAATACATATATAGTAAAATTATAACCATAGAATACCACCCTAATGAAAGTGCATACATTTGTCTCATACACTATGAGGATGGTGGGAAAAGATATATTGTATATCCTAAAAGGGCTATAATTATAGATACTATTATTTTTTGTATAGAAGTTCCTATAAAAAAATAGGAAATGCCCTACCTTTGAGTGTTGTTTAAACTATTGATTTATGTAATTAGAAGTAACCAATTAGGTTTATGACAAAACCTAGAAATTGATCACTGGTCCAATATGAGTACCTCTATAAGATAGACCCCAACAAAAAAACTAGAGATTAAGGGTAGTAAGTGATTGAGTTTATTAGTTCCTCATATAAAATTATTGACTTTAAAAATATAGTAATATGGAGAAGAAAAAATTGTTTCAAGCACCGATATAACAAAAAACAACTATTGTTTCAAAAAGAGGAGGATGAGTTATTCACATCTCATTTGATGGTCAGAGGCAAATTGAAAGCTAAGTAGTTGGAATTTTAAAGATTCTTTTAGGAAAAAATAAAGATGTCTCCTACATTTACCCTAATATGTGGAAGTATCAACATAATTTTATGGAGTCATTCAGTTTGAATGCTACATGAAAAATATAAGCCAGATGAAGGAACGAGAAGATCTAGGATGTAGAAGTGTATAGCATAAACGATTCAGCAAATCTTGATTCCTATATATCCATTCATGTAGTACTTGACTACATTATATGATATATATATATAAGATCCATATATATAGATGTCATCATCTAAACCTAGAAAGTCATATACTTTGGAATAAGCTTATACAAATTGGAAAGAGATTTTGATTGATAAAAAAGAAAAATCTACTTCAACTGATATGCTCGTGCATGATCATACATAACATAGAGATCACACTTGGAAGGGGTGGACAATTAGCTAGAGTTACAAGTGTGTGGCGAAACTGATTGCAAAAGAGAGGAAATCAACCACATTAAATTACCTTTTTGGGAGGTTCATTTAATATCCAAAAACTTCTCAGCAACAGTTGGACAAGTAAGGAATGTTGGGGTGAACAAGAAACTTTTAGGTAAAGTCGAATCAAAATGTTGGCTAGGTAAACATCCTTTAGTAAAAGGAGTAATTATGAACCCTCTAGACCATCCTAATATGTGTGGTGAGACTTGGTATTGAAACTTGATGTATGTAAATAGAGGTACATCTTGGAGTTATGAGTTAATGTTGTGTTGGGATTAATATCGATGGTTATAAAGATGAAATAATAATAAAACAACATTGAAATGGAAGAAGTGTATGCGAAAGTTAAAAGTAGTGACTTTAGTATTGAAAAAAGAATAAGTATAGTCTTGATTGACATAAATCATGGAAAATTAAGAAAGAAAATAAAATAAAATATATTATGGGTAGTGTAAATGATGTTGGCTGTAAAAAGAATAAAGATATGAAGAAATGTGACACTTCAAATAAGTTATAAAAATAAATGTGTTAAAGCATATAGACATTTTAATAATGAGTTCAAAATAAAATAACAAATCCAATTAAGCTCGTGTTTGATAAGAATAATAAATTGGTTATGCTTTACATAATGATGTTTTGAATTTTGAATGAATGATGAGATATTAATATAGGTACCTTCTTTGGTTTTAAGAGAGGCATATGAAGGAACATCCTCGGTGGTTAGAGGAGAATGCGTAATGGGAGTTACAGGTAGGTGTTCAACACCTTATTCATCTTGTATATTTTATTTAATTTTTTTTGAATTATTGCATGGAATGACTATTAGTCTATACAAGATGATCAAATAAAAGTGAGGAATATGAAAATTATTGTGGATTTATGAGAAGGATAAGCAATATTAAGGACAGTTGCCATTGTTGATATGTATTGTTACACCCGGACATCGCGGTAACCTTTAAAATATTTAAATGTATGAAAAAATAGATATCTGATATTTTTTTCTTCGAGGAGAAAATATATAGTTTAAGAAATCGCCACCTAGTATTATTGTTACTAGGAACTCTAACTGGTCAATAAAAATTCTATGGTACAAGACTAGTGACTCAAAATGGTAAATACTATATCCTCATAAGAATCCTACCCGAAGCAAGCTGCATTGCTAGTTTTGTCTTAAATTGCTAAGAGTTTGTTTTTGTTCCATTCTTATGCTCTTCCTATAATATTCCTGACTCTGGTGTTAGTGAATATTCGGCTATGAATATTTTCAACTCTGGCATTGGTAAATATTGCGTAACCCAAAAAGTATGGCATTTCTAACTCTAGTGCAAATAAATAAATCCATAAATTTTGGATTAAAAGAAAAAAAAACTATTTTTATATTTTTTAAAAAAGAGAAAAAAAGACATGTTTTGTATATCAGACTTGCATTTCACACTAAAAGTCTACGAACTAAATATACAATAAAGTTAACAAAAAAGCATGAGGAACCTACAAATAAATATCAAAAGGGTCAATGTGAACTTTTTTTGAAATTTTATGATATCCAAAATGAATTATTTGGCTGGATATCAAAATAAAATGAGTGAAATAAAAGGAAAAATTATGAGTGTGTTTTCCTAAAATCAATTGGGCCAGCTGGGCCTGAGGCCCAACCCAGCCTCTACAGTTCTGTTTGTTTTTTTTAGGCCGGACCTAGCCCAGCCGTAAAGGCTGAGCTTGATCCAGCCAGCCCGAGCTGGGTCACTAGTCTAGCCTAGTGACCAAGCAGGCAAATGCAATAGCATACGTGAATTCTAATTCACGTATGCGTGCTTAGTAAGAATGTAATTAAAATGGTGATGGTGAAGATGGCGTACCTGACATGAAGACGTCGATGCTGGTGACGCTGGTGGCTGGCGGTCGGGCAACCTTTGAACAAACCTCCTCTGCTTTCCTCCTTTTCTTCTCTGTTTCGTCTTTCTCTCTGGTCTTTTGTTCTCTCTGTTCTCTCTCTCTCTCAACTGGTTTTGTTTTCCCTCCTCTCTCTCTCTCTCTCTCTCTCTCTACTGGTCTCGTTAGTGCTAGTGCTGAGGAGCGATGTCTGCAACGGTGGCTGAGGAGAAACAATTGTTGTTGCTCACAGTGGCTGCTGCTCAAGTCACGGAAATCCATGCTGCCACTACTGAGAAGAGTAGGCTGTTGCTGGAAATGCAGGGGTGTAGCTGATGCTGGTGGCTGCTGCTTTAGGAGAGGAGGAAAGGAAAGAAGGGTTCCCTCTGCTGCTGCTGCTGCGGGCTTGCATTTGCTCCCGGTTGTTGGAGCTGTTGATGACGCTGCTGCTATGGCCGGTGCATGCTCACGGTGCATAGAGACTGCTGAGCTGCTACTAATCTTGACTGCAACCAACGTTGAGGATGGAGCTCTCAGTAGGAGGCTACGCTGTTGATGGCTGAGGATGGATTCCTGCTGCTGTCAACGTGAATTAGCTTTGCTGCCGTATCTCTCATGAATGGGGAGCCAGCCGTGAGGGACAGGGACGGTGCTATTGCTAGTTGAGTTTTGTCAGCTGCGTGGTCTGTGGGGGAAGAGAAAATGAGGGTGTCTTCTGGCACCCAAAAGGAGAAAATGTGTATGGCCCGGTCTTGAATGAGGGAGGACGACGGCAGGAAGGAAACACCAAGCTTTTTTTTTTTTTAGGATGGGATGGCTGCGCTCAATGATGTTCTAGGTTCGCGTAATGTGCTTTTTAAAGTTTATTTGTAATGTCCTCCCCAATGTTCTAGATCTGTATTTATGGTATAAACATTTTATAATATAAAGTTTCGAAAAATAAAGTTTGAAACAAAATTATTTTTATTTTGAAATTTGAATTAGCTTAAAACTTAAATTTGAAAATAAATAATTATCATTATCTTAATAATCTTTTTAAATTAAAGATTATAATAGAATAACATAATCATATTATAGTTTCTAGTTTTTTTACAAGTTGATAAATTACATTTTACTCGGAATTAGTCCTTAATTTTTTAATTTTTAATTTTAACTTCTTTAAAATTAAATTAAAAATAAATAGATAAAAATTAAGTTACAATATATATTTTCATCAATAATGGTCAAATTTGAATAAGCTTATGGTAATAGTTGACGACATGTGATTTTAGTAGTATGGGTTTATGGGAAATTGTATAATGAATTGATATTGGTTAAGGGAAATAGGTATGATAATCATTGTAAGAGCAATAAATGAGGATTTAGGGATGGATGGCAATTGATGATGTGATGAGTTATTGGAAATAATAAAATAAGAACAATAAGAACAAATATTCTACATATGATAATGAAACATAAGATGAGTGGGAAGTTATAAAAATGTTGTAAACAATAATTGATATATTTATATGATACTCAAATAAATATTATTTAAAATTATGTGTTACACGTCCATCATGCTATGCAAGGCTAGCTTGATCTAGTCTAAGAAAACTCTTAATTGTTTGGTATTTTATAATGTACATTTCTTGTTATATCAGGTTAAGAACTTAGTTGTGGGGTTATAATTATTATTTTGTTACCCATTAAATTCTAATCTTTGAAAACTCTCTGAAATTTTGATAAAATTTAACATAGAATTATGATTGAAAAAAAAATGGCCGCAAACTCCTATAAATGTGTCAATTAATGGTTTAATTTGTATTGAATATTCCGGGTTGTTAAACTAATATTTCGGGTTGTTACATGGCTTTTTTTTTTTTCATTTTCTAGTTTTTCTTTAAGAAGATCTCTCTATTCTCTTCTTCATGGGTGATTTTTCTAATACCACATCATCTTTTGTGCAAGTATTCATCTTCTCTTTATAGGATTGTCAACTTGCACATTGCCTCTCTTGGGCTACTTCTATGTTTCTTTTAATGCTAGGTTTCAATATTCTTTAGCTTACACCTTCATTTGTTTCTTCTTTGGATGTTCTTTATTCAATTACTCCGGAGATTTCTCTCTTCCATCTACACACAGCTCTAATCCTTGAAATGCTTCATTAGATCATCAAGCTAGATTTGATACTATACAAGAAAAAAATAGGTGCATGAGAAGGAAAAGCAAAGTATGGTGAAAATATACTTCATTCTTACATAATATTACAAACAAGAGGAAGTTTATATAGACTTAGATTTAGATTATAATATTTTTAATGCATGTATTTATACTAGAAAAGGGATAATTCTAAAAACTCAAAGAATTATTATATCATTAACGTATTGTGTACATGCATCTAAAATAATTAAATGGATTTTGTGTACGTAAAACTTCAAATAAATTCTATAAAATTCAGTCTTCTGGACTAAACATGTATCCACCTACTTTGCATGCTCATCGATCAATCACTAAACAACAGAATGAATTTGTGGCTTATTGGACACGGCCATGCGTTGCAAGCTTTGCAAGAACACCAATAAAATAGAGTTGACGTACGTGCAAGGCTCGGTTTTAGATGAATCCCAACGCTTATCAACAAAGTTGTCGAAGCGATCAGGTCCACCCATAATGGCACCAGTTAGTTCATTAGGGTTTGGTGCATCCTTGGTGAACCAGTTTGCAAAGCTCTCGCCACAGCTAACTATTTTGCTACTGGACATCACTGGAACAGAAGCGCCTCTAGATGGCTTGTGCCGGTGGGTTGTGTCCAAACCAACCATACATGATCTCTTTTCAGGATTGCTCCCCAAAAAGTAATCCATCTGTTGCTTGGCAAATGCCATGAGGCGGGAAGAGTCAAATGCTTAGTTTCACAGTGTAATTTTTTTATTATTATTAATATGAATGTTCGAATAATTTATTTTTATTTTAATTAATATTATAAACTTTAAAATTAATAATTATATAAACTAGTTGTAACATTAAAAGATCGAACTTATAACTTATAATAATTTAACATCAAGAAACAACGTAATTAATTTGCTTAATTTAGAACATTACTAATAATCCATATCTTAGTGAAATTAGTTACCGTTTTGAGAGAGAGAGAGAGAGAGAGGGAGGGAGGGAGAGAGATGATACTGACCTTAGAGAGGACTTGGGCTCCAGAGTACTTAAAAATTTATTATATAACATGAACAAATATTATATATGTTACCTGCACGTACTGGCAAAAATGTTCACTGAGGCATTTTTTTTTTTTTTTACCTTTTTATTCTTCATGACAAGCAAAAAAAATATTCAGGTGAGCAAAAAAATTAAAAAATTAATTAAAAAAATTGAATCATGAAAAAAAATCGATTAGAATATTTAAAAAATATTTTAGCTCAGTTTGATTTGAATTTCATAAGTCTGAAACCGAAAAATCAAATCAAACCGATAAAAAAACGAAACCAAACCAAAAAATCAAGCCCATTAGAAAATCTAAGAAAAACCTCAAAAAACAATACAGTTTTTTTGTTTTAAATATAAAATAACCGAACTGAACTGCATCAAAATCAAGCCGAACCGAAAATAATCAAAATCAATTAATTGGGTTTCTGTTTTTAATATAAAATAAATAGTTTCAGTCTTGAACTTCATTTATTTTACATTAAGATTTAAGAGAAGAAAGAAAATATTTAAAAGGGGAGATAAATTAAAAAATTTGGAACGATTAAGAGAAAGTGGTTGGCCACCTTCGTAAGAGTTCCAATGATGTGTTTGTTTTTGAGATTCATCTTTTTGAGAAAAGTAGATTAAAAAAAAATATAATCCGTATAATTTCTTATATTCAATATTATTAAAACATGTAGTTAAAATTAAATCATATCATTTTTTATTTAAAATAATTTAATAATCTTAAATTTTAATTTTGTTTTATATAAAATACATAACCTCTCCATGTGAAATTATCTCCATATAAATTTATAATAATTATGTAAGTGAAAAGATGATTGATTTTAGATCTCAAGTCTATATGAAAAGATCTGAAGGGTTTTCACCATCCATTGTTTTTAGATTTGTTGTTGTCATATGTTTTATATGGCTGCGAAGAGATGATCAATTCATGGTTTTTAAAATTTTGCTATGATCATAATAAGTTTTTTTTTTTTTTTGCTTAAAAAACAAAGTTTCTTATAAGAAAACTCTGGTCTGTATATTAACAATTGTGCCCGAGGAAGGCTAATAATATACGGGGGCAGTTCAGGCAGAACCATGGTCAATACCAAGTGAAGCCACTGCCTGCAAGCAGTAAAGGAACTCTGGTCTGTATATCAACACTGTAGTAAAACATAACTATTCTCTTCGTATCCTGAAAGACAATTCTAATAACTTGGATCTAGCTGGAAGCAGCAATTCAGATGCAGCAAAGCCCCACAAGAAGAAAGCTACAAAGAATCGATTTTGTACAAGTTCTGGTAGCCCCCCTTTTAATCTCAAATTGGTTTGACCTAGATCTATTTATTGTATAGCATGCATGACCTCCCACCCAAACACTTCCTAACTGCACACTCCAGTGTATCGGAAGGCAGTAGATCTTTATAGTCAAGAAATATGCGACCCATAAATCAGCAGCCAATTGTTCATAAAAAAAATTGAACAATGGAAGCTTTATTGGATCAACTTAGTACTTCCCGATAATGCTGGCAACATTCTTGCCAATCTCTTCCTTCGTTTGCTCTGAGACAGGAATATCACCTATGTACATGTCAAAGAAAGCTCCTGTAAAGGAAAACTGAAAGTTAGAATCTTAACCTCTAAAACATAAACCATCCCCCATCCCAACCTCTCAATATCTCTAGAAAAGATTGGCACACAAATTAATCAACTAACGATTTGGAGACAGGGAGAAGGATAATTCACTCACTACATAAATCCTTGCTACAAACCACTCCAATTTGGTTACCTCCAACTGCAAGAATAGAATCTGTCAGTTGCCTATAAAATGCGGCAATATTCAAACGAAAAGATATTGTTGGATCATTCATGCGCCCTTATAGGGAGGGCCTTCTTGCTTCGCTAAAATGGAAAGCCCTTGTACAGATGACAAAATGAGCAGGTCCTCTAACTTGCAATATACAAACGAAAAGATATTGTTGGATCATTCATGCGCCTTTATAGGGTATAATACAGGAGGGCCTTCTTGCTTTGCTAAAATGGAAAGCCCTTGTACAGATGACAAAATGAGCAGGTCCTCTAACTCCAACAATTTCTGTTCTTTTTTTTATTATTGACATGAATAAATTCATTAATGAAAATGATCAAGTTAAAAAAAGGGTGAATGAGATGCCCTTCTGAGAAAACAGAGAACTATAAACTAATATTGCAATGCTTTCCAATCAATTTTGGCAATGTAAGGAGATGCTGCTAAATAACCCCAACAGCAATGCATATAGAGTGTAAGATTTCCAACCAGTAATGACTTACTTTCAGTTATTAGTTGCCCATCAGCTGTCCGTCGAAAATCAACTGTTGTTCCCTGCACAAATTCAATTCAAAGTTGATGCAATCCAATATAAGTATGTGTAGAGGCAAAGCAAAGATATGCATAAACCAGAAAAAAAATTACCGCAGGTAGTGGAATGTCTTTTGTGAAGAATGAACCAAATGTAGTCAGGCAATGGTAATCAGTGTCTGGGTTTGTCTGAGAGAAGTCAAGAAAAGTATTTTAGAGAATCAGAATCCTGACTGGACATTTTCGTTCTATTACAGAACTGATAGGAAAAGAAATGATTGCAAGTAGAATAAATTACCTTCAATAAACGGTTTCGAAGTGATTTCTCAAAAGCACTGCAAGCACATAAAATAAAGCATGTAACTAGGTGTTGGATGCTTATTTTCATCATCAGTCTTACAATTTCATCCATGACTTCAGGGAATAAAAGGTTAATGAGTCTCCAACAAGCAGGGGCAAAACTATTCCAGGTGAAGCTCAGCCTTGTTAAACAATGTAAATAATCTATATTCTAATTTTTTTTTAAAAAAGATCTAGCAGGTTGCGTGATTGAACTTAGGAACACTATTAACACACCCTGTCTCACACAATCCCCCATGGCCCAGAGGATCCTAAAATTTTAATTGAGACACTAATAGATGATATGATGTTTATATCCTCCCACGCAAAAATATTCCAGTTTTTTTTATAGGTCTACAAACAGTATGCTGAGAATGTCCAGCTTATACCAAGATCTTGCAGAAATCAGAGGCCCACCACCAAATTTCAAGTACAATAGCAAACAAAGTTTGACTTACTCCCTAACAGTATTGATTTTTATCCCATTGCAGTTAATCACAAGCCGAACAGTCATGGAGATGTCTTCCCTGCAGTATCATTATAAAAACTCGAATAAGAACAGTATCTGAGAATTCATCAAAGTATTTTAATCGAGTTGCAGAGCAATGAAAATGAAAAGGTCCAAGTACATGAATGTTAACAAACAACTCACGGCCAAGGCTAGGAAGATAATTATGATTTAAAAGCATCACGCAAGTGACAGAAATTTCATTGCAAACTCCTATGTTAATTGATTAATGCTCCTAACATACAAAAAATTGTTTCATATTACAAAACTAACTTTCAATGGAAATATCATTTGCTCTATTAAAAACTCCAGGAGAACATACTTAAACTACAAAATTTATTAGATCTTGTAAATAACTTCAAATTTAAGAAAATTAAAGATTAAAACTTGGAATGAAGCGAACAGTTAACAACAAGAATTTTCCTGAAAGTTTCACTCTCTTGATTTAAAAATAAGTTAACAATAAACCATATAAAGATAAAGAGAAGATGAATAGCGATGCAACAACATTTTAACTTCAGAAAACCAAACACGGACAATGTGTTCAGCAAAGTCAGTGTTCATATATACCTGAGAAGGTCCTCATAAAAGTCACGGTGTTTAATTAATTCACCCATTGGAATGGAAGCATACTTTGGGCCCAGTTTTTCACAGACAGAATTAGGATGAACATCTATAAGAAATAGCAAGTGTCACTAATTGAATATCGTAGACATGAAAGAAACAATCAAACAAAAAACAATCCTCAATTGAAATGTAAAAGCACTTACAGAAACCAAAAGCATAAATCTTCAGAGACTTTATTCTGATTATTTTCATAGTTCTGGATCCAGTACCAACAAGAACCTGGTAAAGCACATTGAAATTGTTCACAGTGATTGAAAAAAGGGATGACAGGAGTGATCTCAAACAGGAAGACAGCAACCCTCAAAGTTTGTAGGTACCAATTTTCTGATAATATTTCAAGCTTAACAATTAGATAGGGAATAAAATTCAAATAGTAATAAGATGTTTGAATTTGAAGCATCTAATTTCTATTGATGTTTCAAAACCCTAATGTAAAACAGACTAGAATGTAAACAGCTTTTACATGCGCGCACGCATACACACAGAAAGATATTTTTAGCACAAAACAGGTCCCTTGTATCCAGCTATGTCAACACATAATGCGCGCGCATGAAGTTTAGTGCAATAACATGAAATTTAGAGACATCTACCTCTGAAGTTAATCTAGATCTTTCCTGTCCAGATACGATGTTGTCCAAAAACATTGGGAACTCAATGCCAGTTCTGGGCTCAACAGCATGTCTTGTCCAGTTTAAATCAGAAAATGAGACGCCTGGACATCCACAATGCTCAACTTCACAAGGCCTTTGATCTATGGATGTATGCACTTGTACATCACCATTCTCCAAAGGAATAGCTAGTACCTTTGAAGCTCTTACGACCAAAAAGCAGAAAGCAACGTTTAGATAGTAAAAGAACAGCATAAAGTGCGAGAAGTAGAGCTAAAGAACAGAAAGTACACAGAGAAAAACTTATTTTATTATATATCAAATGACTCACAAGTTGTCAAATGGTGGAACCAGAGAAGCAGCTAATGAGAGGACAGGGAATGACTGAAGTCTTTCAGCTTCCCCGAATAGGTGCCTCATCACAAAACTAGAGATCGTGCTAAAAACAACAGGAGGTGACGACTCTACTTTTGATACAGAACCGAAGCCTAAACCAGCAAGATCACATCTAGTAGAAGTAGAGTTCTTAACTTGTGCTGAAGATCTACAGCTTCCTGGTGTGGGAGAAATCTGATTGCCTGATATTTGGCGACTCAAATTTGAACTAGATGCACTAGTGAACCAAAAAATCAAACCAGCAAGCTTCGACATGCCATTCAAAGCTTCTTGAAAAGCCATAGTTCCAGGGACATATAGGAATCTCGATTGGTGCAAAGGATTATCAACAAATGAACTAAGCTGAGAAAATAGATTAGCCCCAAAGCCTTGTGATAATAGGGGCTCTAAGGGAAACATGTATTGAGATTCTCCATCTAAATCCATGAAAAAGAACCAATTGTTCCTCATTATTGCTTCCGATTCAGGAGTCTCAAACTTTTATACCAGACGAACCTGGGTCCAACAGATGCAAAAACACCTGCATGGAAATAAATAGTGAGTGTGAGAAGCTCATACTTGCAAATAGTTCAAAAACATAAAAAGAGCACGTAACTTAGGACATGCAATACTTGAATTCTAAAAGTAAATGCTACATTGCCGATTCTCATCCTCGGGAGATTAGTTTAGAAAACATCTTGTATCAACATTATTGAAAATACCCACAAATTCAACAAAATAAATGTCAATTAATTACACATAAAAACCATGGTTTATTGTTAAATTGGTGTCACAATTTTTTAAAAGTAAAAAAAATAAAAAAGCTCTAAATATATTTAATAGAATCCATCAATTTGTAAGAACAAGCAAGGTTTAGAACACATATTCACCATAGGAAGGACTCGATCAACATATTTAAGAATTCAAGAGATAAAAAAAATCAAATATAGATTAAACTAAGATAATACAAACAAAGAAACAAAACCTCAGCCCTTTACTAGTTAATTTCACCAAGAAAAAAACAAATCACACCTACAAACAACGAAAAATACATATTCGCTTCATGGAAATTAACATTCAAATTTTGATGAAACCCAACATCTCAAAGAAGCAGAAAAATCAAGGATCTTTATTACAGAATGCAAAAGTTAGCCGTTTCATTTCCTTCTTTGTGTCAAAGATAAAGGGTAAGTAATCAGAGATGAATGAAAAGCATACCTTACTATTAGAGGAAGAAAAGGTTTTAGAAAGGAGAGGTAGGAAAGAGAAAAAATGTTGATGATGTTAAAAGAGGTTAGCTAAATTCAAATTAGGGTTTCCTTTTTGAATTTCTTAGATTTTTCAGTTATTATTATGAAGAGAGGGAAAGGGAAGAGAATATTCTTTGGTTGCAGAGGGAGAACAATTCACAGACTCACGGCAGATCAAAAGAAAACAGGACTCTTTTAAGATAGCGTTTGGAAACGCGCGTGTTTTTAAAAACTTTAATTTTTTTATTAAAAATTAAATATTTTATATATTTTTAATATGTTAATTTTAAAAATAATTTTTAAAAAATAAAAAATATTATTTTAATATATTTTAAAATTAAAAAAGTTTTACCAAGACATAAATCATTCCACTTTTTTTCTTTAATATATGTGTGGTATCCAAATACACACATTCCGGTAGTCACCAGATACTTACACCCGTGTCTTTTACGTTTGTTATATTTTATAATGGTTTTTTTAATTATTTATTTAGTTAAAAACATTTAAATAAAAAAAGAGTTTATGCGTGTGTTATATATATATATATAATTAAATAAATAAAAAATTATATATGTTAATAAATAAAAAAATAAATAATAACTAAAAAATAAATTTGAAAAAATCAATGGACAACTGTAGATTAAAATATTTAATCTTGTTAGACGGGATATTTACTCATTTGTATTAGCTAAATTTGTTTATTAAAATATTTTTTTATTCAATCAAATATAATAAAAATAAATGCACATATTAAACTGATTGAATAAAAAGGGAAAAATATTATGCAATGCTGCACATATTAGAAATATTTTTTTTATTTTAAAAAATAAATTTTTTCCATACAAAAGATTAAAATAATCATAGCAGAATAAAAAAAAAACTTCTTCAAAAATTAAATGCATAACTAAAAAATAACCGTCATTTTAAATAGGCTTTTTAAACAAAATAAAAGAGTGAATAAATGTTAATCTAAATATATATAAAAAAAATATATTTTAAAAACATATAAAAAGAAGCATTAATTTGTTAAAAAAAATGGAAAAAAAATAGGTAAGTGTTGTTAGGACTAACAAGCCAAGTAATCCCATGTTGTTAGGGTCCACGTGTGAGTTTGCATAGGTAGGCCCACCTAACTGAGCTCTTATTTTTTGTTGCGTCATGTAACCCATTCTAATTTTAAAAAAAAAAAATTAGATGATGTGTCACTCGCAGGCCATATATTTTTTCCTCTTACAAAAAATTTATATATGCAGGCTTTTTCAATGTAATTTTGTAGATATAAAAAATTTAAAGAATAAATTGAAAAGATTGTGCGTACATGTAATCAAATAAATCATGAATTATGTGTGATAATAAAAAAAATATTAAAAATAACTAAAAATAAAATGGGAAAATCAAATATGTTAATAAACAGAACATTTACCCGGTTGTATTTACTGAATTTATTTATCAAAATTAATTTTTTATTCAATCAAATGATATTAAAAATAGACACATATTAAATTGATTAAATAAAATAAAAGTAAAAAATAAATATTATGTAAGGTTGCACATATCATAAATATTATCTGAAAATAAATATTTTTTATTTTTAAAAATAAAGTTCTTGTATACAAAAAGATTAAAAACCCAATTTTCAAGCTATTTTAACTTAAAAACACCTCACAAACACCCTCATAACACCTACAAACCATTACATCAACTCCAAATACCAAAAAAACAGTCCAAAAGCTCAAAATCAAATCGGTTTAATTATGGTTTTCTTTGCTAATATTTGATTTTTCATGCAACATCAAAACTCTAAACAACCACAACGATGTCCCTCTCATCTCATTGAACTCGTGGACATCAAGAAAACCTATTTTGGTAGTTGGAAATGAAGTTAACGACAAATTTCTCTTCTCGCTGGAATCAAGCAACACCCCCCCCCCCCTCTCTCCTCTCTCTAACTAGGGACTGAAATATAACATAAATGAACTAGTGTATAAAATTTGAGTTTTTGAAAAAATAAAGGGACCTAAATGGTATATATTGTGTTATTTCAAGAACCTAAATGGATTTTTCATGCAATCTTTGGCATGCCAGCCATGTTTGGCACATGTTTTAGTTTGGTCCCCCTTCTTTCAAATTCACCAATGACAAAGCATTCATAAACAATTAGCCTTCAATTAGGGTCAAATCATACAAAATAAAACTTTAGGGACTAAAATTAAATCTACGAAAAATATAGTGCCATCTATAGTGTTTTGTGAGCGCGTAAACAGTGTCAGTTGCATAATATTCACCTCACATGTTTTAGTTTATAAAGTAATTTGAAATTTTAACATTACAGGAAGTGACAAAAACCATGAAAATTGAATAATGTAATATTACAAATATGTTACTCTTTTTTATCTTTATAATTAATAGTTTATATATTAAACATTTATTTTTATATTATCTAAAAATATTTTGGTTCAAAAGTTTTTATTGGTGAACTTCCTATTAGATTTTTTTAACACAATAAAGAAAAGTTATATCTTTGTAAATATATAAAAAATTGCAATATAAGTTCAACCAGTGAATATTTGTAATATCTATAAAACTTTAGCCAAACCTAATATATTCAATCTGCTTGAGTCCAAAAAAATTGAATTGATCAAATTTACAATTTGTAAAATATCAAAAGTTTGGTTGAATATCACATCATAATCCCAATTATGTTGTGGTTTCATATAAACTAGCTATTTGACCCATGCTCCTTTATGGGCAATTTATTTTTTCCTCCAATGAAAATATTGTACATGCAAGCTTTTCCAATGCTTTTTTGTACATAAAAGAATTTCATGTGTAAATTGAAAAGTTTGTTCATGCATTTAATCAAATCAATCAAGACCTATAAATGGAAACAAAGTTATTATGGTGATGGCGCGTGGAGACCACACGCCGTCACTGTTTCTATGCTTCCAGCCTTGATTTTAGTATACTTTAGATACATAAAACACCTTGTAAGGTTGATCCATAAAGTCAAATTAATTTTTGGATAAATTGACTAAAAATTATGAGTTTTGGGATAAAATCTCATTGTTGTGTATAATTTTGGATTGTTTGGACACATTATTTGATATGAATTCATTTGTGTTTTTGGTTTGATAATTTGTGTTGAATTGTGATTTTATTTTTAGGGTTGAGTTTATGTTGATTTGAACATTAAGTCTTGATTCATGGGTTGTGCTTGGATTAATATTGATTTATTTGAATTAGCTTGAAATTTGAATATAAGTGCATGAAATTAATAAGATTTGTATGGATGTTTGACATTTTTTGGTTTTAAGTTGATGAACGATAATTTTTTTGAATTGATATCACAATTAAAATAGCTTTGATAAAAATATTTTATTTGCATCTTGCCAAACTTGGTCTTCATCCAATTTTTAATAAATTTTTAATTTTTGAAAGATCATTTTGTAATTAATTTTGAAATCCCCACTTTTTTCTACCCTCATGTATTTAATATTTGGAATCATGACCTACACACGAGGTCCTTTTTTATATTAAAAGAATCATTTTCCCTCCAAAAAAACAACAAAAAAATCTTTCTTTCAAAAATACAATTTTATTTTAAATTGCATATGGGCCAAGTTTCTCAAAAACAAAAAACAAAAAATCATAAATACTAAAAATAAACAAAAAAAATACAAGGCATGATGTAGGTTCTTTAAATATAAAAATTCAAGAAAAATAGTTTTGTTAATATCTTGGCATGTATTTTTGGATTTAATAACCCGTATTTGAAATCCATGATAACTTGGCATACATTTTAAAAATATCAAAAAAATAATTTTTGTTTTTTCCAATATCAAGGATTATAAATTTATACATAAGATGTATTCACGATATTAAAATAAAAAATACAAAAAATATGTTTTGACTCTAAAATGGTTAGTTTTTAACCTGATAAGATAATGATTTTTTTTTCTAAAAAATACTTTTCTTAAGCCTTAAATAGACCAATAGTTAGAAGACGCAACAATATCTTAGGTTATATTAGATAAGTAAAGAATGTAGCTTATCTTAGATAAAGTGTACTAGGAGTGATATGTTTTTTCTATACTCAATTAGTCCTCTTATCCAGACTCTATGATCAAGTAGGGTTTCTAATAATTAAAATACTAGGTGGCGACTCTATTTTTTTTTTTTACTGATAAGAAACAAAAATTTATAATCCTTTCCACTTCATCTCTGGACAACTTGTGGTTTGCAACAACTCCATTTTAAAGTACTTATTCAAAGTAAAAAAGAACAACTAGTTTTCAGGTACTCTTTGTATAAACTCTGAAAAACTCTAGATTCGTCTGAATCCTTGACACTATTAGAAAATTTTAAATTTATTATTTTTACTGGATGTATATATATATTGGGAAACCCAACATAGATGCTATTGTTGAGACCATGACATCCAAATACAATAGCATGGTGCAAGCTTTGATATGATATGATATAATGTGAAACTGACTAATTATGTGTGTGTAATGACAAACTAACATTGATGTTAGGATTAATTGCTTATTTGGTATGGTCTCCAAAGCCAAAGGCAATACCACCCCCACCTACCTTAATATTATTGGAAGCATTGGACATACTTGTTTGGATAAGATTGTTAATTCTGTTTTGATAAGTGTTTTGTTTTTTTAATTAGAATAAAATATTTTAGTTTTGGAGTGTTTCAGTGTGCCGTTTCGGGGTTATACTGTTCATTTTGAATTATATATATATATATATATATATATATAATTCAAATTCAAGATAAATTAATTATAAATTATGCAATACAAACACAATGTAAAACAAATATAATTTTAAAATTTAAAATATTTCTAAATAGTCAATATTAAATAGATCTTTAACTTAAAGTAATTCAACTTAAACAAAATATAAAAATATTATGAAAGTAAAATGTTTTAACACAAATATTTTAAATATAAAGTTTGGTCAATGTTATCAAGACTAATGAGATCTAAAACATTCCCTGTTTTGCTCAAATTCTTACAAAGTATAAACATGAAAAAAAAACGATATGAATATAAACCTTATAATTAGTGATAAATTTAATTTTTAAAAATTAATATCATTGTTAATGAAAATAGTAATAATCATTTTCAATATTATTATTAATATCATTATTATTGAAAATAGTAATGAAAAATAATTTTTTATACCTAGATGATTTAATTAATTAAATTGAACTGGATTCAATTTGATTTAATAACTTTTCAAAATCGAAACGGAAGATGTGAAATGAAATCAGAATATTCTAACCGAAATTTAGTTGAAAAATCCGGAACAAATCGAGATTTGAAATGAGATGAAAATTATTTTATTTTATTTTATTTTTTAAATTTATATGAAATATTTCAGCTATTTTTAATAAAACAAAACAGAATTGATAACCTATATATTGTGAAGCCCATCACCGTCCATAACACGCAAACAAAATCATCACAGGCGAAGGGAGGAGGATGGACTCACCTCAGCGTCTTCAATCTTTGCCTTGTTTTGTTTAACTTTTTTTTTTTTTTCTTTTGAGATATATCTTAGCAGCGAAGTGGTTTATATGTTTTTGTTTCAAATTGATGTGATGCTTCATACATCTGGGAATCTTAAATCAGGTTCATCGCAAATTTATTTATTTTCTTTTCATGTCAGCATTCTCATTGTTGCCTGCCAATTAAATTTGACAATATAATAATTAGTATATCATTAATAACTACAGCAGATGTTGATTTGTAAAAGCTGTTTTTTTTTAAAAAAATTAAAAATATATCAAAATACTTTTTAAAACCTTTTTTTATTATTATTCATCTAAAAAAAATACAATTTAAAAATTGTGTTCAACTGCAAAAACTCGTTTAAGCTACCTAGAAAAAAAACCCTTGATTCAATTTTTAATTAGATCAAGGATGACTAGTCCACTCAAACAAACAAAACTCAAGTAGAGAAACAAACTCATAGCATTGATCACACAGATTGCCAATTTCTAAACAATGAGACCATGGTTCCAAAGAGATGGCAAGACTAAACATGCAATGGCTTGTGTTGGGATAGAAAGAATACAAGGTTACTTTCATATGTTCAATTTAGTCCCCAGTCCCCACTCTGAAACAAAACACATCATGCAAGAGGACAGATCCTCTGGATAGGTTTTTCTACAGAAAATTATGCAGACAATAAAATCATGGGGGCAATCATCCTTCTTCGACCATGCTGAGAAAGCAAATGGTGACAAAACTTTTATCCTGTGAGACTGATTCCAGCAGTCAACAGATGAGAGGTGTTTCTTCCAACTCTAATAGTCAAAACCTGATCAAGTTCTTCAAACTATGAACATTCTTTTTAAAGCAAATGCTTCTATTCACAATAAACCAGCTTCAAAGAGATTTCTGCGTCTTAAAGTCTCATCTACAAGCTTGAAAGTTTTTTTCACAAGCTTCTGATCAAGTGCTGTGGTTCTATATATTTTAAATACCCGGTCAACGCGATCAGGGGCTGTGCTTTGGAAATACAACTCCTCAAACTTCTTCTTTACAAACCTGATGAATACTATATCATTAATGACGACCATCAAATCTTTGGAACCGCAAAAAAAAAAATCATCAAAACATCAATAGCATCAAAAAAGGAAGGTCAGGGGTTAGCTGGTTCTGGAAACCGTGAACAAACATTTTGCAAAATGCACACATATATTTGACAAATATACAAGTGTTGGCTTGCATTAATTCATCAAGACCATAAGGAGTGGACTTCCAAATCAAGCTTTCAGCAAAGCACAGAACTTCAACACTTTTAGCCTATTCAGTGCACTAATATTTTTCACTCATCATATAAAGGAAATGAAGCAGCAAGATAAATGCTTACTCATATGCATGCTCAATCTCTAGTTTTCCTGTCAAAACTGGCTGGTAGTCCTTGAACCACTCGCATACATTCAATGGTACCTGTAAATTGCACAACATCAAAGGCCAAAACTGATGCTATTTTTTCTATACTAAATAAAAACGCACAGTTCTGCAGCTCTTACTTTCAGAACTTTCTTTTCAAATATATCAAACTTGTTTAGAAACAGCATGAAGGATGTCTTCTGCACGCAAAAAGCCAAGTAGAAATGTAAAGACTCCCAGCTGTCTATATTCGGAGCTTAAAATAACAGATCATAGGGACAGGTTAGAGTAGCATAAAAGAAAACCTCAAAGCATGGTTGCTTCAGGACCCACTCAAAAAGCTCCTTTGTCCCAATCATTCGATTCTTGTTTTCATCCTCAAATAGTGTTTGATCATACCTGAAAACATAAACAGTCAAATTACACCCTTTTCACTTTACAATATGTTCTAGTGTAAGAAATGTCACTTCACATGCTAACAGATAGCAATGGTTGAGATGAGCTCACTCCAACTCAATACTGCCCTGACCAAGTGTTGCGGACACAAAGTAATGAATCATGTGAATGGAACAGCATGTACAGACATGTATTTGACAGTTACAGCACAATGTTTTACCCGTAACAAGATTTTCCATATTCAAATAAAAAACTGAAGCCATTCTGAGAGGTCCTTGTGGAAGATATAGGCCAGATAATCCCAGCAAAGTTTGTTTGCTTTTGGAAATGTGGCATGCAATGGATACTGCAGTGGCTACTGTCATGAATATCAGTATACCAAATAACCATGATCCAGAGATGGCCAAGGATATCCAACTAAAAAGAAAACTTCAAATATTTAATGTTCAACACCCAAAACTCAACAATTTTGTGACATTATAACAGTTCAAAGAAAATAGGTCATCTTACTCGCTAATTGCAGCACAAAAAATTACAGCTGTAACACCTTCAAATAGATGAATCCATTTCCGCCTCTCGTTTCTCTGCCCACCGACATCAAAAAGTCTATATACCTCCCCACTTTTCTTGTTCTCACCAACAGGGCTGACAAAATCATAGCCAATATGAGCTGCTGAGTACCAGAACTAATAATTTTGGAGGCACTGGAAAGCATATTTTGCAATCAGGTGCAATTGACCTTTAAGTGAAATTGATTCAAGTAAAGAAAATTGCACCTTGTAAACCCATGTCAAAACACCATAGGGAAAAACACATATTGAAAGCAATGCAAAAGCCAGGTACCAGTGAATTAGTATGTTCACCTGAATTGGATCTCTACAACACCTGTTGTACGAACTCTTGCATAAAGAACATCGTCCTGAAATACAATATACACTGAGAAGCTGTGGGAAAGAGCTTAAATATCATTTAAAAAGTGTTATGTGGGTGCATGCATAAAGTAAGTTAATAATCTACAGAAGCTAAAGTAATGCCAAAAATCCAAAGACTAAGCAAACAATTTTTTATGCAAAATGTCTTAGTGACCTAAAAGCATCATTCCAACAAGTGCACCAGAAGTTCCCCAATAAAACCATCGCACTGGGACATGCAAAACTGAGCATATTAAAAATTTAAACTGGATGCATGCCACACACAGAAGTGAAGCTCACTGAAGTTCTAATATAAAAGGTTTTGAAGTAGAACAAAGAAATGCAGTGCGATTGGGTCTAATCTAAGGAATAAATATTTTGTATATGCATTTTGTAGATGTTGAAGAATTTAAAACTTGCTCTGATATCCTAATTATGCAAACAGAATGTACATAACATTCATGTAACATGGAAACAATAAGGAAACAAGATAAATTATAGATACCTTAGTTGGAATATAATTTGCATCAGACAATCTTTGCAAATTCTCCATGAAATAAGGGGTACAATCTGGAACTTGGAGCTCATTGCCACGGGCATATGTTTCCTACAGTATCCATTGAAATTAATAACTGAAATGCTTCATTCAGAAACCATGAATGAAAACCATAGTCTCAATGATATAATAGGAAAACAGACAAACTTTGTAGCAATAATACAGATTCCAGGGAAGTTGTATATGTATCTTTGATGAACTGGCTACCTGAATTGCAGCATCTCTCCATAGAGTTTCAATCTCCTGGGCAAGTTCTTTGGTAAGACTTGGATGATCCAACCTGCCTCCAATTTCCGACAATTTCTGTCCAATATCCTGATGCGTAATGAAATGAATGGATTGTAAAATCAAACCACTTTAGCAAAGAATTAAGCAAAATGTCTAGGAAAAAGAATACATCAAATTAACCTATACATGTTAGATATTAAGTCATTGCTAGATTCCTAGAATTTGTTTTTTCAAAATGATAACCTTACTTAAAGCAAAGTAAAAGACATTGAAATGACAAATTCAAACCTTATTTTCATTGGATATAACATACTTCAAGGAATCTGTTTCATTTTGAGCCAATTCTTTTGATCCATCGTGCAATACCTGTAGAAACCCATAGATTGAACTTTCAGAATAAAATTTACCATTTATGAATCCAAAAGTTTCACCACAAAAGCCAGGCACTTCGTATTTTCTAAATTATGCAAAAAGGGAAAATAACCAACACACCCTTTCAAGGTTTGCATACTTTTATTGTCTGATAGACGTTCGCATGGATGACTGAGATATAGCTCTTGAGCTCTGCCTCGTCAAAACCACTTTGAAACAAAAGTTTTATCTGCATCCAGAACATACACAAGTAAGGATAAAAAACAGCAATGCTGGCAAACACAAGTTCATACTTGAAACAACAAAGAGTTCCGTCCTACCTGCTTGAAAATCGTTGACTTCCCAGAGTCCCCAGCACCTTGATCATGAAAGATTGATCACATCATTAAAAGAGAGAGAGAGAGAGAGAGAGAGAAATATATTGGCCACCAAAGTTGAAATAGCCATGTCTTTAAGAGTCTTTCCATGGGAGGGGGGGGGGGCAAAGGGAAAGTCACCGTGAATGGAAAGAAAGAGAAAAAAGAAAGAAATGTGCAACAAGATGGAGGGCAATTACATTTAGACAATAGTCATGCATTAAGCAGCCAACTTTTATTATCTCTACTTCTTGTCAAAGAATATGGTAAAGCAAACAACGAACAATGTTCCCCAACACAATTAAGAACTCAGTATTTCAGTCCCTGGTTAATATCATAAGCTTTAAACAAGGAAAACAAATTGTTCATAATTGCTCTTCTGCTAAAAGAGAGAAAGTGCTTCTCCAGGGAAGCCACTCCTGGCACCTATGGTGCCTGTGCTATCTGGACCTCAAATACAAGTCCATAACTATGATAAACCTCAATTACTAAGGATACAGTTTTAGATGCCGAACAATTAACATAATACAAAACAATTTTGAAAGCCAAATGATCGATGCGATGAGAAACAAGGTTGAATTGCATTTACCAAGAAGCAAAAGTTTTTGAATATGCTGTTCAACTTTGGTTTCTTGTTCAATTCGCCTTTCGATCTCTGCAGCCTGGAAAAGCCAAAATTAAATTTGCAAACTTAAGATTACACAGAACAAGGGGCATAAAAGAGGCATAAGTATCATCATAGACAAGATTAAACCGAATCACCAGTATCATACTCGTAGAAGAATATAAATCATGCATTTTATCAATTGTAACTCACCTGTGCATTCTCTTCAGTATCTGCTTCATTGTATCGATGCCGTTTACTGCAGAGTAAGCCCATATTTTGTGTTGTGATAGACAGCATAGACCGTGCAGTGATCAGGCTTCACCAGGATTTCAAACAGTTGGTCGATGCCCTTTTGTAAAGGTCACTCATAATGTGGTCAATTTGACCTGATCAGAGTGAAGAAACCTGCAGAGGTCATTAAAGATTAGATTCATCTTCCTTGTAAAAATACTTAAGTTCAATCACCAGTCCAACTCAACTAAATCCGCACATAAATGAGTTGTACAACATAACCAGTACCCAAAATGACATGTCATTTCTCGTGACTCCAAGTTCAAAAAACAAAAAACTAGAAAACACCATCAGAGACACACGTACATTAATGACAAGAACTTATCAACCATTTATATGTACAATTAATATTCCCAGTATAAGTTTACACAGGTCTTGGCATTTACCACTTCACAGCAGTACATAGCATCAACACACCCTTCAGCCAACTTATCTCCTACCTCCCATTGCATAATAACAATCAATGTTTTCATTATCATAAAACAACTTCCAAAATAATTATATTAATTGCATCCAACAGGAATTATTATTATCATTTTTATGAGAACTAAAAAGGAGCAAAATGAGAATTATACATACACAGATAAAGATAATGGGAAACAAAAAACCCAAGAATGTTCTAAATCAAACCCAAAAATGAAAAAAACAAAGGATTTTTTTTTAAAGAAAACAATTGTTGATCCGACTGTTAGTGCAATAGAATAGAATAGAATACGAAGATCCCACAACGTAAATTGAACCCAAGAAAGCAAAGATCTAGAAAGACATACTTTAGCAAATGCAAAGAAGAAACAAGGTCAAAGTTGGTAGATATAGAATTGGTTGATTGGCTTGGTTCTTGCAGCCACCCTCTTTGCTTTGTCTGCTGTTCTCCTCCTACACTTTCGCTTGCTCTCATTACAGTCAAAGTCAGAAATAAAATGTTCAACTAGCACTGAGATGAGTATCTTTACAGCCACGTTTACTTTTGTATTTTAAAAAATAAATAAAATATTGTCTCAAAATGTTATCAAGTAAAAAATATTTTACAAAATAAGGAGAGGATTACAGTATGTGTAGCTGAACATCGGGGGTGTCTTTTGTCTTGGAAAGATTTAAAAAAAAGAAAAAAAAGAGGGTTATGTAACTTTGTTTTGTTTAACGGAGATATTTATATTTATTTTGATTAATTTATAAGTTTTAAAATTAATAAATAATTTATATGTATTTTGATTAATTTTATGAATTTTAAAATTAATAATTACATAAATCTTTAATAATTTTAAAATTTATAAGAATAAATTTTAAAAAATAAATTTATTGTCTAATTAATTCAGTTATATCCCTTATGTAACTAATTATTACAAGGCAGTGAAGTGGGCTGGACTGTAATATGCTCTGCTGGTTCTCCCTTTACTCCTCTGGTTTCTCTGTTTCCGTGCTGTGTCCGTGTGAGTGTGGCAATGAGAAGGTTTTGGGGTATCTTGTCACGCTTGTTAATGCCCAAGGGGACATGTTCGCTTCTTCACTATGTCCAGTTTTACAAGGCTGGCCATGAACACATTTAAACACATTTACACGGTATTTGAATTATTTTTAAAATGCTTTTTTTTAATATATTAAAATAATATTTTTAATTTTTTAAATTATTTTTTATATTAATAATAAAAAAAATCTAAAAACATAAAAAAAATTAAAAAAATTGATTTTTTTATAAAATATCTTTTGGAATACAATTTTATATAGCACCATAAACTAGAAAGGTTTAATATGAGTTTACAAAGATTTTATTATTATTTTTAATTTATTTTTTTAATGTTTTGGATTGTTTTAATGTAAATATATCAGATAATATTTTTTATTTTATAAAAATTATTTTTGATATCAGTATAGTAGAACGATTAAAAAATAAAATAAAAATTCAAGTTTTCATTAAACGCGGTTTGGAATACAATTCCAAATGGCACCTTAAATTAGGAGGGTTTAACCAGAGTTTATAAAAATTTTAAATTAATTTTTTGGGTGTGTTTTGGATTGTTTTAAAGTAAATGCATCAAAATAATATATATTTTTTTTATTTTTAAAATTATTTTTGATATCAACACATTAAAAAAATCTAAAAACATAAAATAAAATTCAAACTTTCATGAAATGTTTTTTAAAATGTAATTTCAAACAACACCTTAAATTACGAGGGTTCAATCGGAGTTTATAAAGATTTTGAATTTGTTTTATTTTAAATTAATTTTTTAATATTTTTGGATTGTTTAGATGTAAATATATTAAAATAATATTTTTTTATATTAAAAATTATTTTTGATATCAATACATTAAAAAAAATTAAAAATATAAATAAAGTTAAAAACAAATTTACATTAAATACCTTTATGCAATTCCAAATGGCTCATTGAATTAGGATGATTTAACCAAAGTTTATAAAAATTTTGAAATTGATTTATTTTAAATTAAATTTTTATGTGTGTTTTGGATTATTTTGAACTAAATGTATTAAAATAATATTAAAAAAAAATTATTTTTGATATTAACATATTAAAAAAATCCTAAAACATAAAAAATTAAAATTATTATAAAACACCATTTGAAATACAATTTCAAACTACACCTTAGATTAGAAGGGTTCAACCAGAGTTTATAAAAATTTTATTTTTTTATTTTAAATTAAGTTTTTTATGTTTTTGAATTTTTTTGACGAGTTGATATCAAAAGTAAAAAAAAATATTTTAATATATTTTAAAAAAACAATCATTTATTACCGGAAAAAAAAACCTCTTGACTGACTGACCAGCTTCTTTTTATATTTTTTTCATGGGCTGTTTTCATTGGCACTGATGTCCATTCCCTGCCCTTCCATCTTAAAGGATCTTGAATTCTTGTCATCCACTAAAACTCTAGATTGCTTTAAGGACAATATTAATAAATTTCATTATTAATAATTGTTTTAAATAGACAATAGTCATCATATTCTTCTTCGTACGTATGAATAGTAATTAACCATGTTAAATATTCATTAATAATATTATTTTTATTTTATGGTTCAACTTTTTTTAAAAAATACTTTTTAATTTACTTTTTGTCTAAACAAATATCAAATTAATATTTTTATTAATTTTTTGAAGGTTTCTATGCTAATGTTTATTTTTTTTTAATTAATATATTTTCAATTAAAAAATTCTTTAAAATAGTATCATAATATTATCAAACATACACTTCATTGGACACCTTTTGCTTTACCCCAAGTTTATTGACAACCCAACGTACCTCTTATATCATTCATATAATTCTGGGTATAAATTAAGGGGGTGTTTGAGATTATATTTGGACCATCATTTAAAAAAAAAACTGAATATTTTTAAATGTTAAATTATTGTATTTTTGTATTGGTTTAATGTCGAAAATGAATTAAAAAAATATTATTTTAATATATTTTAAAAATAAAAAATATTTTAAAAAACAAAAAATACCCCAATGTAAAATATAAAATCACGAACTCACAGCATGCATTTAGTCACCAACGCTCTAGTTGTACGCAATAAACCAACTAATATTTTCCCATCTAAGTAGAGTCTAATCCTGACTGTTGCCTTTTTAAAAGATTGTCTATTTGATGCAGAGATAATGACTTTGGATGTTGTCACTAGTTCTTATTGAGCAAAGAACAGAAATTTAACTTGTTCTTTAATTCTGCTCAAGAGTTTTCTTAAAAAAAATAAATTCAAAGCTCAAATAAAAGCTATTAAGATCCATTTATTCGATTTGATTATAACTTAATTTTATAATTATTTGATTAGTGTTGATCATTCTTAATTTAGTAGTATTTTGTTTAAAGAATTATCTTATTTTCTCATTATTTTTCAGTTTTTAAACAAAATTAAATTAAAAAACCATAGAATAGACGGAAATGATTCAATTATAATTAGATTAAAAAACATAATGGTTATATAAATAATTTTAAAAAACCATAAGAACTAATCAATTAATTTTATTAAACTAAATGATATAAGTTATAATTACCTTCCATTTAGTCTCATAGCTAGTAGACTTACACTCTGCTGAGAGCTGGATAACTATTAAAAAAAAATGTTTTTAAAGAAAAAAAAAAGTATAGCTATTAACAACGTATTTTTGTGTTGTAGCACCAAGAAAGTTTTTCAATGCGAGTAAAAATAGCATTTTATCATGAACCAAAACTATTGTGGAGGGCTTAAAAAACAAAAACCCAATAAATGGTAAAAAAAATAATACCATTAAAAAAAAGATAAAACAATAATTAATATAAAAATAATAATGGAATAAAATCTAAAAAAATAAATTATAAAAAGCTATTAAAAAATAGCACTCACTAGTATAAATAGAGGTTTTATAATTTCATGAAAAAATATATAAATTTCAATGATACCCCATAAAAAAAATACCAAATCATTTCTTAGTTAATGGACTAAATGTAAAATGGCAGAAAATATAAATAAATAAATAAAATAAAACAAGTTAGGTGCCACTAGGTGCATGGCACCTAGCCCATCCAAGAAAAATCTTGGCCCGTGCTTTATTTTTCTTTTTAAAATTATGCCCTTTATTTTATAAAAAAAATAGCGCAAGTGACATGTTGTTTATTGGTTCAGTTTTAGGCGATCAAAGGTTCATCAAAAAGTCTAGTTATTGGTGTTTTTGCTAAAAAATTATTTTTCAACATATTTTAACCCAAAATATTTAGAAAACATCTTATACAACTTGCTAAACTCATTTACGACTTTGAACAACCTAAACAATGACCAACAACCCCAAAATCAACTCAAAATAAAATAAAATAAAAATCTTTTTGAGTTTAAATCTACCATATTAGGCGATGAAAAGAAAAGAGAACACCTAGGTAGAACTCTCATCATTAAATGAAATTCGTTGACATTAAAATTGATTTTTTTTCATGTTTGAAATTAGTGTTAATCGAGACTTTCTCTCTCTACAATTGAAATTCGACAACTCTCTTTCCTCTCTTAATCCAGGAACTAAAAAATAAAAAAAATAAAGTTTTATATCACAATTAAATTGTGGAAATATTAAAGGACTGGATAGTTAGCATTCTAAAAATAAGATGACCAACATGAGCTTTTTGTCCCCATTTCAAATACCACTTTTATTATGCCTTTTAGTGTTTGTTAGCTATTGATGTACGAGAGCTCTCCTATGGAGTGGCTAAGGGTATGGATATGAAGGAGGACATGAATTTAAAATGTTAAAAGGGGTAATAAGGTAGTATTTTAATGGTGTTAATTATTATAAATATATAAATTTATTGTTTTCTACATGAAAGGAGAAAGAGTAAAAAATACAAGTCTCTCCCTCTCAAGCTTCAAGTTTAAGGGATTGACAGACAAGGTCAACTTACTTGTTATCGACCTCAATATTATTAAGAACATAATCATTCATCCATCTTCAATCTTGCTAGCTTGTGATTGCAAAGATGTGAGCCATGACTTATACAAAAATTACAAAAAATTTCTTTAGAAGATGCATATGCTCATTACATTAATCATGACCTCAATATTTTTTACTCTCCTGAATGATTAATGTAATTAGAATATGCATCTTATAAAGAAAATTTTTGTAATTATCATATGCATAGAAAGGTAAAAAGCCTATATATGTGGTTAGAAAAAACTCTCAGCTTATGAAAATGATATCTAACATGTAATGAAGTAAGATTTAATATTAACCAAATAGAGTTGAAAGAAGAAAAAAGTTTGGAACTATATGCAGTAGTGAAACACTAGCAACCAATATGACATCATGTAATTAGCTAGTGGAATAGGAACAAATGACATTTAGAAAGCAGAGAATGGGAAGAATATGTATGTCACGTCGCCATATGAGTGTATGTGAATTACTTTGTAGTCAATCGGTTGATTATATGTAATATTAGTTTTATTAATGTAAAACATATTTATTATTAATAAAAGCTTTTTTATATTAATAAAGAAAGCTTTTATTAATAATAAATAAAACTTGTGAAAAGGCTACGAAAAAACTCATGTGATTCTTAAACTTGAAATCACTAAGTTATATTATATAGAGAGTGTTATGCTTTGATCTTAGCTACATGTTGTCCTAATCAAGGGTACGAAACATGTAGATATTGGGTATAACATAAACTATATAAATATATTTGAGTAATTAAGAGAGGATTCATCACCATAGGTTAACTAGGAAATATATTTCATATATTATTAAATAGTATAGATTGTGAAATTCTTGGCTAAGGTGGAATGAGATTTGAAAAGAGTTTCAAATCTATTTCAAATAATCAATTACTAGAGTGTTTAGAACTAAAATGATTTGACAGAGCAGACATATTACATACTATAATGTCTAAATCTGAATATTATTAATGAAGAGATAATAATTACACTGAGAAATTAGTCACTAAAAGATTAAGTCAAATGACTTATTACTTTCTTAATATTCGAGAGAACATAGCAGATTGCTTGACATTGTATTTAATCTTCAAATATAAATCAATCAATTATTGAATTGATAATAAATTAATTTGTTTTATTTAATTAATCCTATTTTATTTAGGATTATGATTTATATTTGAGCCTACTTATTAGAAAATCTAATGGGTCACAAATATAAGAATCATTGGTTATAAATTAAAACAAGATGATTAATCAAGTGTGACTTGATTGTGAATAAATTTTAAAAGCTGAAGACTAAAGTATAATTAATATAAGGGATTACAATTCTAGATCTATAAACAATCAAGTAAAGACTTAATTGAATAAATTTCTAAAATTAGCCTAAAATAATACATGTGATATTATTTAAGTGGAAAATTGATGTTTTTTCATTTGTATGGTTTTTTAGGTTTTTCTATAAATAAAAAGTTATAACTCTTATTTTTTAAGAGTAGGGTATAGTACAGAAACACCAAAACACAAAATAAAAGAGATTTCTCACAAGTGGTTTGTATGGATTACCGTTAGAGGCCGAACACTTAGACGACATATGGTTTTCGACAACTCAACCTTGAAGTAATTATTCAAAACCAAAAAAACTTGATTAATCATCCTATTTTAATTTTTTTTAATTTCAAATGGGTAGGTGACCCGTGAAAATAAATCAATTTTAGCATGTACGCTTGCTAAAATTCTTTTTAGAGTTTGAAAATGATAGGTCGCCTGTGAAAATAAGCTAATTTTTAATTTCAAAATAAGCAGGTTACCTATGAGAATAGACTAATTTTTTTGAATTTTATAAAGGATGGGTCACCCGTGATAATGAGATCATTTTATGTAAAAAAAAATACAAAGTCTTTAGATGGATAAATCAACCAACAAATCAGACGAACACTTTTTCTTTACAAGCTTACTGTGCAAAACTTTGATGAGATTTTGCTTCGTAAGCATTGTAAAGAAGATGCATATGTTGTTACCTATTTTTTACCACTCAAAAGAAAATATATAAAAATATATATATAAGAGAACATACATGAAGAAAGCTTGGAAGATTGCTCAAGATTGGTGGTAGAGGATCAAGATGATAAGTGAAGAAATTGGATGAATAAAATGTATAAGATTGGAAAAATTGGCAACCTAATTCTGACTAACAAAAGGTATTGCTGGTGAAAATATTTTATCTAGGGTAAAGAAACACAAATTTAGATACGTAAGGACTCAATGAGAATTTTGGAAGGCTTAATTAATTTTATTAAGGACTTAATTGTAAGGGAAAATAAGTTTTTGGAGTCAATTTGGGTGTTAAGTGGAAGAAATTAAAGTTTGAGGATTGAAATTAAACTTTGAAAGGTTTAATTGGTTAATTATGGGCTTAATTGTAAAAAAACATTTGGAGGTCATTTAAGGACCTAATTGTATATCCCAAAACCAATGACCAACTTGTAAGTGGCCTATAATTTCAAGGGTAGAAATTGGTGAAATTAAAGGCCAAATTGAAAGGAATTGAAATTTTGGTAGTCAATTAAGAATGAAATTGAACAAATTGAAAATCAAAGACTCATTTGTAAAAGGCGTTGAACTTTAAGGGTGATATTTGAACTTGACAGGGGTGCAATTGCATCCAATTAAAAGTTGAAAGACAATTACAAGTGTAATTAAAATGAATTGGAAAAGCAAGGACCAAATTTTAATTAGCCAAATCCCAAATTAAAAAACTCTAATTTCTAGGGTTTAACATATACGACGTGTTGTTCAACCACTATTCATTTCATTGCTTGGCAATTTTAGCTGGTTGAGTAGGCATGTTCAAGCGAATTCATGGGGTGTTTCCAACCATCTTAGAGACTTTAACCATCCTCGTTCAATTGAGAAGGTACCCTTTATAATCCCATGCCCATCAAAATTAGACGTTTACACCCTAATTCTTCTATAAAAGTCTCCAACATCTTGTCCCCAATTAGCTTTCCTTTCATTTTCAAATTCTGGGATGATCAAGTTGACATCTTTAGATGAATGAAAATGAAGCTACATACCTCCAAGTTGGGTAAAGTTGAATCGAAACAAAATGTGTGCATCTCTTTTACCAACTTTAGGTGGTCTTAAGCAACTTTGACATCGGAGTTACTCTGACAAAGCCTTAAAAGTGGTCAATCCAGTCAATCATGACTGTGACACTCATTTTGCAAAACCACTGATTTTTTTTCATGTGTTCACACTTAAAACTTTCTCAATAGGTTCTTATCAAAAGTTGATCATATTTCTCTCAAAATCAGAAGGCTAAAAAATAGCTTGTTGGTTTACAAGTTTGGCAAAACCACCACTGCAAAACCAACCTAGTTTAGAGCTTCTAGTTATTGTTTTTTGTCCAAAACCCTTCTATTCTGATTAGAGATCCAAGATTGATTAATCATGATCAATTTTTGATTGAATCCAATAAAAAAATCGTTGCAAAACACTATAAATAACCCCTGAAAATTAGAGCTAAGAAGGAGGGGGAAAATGAGAGAAAAGGAGGAGAGAAATATTGATAAAATACCCTAGTTGCGAAGGTTTACGAGCTTAACATAAGGGTTGATTCAGTTTTAAAAAGGCATTAAGTTCGTGGAAACAAAATCTTACAAAAAAGAGCAAAGAAGACAGTGGTCGTTCTAGGGTTTCGAAGGTATATTTTCTAACCTAAGTGGAGTCCATGTGGCTTGTTTGAGGATATTTCAATTGTCATTTTATCTGCATTTATGTTTGCAAATAAGGCGATGCTTAAAGAGTAAGGGTTGTGTTTTTTTTTTTTTGCTATGATTTTGATTCTACGATTTGATGTTTGTTACTAAAGTGTGTTTGATGTTTTTAATGTAATAAAAGCTTTCTAGTTAGGTTAGTTTTGATAAAAACAATGTTTGTTTGTTTGTTTTGTTTTGTTTAATCAATGCATTGTAAAGCAATATTTTGATCCTTGATTTTCAAGGTTTGTTCATGACCAAAATATGTTTAGAAAACTAATTTTGAATCTAAATTGCACAGATATGTAGGATGAATAATATTTGGCAGTTTTAGGAATTGAAACTCCATACATGTTAATAATTTAATATTATTAGTTAGCTCTTTGGATTCAACTATGCTTGGAATTGATAATGTGATTTATGAGAACATAAAGTAGTGTGTTTAGAGGCCTAAAAGATAAAATCTAGGTTTTGGTAGTAGTTTTTTAATTTCTGGAATTTTTCCATATTCTAGGTTCATGTTCTTCGCATGAACTTTGCCTTAACCTCTTGTTTTGGAGATGTTTTAGGTTAATTATTGGCACAAACATATTATCTTGTCATCTTTAGCAAATAATCTAGGATTAAAATGCATCAATAACACATATTCATGCATTTAGATTCTAGGGTTCTTTCGACTGCCCAAATATATTTTGATCAAATGATGGCTTTTAAGTGTTAATAAAAAAAAAATGAATGCTTGATTTTTTTTTTATCTATGCATGATTATGAACAATTACTAAATGTGGCTATAAATCATCATTAAATATCATCAATAAAATTTATAGCTATTGGATTTTAAATGGGTAAATGACTTAATTAAACTTTTTATATAATTGGACAAGTTTTCAACATGCCCAAATGTTTTTAATTGTATTTATTATATCCTTATATAATATCAATTTTCATAATAAGTTCTCCTATTAATTTTTTCTATCCAAATTAAAATTATTATATTTTAAGAATATAATTTTAATTTAAAACAATATACTTATATTTTAAAATTTAAATTGTTGAGTAGTTTTGAAACATCTTATTTCTTAAAATATTTTGAGAAACTTGAGAAATTTTTCATCAATGTAGTTTTGGAATTAAAAAAATATATATATAATTTTATCAATTTAAATGTAAGAACTTGATTTGGAGAATGTATTGAAAAATTGAATATTATAATGGCATAAAATTTTGATCTAAATAAAATATTATCAATATTATAAATACAATTATAATATTATCAATATTATACAAATATATTTGATCTACCATCATGTAAAAATGGAGACATAAAGAAACAATGAGACAAGATAACAGATAAAACCCTGTTTTTTTATCTGTTTCCTCTTACACTTGACTAAGTTAACTCGATCAACCAATACAGTGTTGGCATGACTATATTTAGAGGTGTTTGAGATAACGATAGTAGTTTCTTTTTTTAAAATTTTTTATTTAAAAATGTATTAAAATAATATATTTTTTATTTTTTTAAATTTATTTTTAATATCAGTACATCAAAATAATTTAAAAAATAAAAAAAATAAAAAATTCTAGTTCAAACATTATTTGAAATAGACACTTAACACCACCACCACCTTCCATTCCTCACCTTTCCCATTTTATTATTATTAGTGGTGGTGGTGTGGTGGCAGCTGCATCGGCAAGAGTAGTAATAAGAGTAGTAGTAATAGTAGTGTTTTCTTCTACAAAATCAATACTTTCTTGTAACTAAGGTTGTTTGGTTCATTATTAACCAAGATAGTTTTTCACTAGTTTTTCATATTGCCACTTAACTGGATTAAATGTTTGGGAAAAGATGGAAACTCATTTCAATAAATAATTTGATAGGGCTAATCCAAAGTTTACATTTACTGATTTATCTAATATAGTTTAAGATTTTATAAAGTTTATAAAAAGTTATGTTATGTGGTTTAAGATGTTGAAAATTAAATGCATTGTAGCTACAACTAGTTATTAGTGCATAAACTTATTATTAAAGGGATTGCAGTGATATATATATATATATATATATATATATATATATATATAAAGGTTTATAAGAACAAAATAATTAGACATCTACACCCTCACTAATAAAGTTACTTGTCATAAGAAAATCCTAGCAAAATAGGCATAAAAGAAGTCATTAAAGGGAACCTACCTTGTTGGCTATTAAGATAATATTGTGAGTACACATTTATTGACAGATTTGTACTCTAATGAGGAGTTTAAAGAGGTCCAACGATAGCTTATATCAATCACAAGAATCAAATATGAAAAACTATTTGAGTTTGTAATACTAAAAAAATCCTAAAGAGATTGTTAAACCTGACAGTAAATATGTAAATGATACCAAAGTAGTTGAAGATAGGGTATCCCTTTAATATAAAAAGGGTAAAAGAGATATTTGACCAATTGTTGTATAAGGGGGAAAATAAGCTTTTTAGAAATCATATTATTCCCTACAACAAATAAAATTAAGGGTAAGAACTATTGTAATTGGAATGACTCTTAGAAACATGAAACGAAAAGTTATGTGGTCTTCAAAAACCAAATTAAAAAGGCTCTATAGTCTAGACATATCTATTTTTTTAGTCAAATAAATGAAAAAGGATGATGATTCATTTTTTAAAACCATTACAGAAATGGTAACCCCGAGCTTCAATGCATCTTAAAAAGAGAAAGATGTAAAAGACAAGAGATAATCGACCACGACAAAGACTAGAGTTGATCATAAATAGCGTATTTGAAAAAAATACATAGATTATAGGAAAGCTAAATGGATAGTTTGAACAACTAAGATATGCATTATAATGAGGTATATAATTGTCCACTTGTCACACAATTCTTTAAAAGAGTAAGGACTTTGAGGGTAATGTTAAGTAAGTAATAACTTGACAATAGCAATGATTGAAATAAGAAATAGTCACAACAAAAAGTCATCAAAATCCAGTGATATGGAGGATGATGATCTTCCCCAATATCATCAAATATCCTAGACATGGAAAGAAGATGGAAACTAGGACAACTATCCAAAACCTAGCTTAGGAGAAAGAAATGCAAAACATTTTGGTAAGGAGAGATGATGTCATCCACACCTTGTCTAAAAAATAGGTTCTGAAAGTTGTACATACCAACAAAATGGTCAATAACAAACAACATCAAGCACTAATTAGTTCCTTTACATGAAAACGTTAGAATGATTAATATTAGACAAGATCTCACTTACTCATATACAAAATAATAGTGTTGATCATGGATTTATTGTTATCAAAGATAGGATTTCAACACAATCACAAACCTTAATAGAAAGGGTGAAAAGGGTTCATATCTCGACATCATTCATATCACATAAGGTTACACTAGACCACAACCTACTAAAAGGACACATTACTGAAAAAGAATGTATAAAATGAGTGCTTGTTAATATTATAAAAAGATGTTGTAATCTTATTTGAAAACAATGTAAAAATTGAATGGTATTTAATAAAAAAAAAGTCTTGAAAATATTTTTAATTATAATTTTAGTTAATTTTAATTAAAAATTAAGAATTTTTTTTAAAAAAAACCATAAAATCATTTATAAAAAAAGATCAAACCATAAAATCATTTATAAAAAGAGACCACGTGTTTGAGCTTGGGTGGACTTAGCTTTCCTAGCCCAAAATGAATAATGCTATATGTGAGTCTGCAGGGTTAAGCTCACTCATACTAGACATTTTGACTTTCCAAAAAAATTAAAAATTAAAAATAGATGATATGTCATCTACAATTAAAAATGATGTCATCCACTAGTAAAACTCCAGCCACATCAAGTGGTTGAAAAGTCAAGACCTATCTTGATTTCAAAAACTTATTTTCAAGTATTTTCTCACTTCAAAACACTTTTATATATATATATATATCCTACAAACCTCAATAAATCTATTTCAACTCAAACCAACTTTAATAGATTAAAAAACCAAAAAATCATCCTAAAGAAAACATTTTTTATTCATGATCTATATTTTTTTAACAAAATAAAAAATTAAAAACACCTAAATAACACTTCCCTTATTAACTAGAACCCATTGACATTAATATTGATTTTATTTTTTTGCAAGAATATAGCCAGCCGACAACTTTCTCCTTTATTTTTCAGTGAGTTCTCTCTTTTTTTTTCTTTCAAACTTAGAGATTGAAACATTAATAAAATAAAATTTCAGATCAAAACATAAAATTTCAAAACTAAAACGACCTAAAAAGCAATCAATGGGTAATTTGTTGACTTGAATGTTTTTTTTTTTCAAGTAAATTTGAGTAATCCATGCTATTTTTTCTAGTTTTTAGTTCTTTTGCTAGAAATTTAGATTGTATCTCATTGAATTGACCTCCATTCAAATTCTAAAATGTGATCAAAACCTTAATTTCCAAGAATAAGCAAATAGAAAGAACTATTAACCCATGGAAAATCTCAAATAGCAATTTCAATGTGAAAATAAAAAAGTACAGAAATCAAAACGGGAAAATAACACTATTGAAATCCACCATGGTTAGTAAGAGAAAGCACAGTGCAAAAGTGAACAACAAAACCTCTAATTAGTTTTTGTTAATAATATAATTATAGCAGTGGTGCTCAACATTTGAGTAACAAATTCTTGTTTTCTCATAATACTCATTTGTTTCTCCTTGACAATATATATCTGTAGTACAAATGAAACGTTCTTCCCTCTCATGCTCTCTTTCCATCGCTCTCGAAACTCTCCGTTCTGATGTGTTAGATAGAGGAATGGCCATTGCGCATGCTTACATAACACAGAAATTCATAGGTTAATATTTAGACCCTAGCATTGAAACAGCTGGAATCAATCTTATGACTGGTACCAATCATGGTTATTTCTTCTGGATGGCAAAGGATGCTGGTCATGTTTCTATTATATTCAGTATTATTTATTATTCAACATTAAACTATATAGTGGATGTGTTGAATAGTGGAATTATATATATATATATATCAAGTTCAAATCAAGTCTAATAATATATCCATATCTTTCCCAAGTCTCAACAGGGAAAAATAATAATAATAAGGTTTTTAACTAAAACAAAACTAAATGAGTCCAAGCCCCATCCTAGCTGTGGTCACAACCACAAATCCCTTTTCAAAATTAAACTCTCCAAATAGTGTAACATTTAAAACATGGAAAATTTGTTGTATTGAAACAGCACGACAGCTACTACACAACCTATATATACTCGGAGCAAGCATCAATAAGATAGATGAACATTTACAACACAGGTGTGAATCGTGGATATCATATAACGACAGGTTGCTACTTCAGGTCAAATAGAATCACCACTTGTGAATGACAAACAAAAGGAAGAAAATTATTCACATCACAGGCTGCTAAAGATTCGCTTCAAACTCGGGCATGCTGCACGTAATTGGCCCATGCTTATTGAGCATATCTAGGGAAAGTCAGAACACAGATGAATTCATTTAGTAACTTTTTTACTCGAGTACAAGAAGCCCGATAAATAGAAACAAATCCAAGGCTATAAGATATATATATAAGATAAAATGTTGATCTCACCTTCGGACAAAAACGTACATCTAGAGTCTCCAGCATGCCACATTGAGTTATGGCAGCCTCAACAGTTTCTTCATCAATATTGCAAGACTGCGACGTTTAAAACAGGAACCAAAAACAGTATTAATTGGGAGCAATTTCAGATGCGTTGTCCCTAAAAAAGCTAAAATGATAATTGGCCAATAGATATGGCTAGGGCATGCTCTCCCCTGCAGGAGAGAAGGCGGCCAAAGAATCAAAATCTGAGGAAAATTGCACATCAAACCAGAAACAAGTGATCCTCACGATTGGTATTAAGGAGGCTCTCTGGTTTTCTTATACATTAGTTCCCAAAGGAGAGCGATTCTCCCTACAAAATAGTTCAGCATATACATCTATAGTGAAAGCAGCACCACAATATTTTCCTAGCTAATAACGGTGGGCACCAGATTGAGGGCTTCCCCAAACCCAGCAAACTAATTAAGGCAAAAGAAAGTCAATAGCCATGTTATTTGCGCAAGGTCAGTCCTACATTATCCAACTTTGTAGAGAAATGCTCTTTTTGTCCTTTTACCCTTGAATTATGATATGGGTAAGCCCAAACAATGACCAGATCCAAGAACTCATTAAAAGTCAGAATTACCCATACCTGAAGAAAAAGACTAGTCAACCTTGGACACTCAAGCTTCAGTATTTCCAAGGAGCAACAATTGCTGAACAGCATACAAAAACAAAGATATTAGATATAAAAAAGCATAAAACTAATAAGAATGAACATTAAACACATCAACAGAGAGTAATAAGTGTACCTCAAATTGAGATAGCACAAATTAAAACAAACAACATCAACTTCCTTCAAATTGGAGGACAGAGAAAGATTTAGAGAAGAAAGAAGCAAACAACGGGCCACTGGTGGAATGGCAACTTTCCTAATATTCGGACAACCAACACAGTTGAGGTTCTGCAATAAGCGATTTGGCTGCTCAGTTGACACAGGAAGATTCTCATCTGAAAACAGAGCAGCTGAGCTAAATTTGCTTGGGAACTCATAAATCTGACCACCACTGCATCCCCAATTCAGGTCATGCATGTTTGCACAGCCATTCAAGCTCAAATGAGTAAGGTGTCTACAACAAGCAAGAAGCTCTTCAATTGCAGATTGACATAGGGTGCCATAAGATAAGTCCAACTCCTGAAGTGCTGGAAGAGCACCATCCTTGTAGAGAGGCTCTAATGACGTGTCAGTAAGGTATTTGCATGCTTGTAATTTTAGTACCTTAGTGAACAGGTAAAAAATATTTAGTCAGCAAGGCCCACAATTTCACAAACCATTCATCAAACCATGCAACAAGAAAAAAAGAAAGCGAACCAGATGCTTAGGTCATCAAAGGACACGCATTCAGCTTAAAAAATGAAAAATAACAATGCAAAAATCAAGTTGTTGACAAAATCATAACATTCTCCAGATGCTCATCTTTTGAATATTCAGACAGCATGAAATTGAATCACAAAGCAATTCAACATGTTTCAGCAAGAAAAGTTTAGCTCGTTCAAAATGAGCTTTGGAATGTTCAAATTACATAAGCAAGTTTGTTATGGAAAAGTAAAATAGACCTCGCTAATCCATTGAATGTGCAATTTTTTTATCAGTGTGATCCGATTTTATTAGAAATCAATTAAAAAAGGTGAGATGAACATCCGACCTCATCCCTCATAGTTATGCAAGAGTACCACTAACCTACAGGCACATTGGTTATAGAGGCACAAATTTTACAAAATTGAAGTGAGTTGCATGTTATCTGTAAAAATATGCAAGCTGAATCACAAGTACCTTCAATTGCAAACAAGAGTCGAACACTGGCTCCAGATTCATCAAAAAAGTGTATGACAAATCAAGCACAGTCAAATGTGGAAGTCGCCGCAGAGAAAATAGTCCATCAGAGCCAACAGAAGGGCAAGACATCAAAATCAATGACCCAATCAGTGGGCAGGATGCAGTGGTTGCAGACAAGCAGCCATCCTTGAGTTGGCTGAATGTAAACACCACAGATGTCAGTCATAGGAGATGAAAGGGACAGCCAAAAAAAAAAAAAACTACTAGAAAGCATCGTGACCTGCAAAATGAAGCGTCCAGAGATGTCAAGAGGGGACAATTAATAGTTGCTTCAGATAATACACCACATCCTTTTAACTCAAGGGACACCATGAATGGTGCTTCAATGCTAAGCATGTTCAGTTTGGGACATATTCCTAAATTGAGTAACCGGAGAGCAACCTGAAAAGGGGCAGAATATTTCAGATTACCATAAATTTTGTTTAGCATAATACACACCTTGCTCATTATTTAGCAGAACAAAATTGACACCAATGATTCCCACTCACTGGACAAAATGATGCTTTCTCAAGATGATCACAGCCATCCAAACAAACAAGCTCAAGAGAAGGGCACGCCAGATCGAGAGCAGTAATAGCATGGCAACCAACTAGGGAAAGACTGACTAAAGAAGTGCTGCGGAATCTCACAGCAGTCAAACTCTGAAAAGTAAAACCATTCACTCAGTCAAAGGGAAAAACATATCACAAGAATTGCAGAAATAATTGCATAAGCTTGACTCAATAAGCCAAAGTCATGTCATGAAAATGTTCAACAGGAAGTAAGAGCTCAATTTACCTGGGCACAAACATCCAATGAACAACCAACAGAGAAAAAAACATTATTTATAACAAAAAAAGTTTAAGGTGAACTTATTGCATTACCACATGACCAATAATTCACTAAGAAGATGAATCTTTTAAATCAGAATTCAGCTGCCAAGCCCTTTCTCCCTGCTCAATCTTCAAAAGTCCACTTATCAACATTTACTTGCTCTGAACATAATTAGAAGTCATTCCAAATTTTTGACAACCCAAATTTTCCCCACAAGTGATTTCAAATTGCACTCTTTGCATTACTTAAGTCCAATCCAAATTCTGTAAAGAGTGTCCTCAGCATCAGTGATGCATTGTTTAGAATGCATGTGACTAGTTCTAACTAATTCATAGTGGAGCTCCATCTTGAGCAAATGCCATTGGTGAAAATGACAACCCATCTAAAATAAGTCACAATCCAAACTAGTTAAGGTTGGTTATATAGACCATCTCCTCCACTCAATATGTCATGTTGAAATGATAGTTCTAAAGTATGATTCCACTTTTACAACCTGAGATATCCTATGACCTATATCATAGCAGAACAGCATCAATCCAGAAAATCTGTTCTGCAAACAACACTTTATTGAAGGCATAAGAATTGGAATTCTAATACAGTAACACTACCATTATCATTCTTACTTTATAAGAATGACTGCTCCAAAAGAGAGCAAAACATGTGAAAGATTATAGCAGTAATACAGCATTAAAATACCATGTTCCCTCTTCATGCATATGCCAAAGCATGGCAGATTTCACAAATGCATAAACAAAAAGGGCAAAAAGATCGCAATTCACAAACCTCGCAATTATCAAGAACCAATGATTTCAGCTTCGGGCATCCACCACCATCACTAAAAACATCACAAATAGAATTAGTCAAAGATTCACAATCTGTGAGGTCCATTTCTTGCAAACTTTGGCACTGTAATGCTAATGTTGCTAGGTTCTCCTGCTTCTGCAATGCTAATTTCTGCAAGTCAAGAAACAAATTACAAGAGTTGCTACACAGAAAAATGAAGGAAAGCACAGTGAATATACAGGAGCCTTCTGGTTAAACATACTTGAAGTGAATTGGAAGTGATATTGATACGATGAAGGGCTGGGCAATTAGACACCATTATAGATGATAGCATGATACTTCGTAAGTTCAGATCAGCAAATCTGCGGGCAGACCAAAAAGAACATAATATTACTTCAACAAAATTTAAATGGTGAGATGGAGGAATGGAAGAGCATGCTTACTTTCGACAATGTACTAATCTTATGTTTTGCAAGCGAGGAAGATCCAAGGACACAGAAGTCAAAAGACTGCAATTGTCAAGCTCCAAAACCTATAAAAATTATAATGGCAATGCTCCAAAGTTATTTCTGAGGGAACACATCTAGGCAAGACCAACATGCAAAGCAAGAGAATCCAAACCTCCAGCAAGGAACTATGTGCAATTGCAGACATTGAGGCTGAAGTGATGCCCTCACAACTATGAAGCTTGAGAATTGTCAACATTGGCAGCCTAACAGACTTCAAAGAGAAAAAAAAGAAAGAATATTATCATGAAGTCAAACAGTGGCATATCCACATCTAACCAAATCAAAGAATGCACTAATTTAGAAACTAACCTCAAGTGTTATGTTTGGACAATAAGAAGCATTAAGAATGTGAAGATTAGCACAAGTGTGGGATATTTCACGTAGTGTCTCATCACTCACACAAGAACAATTCGACATGTCTAAAGATGCTAATTGAGGGCATGAAATTGCTGCCGAACGAATTGCTGCATCTGTAAGCTTGTGGCAAGAGCCTATGTCAAGGAGACGCAGGAGAGGACAATTCAGCACAGCCTGTGCCATGTTGCTGCGCTTCAAAGATAAAGTTTCAAGTTGTGGACACCTGTAAAAGAAGTATCTTAGCACAAAGTAAGAGAACTAACAAAATTTTGATTTAAGAGCTTAATGGCGTTTCACCTGACAGATATCCTCATCACACGACATTTTGTTAGTTGAAGATGACACAGTCTATCATGGTTTATTTGTATCTCCTGAATACCATTACCCAGAGTAGCATCATTGACATTCAAATTCTTTAACATGCTACAATCTCCCAAGGCATGGAAAAAAGGATCCCCTAGCTGTCCTTTTCCCAAGGTTAAAGACTCAAGATTTCTGAGAAAAATATAAAGATGTTAGTGGCAGCTTAGTGTGTCCTTACTTGACCATAACAAGATGAACAAAATAAAAAATATCTACCTTAAAGAAGAGACTGCTTTCATAACAAGCAGGTGAATAGAAGGAGCACCATAAATATTCACTTCAGTGGCATTCGGGTATCGTCGAGACATGTCCTCAACTACAAATTCATATTAAATACATCAATTTGATTCCTCAACCATTATTTTCCAATAAGAAGGGACATTGAGGCTTCTATAATACAATACGGGTAATCGCTTTCATTTGTAGATCATAATATTTGATAGTTAGGTTGTGATCCATTTACACATATAAGTAGGCCAACATTGCATGCTCAACAAGGCTTTCAACAAATTTATAATTCAGGAATGCTATGCGCGAATACTTTATTGTTTAAATGCATAGTCCATTCCACATATATGATGTCTGATTATTTAACTGATACATGTACTCTTATTTATCAAATGATGATTCAAAACTCACTTATAAGTGGACCAATATTGCATGCTAAACAAGGCTTTTTAAACAAATTCGTAATTTAGGAATGCTAGGGTTGTGTTCTTTATTCTTCAAACATCTAGCCCATTCCACATTTATGATGTCTGATTACTTAACTCGTACACCCATTCTTATTTATCAAATAATGACAAGTAGTACAAACCCGACAAAGCCGCAATTCATATCTAGCCTCAAGGCATTTTCCAACATGAAGTGCATCATATCTATGCATTTTAAGAAACTTCTGCAACTACATCATCTGGATTTCACTACTTTTTGCTGCATACCATTTACTTCACACAAGGCTTTTCAATCATGGTTAGGTAAGAAATTACAGACCACATTTACAGGGTTTCCATTTTCCAATATTCATTCATCCTTAAGCTATATAGAAAAGGAAGTTAACATTAAAGCCTTCTGGTGATAAGATCGAGAGGGATGGTGGAGGGAGAGCGGATGGTGACAAGCTCCTTTTGAGTTTTACAAAACCACATCTCTTCACACCTCTACAATACCCCGTCTCATATGCCGGGGGAAGATAAAGTAAAAAATTTAGCATAAGGAAAATAGTAGAACTCACATTGTTCTACCGATATGTTTCGGTTCTCAAAATCCAAACACCTCCAGAAGTCTTCATGAGCACTAGCAGCTTGCCACTGCCTACAAACCATTGCTGCCCGACAGAGATTAATGTGGTCCAAGAAAGAGAAAACCTGGGTAGAAAAAGGAAAATATAAAATTAGATCAGATGAAAGCAAGCTTGGTGCATAGATCTATTAAAAATGCAATTTACCATATGCAACAAGTCATCTGTAAGATCCATTCTAACATCTAAGTCTTCTGAATTGGAAATGACACTATCATCACCACCATCTCTCCCACCACTAGAATCAAAGGGATTCTCATCGCTGTTGTTATTCCACATGAAGTTATGATAACAAATCTCATTATTAGATGAAATTGAAGTGCTCTGAGTTAAACCAAGGTCTCTATCTGCCGATGAAGTAGAATCGCCAACATCTGAAGACATTACCGCAGCATAATGACTGTCACTGCAGAGAGACAATAGCCCATCATGCATGAACAACAACCACTAAAACCATGAAGCACGCATACAGTCTGATAGCACTCATGTAACATAAACATCATCCAATCCTAACCAGGTATTGCAAACAATGTTGGTGACGAAAATGCAATCAAAATATGAAGGTAACAGTAACAAGTTACAATTGTGATGTCCAAATGAGACTATATGCTTGCAAGCTAAAGACCAAAGGAAGAAATGCACTTCCTTACAAGTTAACCAGCAATCCTCCTTAAACTTCACAGTCAGAGAGAAAACTAAACGTAGAAATCCAAAATATCTGGAAAATATAGCAGGGTTTAGCTCAAATTCTTTTAACATAATGACAGATTGTTAAAAACAGCATTATTTCAAAAACATGACCCAGAAGCACACACACCACAATTTGCAGAAAAACATTTAATTATCATCCAAAAATACTGAAAGTTCAAAACTTTCATTTAAAAAAAACTACCATTTTAGAACGAAACATGCAAAAAAAAACCACAAAACAATCAGAAACAGCAAGCCGTAGAGACTGAAATTGAACCCCAATTAAACACAAAACAAGTTGAAAACTCACTTAGAACAGGAGTAAACTTTAGCCCTTTTATTATGGGCATCGCGATCACACTTCTCTTTACCACTACCCTCCGCCTCTGCCACTGCAGAGCTACTACCACTACTTTCTCCCCGTGCCAGCCATGAGGCGCGAAAAGCAGAGCTCCTCAAAGCAAGAGAAGGAGCCACAAATTGAGCCTCCACCTCGAAACCCGGCCCCACCTCTCCCCAAGTAGCATCACCGCTGCCTCCGCCGCCACGTGTACGTTGCATCGCTCTAATCATTTCCTCAATCCACCTCAACGACTCCCGGGCATTACGGTCTCGGCGGATATCTGTCAATGCAACGGCCTCAGTATCTTCCTCTTCGTTATTTCCAAAATTACCCTCAGTGTTGCCTTCATTTTCTGAAATGCCCTCTCTCATGGGTTTATATTCTACTACTTCTTTTTTACCGAAAATGAAGCACGATAAACACCAAATCTTCATGCAATTCAAGGTAAACGCAGTACCTTTACTCACACAAGAAACCCTAGGTCACACGGTCTCGTGCATTTATAGAAAAAATAAGAAAAAAATCCCTAAATTGAAGAAATGAAGTGAAGAATCGCAAAATACCGGAGTCAAAACTGTAAAATCGAGCTTCGATTGTGGGTAATTAGAGGATGAAAGAAATGAACCGATCGGTGTTGATACATGTAAGGAGAAATGCTAGGAGAGTTTTAGATAGAGAAATTGACTTTGAAGGGATCTGATCGGATCTTATAAGCTCTCCGCTTTCTTTGTTGAAGATTGTTTTCCTTTAGTGAGAGGGAGTGAGAGATCGGCTGCGTATATTTATGGCGATAAAAATCTCTTAACTTCTTGACTATAATATGGGTATGGAAAGTTTTCAGAGAACGACGACGTTTTGAGAAGGTTAAGCCGTGTCCTCAAATTACAATGATGCAGCAAGTCTACTGTTATTCTTCTCGCAAATCACAAATAGTTAATTTTAGAAAAAATCTCAATTTAATACCAACTTCTGAATTCTTTTTTATCCCAAATTTACACCAAATTATATTTTTTTCAAGGAAAGGATGGGTTCAAGTCCGAAACAAAAGTGAAAATTACAAGTGCCTATAAATTTCATATAAAAAAGCTCATGAAAACTCAACTTCGATACTAAAATTTATTTTCCTGATTTTTCAGTTTATTTTTATGATATATAAAAAAAAAATTAAATTTTAATTTAAAAATAAAAAAGTCATCATTTATATTTATTTCGATCATCAAAATAATTGAAATTAGTGCAAATGAATTTCATTCTATAAGTTTTATGATAGTTATTTCAAGCTTTAATATTGTCTAAAAACTAATTTAAAAAATTTATTCAGTTTGATATATGATTTGAGTAAATTGGTTTCTAGTTGTTATAGGACTAGATTTAGGGTGTGTTTTTTTACTTTAAATGAGTTGAAAATGGGTTTGTTGGGTTAAAAACCAATAACCTAATTTTTTAGCCATTATAATAATGGCTAAAATTTAAGTTGAAAAATAACGAATCAGATGACATGTTGTCTCCTTATATTTTTAAAAATAAAAAGGTTATCCAACCCATTAAATGAGAAAAAAAAAAATTCAAACATGCAGGTTTAGACATAAGGGCCCAAATGAACACCATATTGGACTTTTTGTTTTTGCATATAAATTTATGAAAAAAAATAATTTAACCTGGTTAGTTTCATCACAAGTTCAATGAGTTAAGTCAAAACATCCAATGTATTATTTTGTTTTTTTGACGCAGTTTTCATCCCTTAATTTTTTATTAAAAAATACAATTCGATGTTTTATTATTAATGATTTTTTTTTATTTAACTTAAAATTAAAAAAGAAAATGCAATCCTACCCCTTTCTATCAACGATTTATTTTTGCTATCTCAACCTTACGCATCTGTCATGGTTTTAAAAAAATTATTTCATTAAAAAAATTCACATATGCTTTTTTTTCATATAAATATATTAAATAAAAAAATCTATGAAATCAAAAAATTATTAAATTTGATGGCATGCATGACTTACATCAAGAGTTTGGCTGATTGACTTAAATTTACTTGTTTTTTTAATAAAAACAAATATGGGGATTTTTTTTGCTAATTTTTTTTATTATTAAATTAATTCGAGTTTTAAATTTTATTTTTATTATTTTTAAGGTTATCTCATAACTTTCTCATATCAACCCAAAATAATTTAGATTAATCTAGTATGTTTGTTTATGTTAAATAAAAATATTATTTAATATTTAATTGATTTTAAATTCATAAATAAAATATTTTTTATGTTTAAAAGATACATTAGTAAAACCTAATTTTTTTTTTTATTAAATTACTCTATTCCACTGCTTAGCGCAAGCTAATGGGCTTATTATAATCACTAATAAGCTGTGTTACGTGATGGGTGGATCGTTGGAAACTCATAATAATAATAATGAGTGCTTCTTGAACTATAAAGAGGGGGCAATAATTCACCTTGAAAAACACTAAAATTGGATAAGTGTGTGTTTTGATTTTATCATGAATGATGTGTTTTAAATGTATTTTTTAATTAAAATTATATTAAATTATTTTTACTATTAATATATCAAAACCATCATAAAACACTTATAAAAATATTAATTTTATGTTTTTTCAAACATAAAAAAACATTAAAAAGCGTAGCAAGACGCAACGTCAAACAAATACTAAGTGATAATATTCCTTTTAATTCTTTGGTTGTCCAAGCAAATCGCCTATGTTTGGATAATATTTTAATTTGTTTTCTTTTACTTTTTTGTACATAGTAATCTAAAATCATTTTGGGTATGCATAAACAGTTGAGAAAATCACCTTTGTTTATTTATTTATTTTTCCTTTTGTTAATGGATGTGATTTACCGTTTCAACCGATCTCAAGAGTGTGCTGACATGCTTAGAAATATTTATTTTTATATTTTATAAGTGTTTTTTTTTTTTTATTTTTTTGTTTTAAATTATTTCTTTTATATTTTTAAATTGTTTTAATTTACTGATGTTAAAAAAATATATTTTTTAAAAAATAAAAAATAGTATTTTAATATATTTTTAATTTTAAAAAACTTCAGAAAACAACAATTATTACGTTTACAGACACTTTCTATTGCAGTTGATATTGCTTGCTTCTTGCAGAGGCAGCATCATGCGTGCACCGACCTGTATCTTGCTTGGCTAAAAGTAATCTAAAGTTGACTCGTACAAAAATTGAACTGGAAATTGTAGCTCACTTGTCTTTCCTTTCCTCCCTCCTCCCTGCTGTCACCAGGAATAAAGTTTTCACCTAAACCGGCTAAAAAAAAAAGGTATTATTTCACGTAATTAAAAAAAAAAAAAAAAGAGAGAGAGAGAGAGGAGGAAACCTCGTATTACTTCCCTTTTCATCCATCAACTCTTAATTAGTTCCCTAAACTAAGTCTCAATTTGGGCCTTAAATTATCAGACGTTACTCAATTGAGCCTTTTCATCCGTGTAGTTAACATTTTTTTCTGTTATGGTATGTCATAAAATGATGTGAAATGGCAACGGTTTTAGACGGAAGGAATTTGTTGAATAAATTCCTGATGTGTTAGGGATGAAATTGATAAAAACAAATTGTTTTAGAGTGAAGATGAGAATGTGGTAGCATTTTAGGGATGAAAATGAAATCTCTCCTTAAAAAATATCCGCAATCTTCAATGCTGGCGACATGCTTGCCTAATGGCCGCCAGGTGGGCTGCATGCCTGCATCGTTCCTAGCACTCCCTTACAAACCTAATGCAAAAAAATAACGGCTCTTTCTTTTTCCTTTTTTTTTTAAAAAGAAAAACAAATAAAGAAAGAAAAGAAAAGAAATTGCGGCCCTTGGAACAACATTATGCATCTGCCACAGCATTAGAAGTTGATAAAAATCTGGAATCTGCTAGTGTCAATATTTCGCTGCTGCGATGATCTTCATCAAAGAAGGTGTGTTTTGTTATGCGTATTGTTAAGTTTCCGAAATATATAGATACAACAGAAATAATAAATTTAAAATTTTTTAGAGTTTCAATTATCCTATTAGATAGATCTAGAATTATTTTAGAGTTTTATGTAAAGATTACCTGAAAACTAGATATTATTTTAGCTTTGAATATTTACTTCAAATATTGAGTTGTTGCAAACAAAAAGTAGTCCAATTGACCGACTTCTAACAATAATTCACACGAACCACCAGTGAAAAATCTCCTAAACTCTTTTAAAAAAGAAAAATTACTATACTTTAAAGTGCTAACTCTTTTTTTATATATATTTTAGATATCTTAATACTGTACTTTACTCATATTTTTCACTATCCATAGAAAATAAGAGACATCGTTTTCCTATTTATAGGAAAATCTAAAAACCTTATAAATAACAAAATATCAATTTTTCCCTTAAATAATATCATATATAATATTTTAGACTAATTTTAAAATTTTATTCAATCAAGTCCCTACTTGATTTTTCAAAATCTAGAATTGTAATTCCTTGTATAAATTATGCTATAATCCTTAATTTCTAAAACTTATTTATAATTAAGTCAGACTTGATTGATCATTCTATTTTAATTTTTTACCAATGGTTCTTATGTGTGTGACTTATTAGGTTCCCTAATAAGTTGGCTAAAATATAAATCACAAAAAAAAATAATTAAATAAATTTATTTATTATCAATTCAACAATTGATTAATTTATATTTAAAGATCAAATATAATGTCTAGAAACCTGTTATAATCCCACAAATATTAGGAAAGTCATAAGTGGTTTGACTTAGCCTTTCACTAACTAGTTTCTTGGTGTAATTATGATCATTTTATCAAAAATATTCAAATTTAGACATTTATAGCATAAAGTGTGTCTACTATGCCAAACCATATTTGTTCTTAACATTATAGTTACTGATTTTTTAAATAAGATTTGAAACTCTTTACAAATCTCATTCTATTTTATACAAGGATTTACAATCAATAATATTTAAGAACAAATTAAATATTTTTCATAATTCACACAGGTTGATGAATCCTCTTTTAATTACTTAAATACATTAATATAGTTTATGTTATACTTAATACCTATTTTTTTGTTATCCTTGATTAGGACAACGTGTAGTAGGATCAAAACATAACACTTTCTATATAAAATAATTTAGTGATCTCAAATCTAAGGATCACCTACATAACCGTTACACGAGCCATTCTATAAATACAAGTGATCTCTCCATATAGTAATTTCATGCAAGTTAATTCAATAAACATGCCATCTGGCATGCACCTACATATTAGTTCTAGACATCCCTCATACCTCAGCTTACGAGAACAATTGTTTTCTTTTACAAAGAAAAGAACCTACCTATTTGCCATTTGAAAAGAAGCTTCCTACTTACTCGCTGAATTGACTTCTAAGATTTATAATTACCTATAAAGGTATAATATACATACATTGTGGGACCTTTTGAAGAACAATAAAAAAAGGAAAAAAATAAAAAATATAGTGAAAGTGCTACTCAATCTATGCAACTTGGGATCTTATGGCTTCTTACTGTAGAAATTCCTTCATTTAATAAATAGAAATAGAATCTTATAGTATTAGGACCAAAGTCAAGTGATTCAACTCTAGCACGAACGGTTACATTCTTTTTCTAGTCTCAATAGCTCTATTTAATATCTAATTTTAATTAAGCATTAATTAATATTTAGAAACAATGTTTTGATGCAATACGAATCCTATAATTATAACAATTTTATAATTTTCTTTACGAATCATTTTTGTCTCAAAATTTTTATCTTTGCTCTTAATTTATTAATTAAATATCAAATATTTAATTCATTAATCAAATATTTGATGACTATTAAAAATAAATAAAATTTTATTAATAAATTAAATATATTTAAATGAACAAAATTAATACCATGTATAAATAACTGATTGCTACATAATATATACACTAAAACGTATATGCTCTCCTTTTCTTGTAAGCTTTTTGGATATTAATTGTTAGAAACTAAACATACAAGTGTTTAAAGCTCTCATGTGTTAATTGATCAAATCAACAAATTTAAATACAAAATACATTTACCTTTATATTTAAAATTAAATTACATATCTAACAATCATCATCAAACATAGAATCTAACTAACTAGCTAAATAAAAATTCTAATTAACTTATCTAACACAAATAGTTTTTTTTTTATCAACGAATTATACATAAACTAGGACTTTATCCAACATTTTTGTCTTTCGATTAACTTCTAAAAGAGAACTTTGGGCCGAGATGGATGCTGGTATGGACCAAAGTCTTGAAATTTCAATTCATCTATCGAGTATGAGAAATCATGTCTACAATTGTAAAAGTCATAATAAGATAAGAAGTTTTTGTAATAATGCACAAGAAATCAAACTTATCCCAACTTGTAGAGTTTCCTTTGGTGTTCAAACTCTTGATACTGCTACTAAAAACCTGACGATCCATGCATTTTGGGCTTTGACTTAAAAGAAAAGGGAGTTTAGTTTGAAAGATTGATGATTTGATTACATAATACCAAATGAATATTTCTATGATCATCCTGGTTTTTTTTTTTAATTACTAGTTTGAGTTTCATAAATTTTAAAATGGTTAGAGATTTATATGGTCGTTAACTTTAGAGTTTATAAAATTAATCGAGTTGCGTGCAAGTTAGCCGAACACGCACAATAACCTAAAAAAAAAAACAAATAAATACTTTTAAAAATGAACTGACGAGTTTAATTTTAAAAAATCTAATGTTTGTGCTTTTCTAGTATTATTTTGTTGTTTATTAATTTAGTTTAGAGTGGATAATTTGTTAGAATTAACTTTAAAGTTAAAGTATTCTTTTAGTTTTTTTAGATGTCAAGATGTATGTTTAACTATTAAAAATATGTACAATATTTATTGGGATCTACGATTATAAGGTGTCGTATATGCTCTATGCTGTGTTACCCAAAACTTTGAATTATCAATTTTTTTTTTTCATTTTTTTCTTTTTCTCTAACCATTAAAGTATTAAAATTATAAAAACACACAAATAAATCTTACTTTAAAATATAATAAATTTACATTTTATATAGACTAGATAAATGAAGGGATTATACAATCCAATGAGGCTAGTATTGTTGCATAATTGTTTTAGGAAGTCTTGAGTTGGAGTTGGGATAGTCATAATTATTATTATATAATATTTGTTTTTGTATTTTAAAAATATTTTTAAAAAAGTTTGAATTTTTTTATATTTGTTTTTTTGCTTTAAATTAATATTTTTTTTGATATTTTCAGATTATTTTGATACTTTGATAATCAATTTTTTTTTAAAATAAATTATTTTAATATATTTTCAAAAAAAAATACTTTAAAAAACAATTAAAATTATACTCTCAAATACTGTTAGATAGCCTAAATTGCTATTAGTCAAGTCACGATGAACAGCTCGTGAAGGCAAACATTCTTTGAATTGATTTCCCTTTAGCCTTTTGCTGGTGGCTTTATATTTTAGAAGGATGTTATTAAAGGAATCAATTTATTTAGTTTTTTTTATCCCAAAATATTCCTCCACATAGCACCAACAATATTATTTACAACTCGTGGCAATAGTGGAGGCATGTAAGACCACAAATTGATGAGAACTAGCTGGTCAGAATACATTCTAGGAATGGGAGATCCTCTTAAAGATATTCTAACCTGGTGCAAGAATGGCCATGGGATCGAAACCAGCCTTCCTCTCAACAAATCCTGACCATTGATTTCCAAAGTGTCTTTTCTATTCCTCTTCGGATTGGTTCCTTGACACAAAACTGGGCAATCTCTTTGTTTTGAGACACCAGTTTTTTTATAGAAGGGCCAAAGGCATGGCATAGTGAATCGGAGCAATGCCACTGAATAAAATATTTCCCCTTCTACTGGTAATGCCACAGACGTCTGGTAGCCCAAAGGTTATATATTAGGCAAGACCAGGCTTCACAAACATTTACATTTGGAAAAAATATTCCCACTTTCAATTACAAGGGATATAGCTCAATTAATCATGTTTTAAATTTAATTTTTAAAAATCATTAATTTAAGTCCTACAAATCTCAAAACCACTAAAAATTTACATGGTTGTTTATTTCAGAGTTTCTAAAGATTAATTGAGGTGTGCAAAACTGACCTTGACAACAACGGTTACAAAATAAAAAAAATCCCCCCTTCTGCTGAAAATGCCACAGACGTTCGGTAGCCCCACATGATGCTCAAAGAGTTTAAGACAATTATATATTAGGCAATATCAAGCAATAGGGGCTTCACAATCATTTACATTTGTAAAAAATGATACGATATGCCGCCATGAAAGCATCCTAACCGCTCAGTCGATGAGACGAACACTCACTTAGCCTTTTGCTTTAAGGCTCCAGAGTGCCAAACAATCTACTTTTTAGTATATGCTGAAAAAAGCAAACATTATTGGTCTTTGGATTCCAAGAAAGAGGAAAACAAATGGGCATGGTGAAGAGTTAATACACTTAAATTGTGCCTGCCCCATCGGAGGAAACACATGTGTCAGATGTTAAAAAGTCAGGTCAATACTCAAAATGAACTTATGTTTCTTGTGATGAAAAAGTAGGGGTATTAAAGGATTTGTGCAAATTATTAGGCTATTAATAACATTATAGTAAAGTATAGACATTCAATTCTTACATTTATTGAAATGTTATATGAATTTCATGGTTGATAATATATTTCTTACAAAATTAATTCGAAAAATAATAATTATTAAATTAGAATGAAATAAAGTGATGGATGAAAAACTACTTTTAAGACTAAACATGAGCTATATGAATGGTCAGTGATGTTGTTAGATCTTATTAATACATTAAGTGCATTTATAAAATTGATAAATCATATATTGTATGCATTTATAAGCAAATGTTTGTGGTAGTCTATTTTAATGAGATCTTGCTTTATAATAAAGCTTAAAAGAGTATGTTAATTATTTATGTTATGTGTTTGGTATTTTGAGAAAAAAATAATTATACTAATTTAAGGAAGTATACTTTTTGCATAAAAAAATTATATTTCTTGATTATATTGTTAGTGAAAAAGGTATTGAGATGGATGAGAAAAATATAAAGAAATTCCATGAATGTTTGACAATAATTAGAAGAAAAAAAATGAAAAATATGAATCTAAAGCTAACAAGGATTATAGGCATGTTATCTTTGAACCTAGTGATTGGATTTGAGTGTATATGAGGAATGAAAGATTCCCAGCTCATAGGTGATCTAAATTGCAACCTAGAAGGGATGGTGCATTCTAAGTCATTGAACGAATTAAAAACAATAAGTTGGAACTTTTAGATAAGTCACCCACAAATTAATTTTTTATAGTCAACATCTTGGACATGAAAAATATTTTCATCATATGAAGATATTAAATGGATGATACATTAAAGTTTCTATTAGAAAAAAAAACATTGATACTAAAAAAATGAAAGATAAAACCTTGATCTCAACATTAGAAAAATGAGGTCACTATCTGAAGCAAGCATAATAGTTGGCTCTCTGTCACCCACAAATTAAATTTTTATAATCAACATATTGGATATGAAACTTGTGATTTGAACCAAAAAGTGCTATCTGTTTAAAATAAATAAATAAAAAGCACCGTATAGTAGAATGTAAAGGGTATTTAGGAGTGTAGTAATATTTATTTTTTAAAATATTTTTTAATCAAAAATATATTAAAATAATAATTTTTTATTTTTAAAAAATTATTTTTATAAATGACATATTAAAACAATTTGAAAATATATATAAAAAAGTAATTTAAGAAAAAAATAATAATTTTTTTAATTTTTTTTATAATCATTTTAAAACACAAAAATAAACAACTTGTAGGGGGCAACACTGAAACAACAAAAACAAAAAAACATGAAATGAATTAATACGTGAAGAAGAAAAAACAGGATCATGTGCTGATGGGAGAATAGATGCATCCATTTTACCTTGAACGAAGAAGAATCTAAAATAATCAATGCAATCACTTGTAAATATCTTAAATATGGTACTATTTTATAGCCTCCTTAGTGATGTATTTGACTGCTGTGTTGACCTTCTCGTTGTGCTAAACGTGCTTAATGCCCCTGTCCTGTTCTCAATGAACCTTAAAACTAAGTCCTATATTTTAAAATCTAAGCAAATCCATATCGCTCTCGTAAAACAAGAACACATCACATGCAAATGAGCTAGCTTGCATACTGACTTCGGAGAGTTCTATTCTTCTCGGGGCAATTAAAGCAAGCATGTTTCTGTGTGTATGCGTGCATCATTGTAAGCTTCTGCTGAACAACAACAGCCGTTGGATCTCCTCCCTCTCCTCATGCTTAGATCATTTCCCTAACATTTTTGTCTAATGCTCCGTTTATTTACAGGAAAGTGGTTTTTTTTTGGAAAGTGAATTCCAGGGAAAGTGAATTCCGGGAAAATAAATTCCGGGAAAGTATTTTCCGATATTTGGTAGTGTTATGGAAAATGAACTGGAAAACACTTTCCAGTGTTTGGTTGTGTTATGAAAAATGAACTGGAAAATAATTTATTAATGAATTAATTTTTTTTTCAAGTTTATTTAATATATATAAAATATTTAATCACTGACAATAAAAAAAATAAAATCTAAAAAGTATAATGATGAATTTTTTTTTATATCCTATATTTATATATAGCTTATTTTATAAAATATAACTATATATATAATATTATATTATAAAAAAATAAGATTGTGAATTTTTTTTTACGCAAAACCTATTAATATATTCCTATTTACTTTTCTCTGCCCTGAATTTTGATTGACCCATAAAAATAATAAATAAAACACATTTGCAGATAGAAGCAACATGAGCTGTAATAGTCGCTGCCCCCACCAAATTAATCCCTTACAGTCGTTCCTAGTCAGTGCATGGTTTGAGAAAAGGAAAGTGTTTTCTTTGGAATAAGGAAAGGAAAACACTTTCCTGGCATGAAGGTTTATTTTTCCTCTGACCGGAATTCAAATTCCTTTGACCAATTTTCCAAATGTCTATCAAACATAGGAAAATGGGGAAAATGATTTCCAGGAAAATGAATTCCTGAAAACAAACAAGGCATTATAAATTCATGGGCAGTAACTCACATGTATGGACTTGTTGCATACTAAATTTACCTCCCTCTTCAATCATGAGCCCTTCGGACTTCTCTTGGGGAGACCGAGATGCAAAATCCTGAATTTCATCAGTATTTTAAACAGTTGCTTGGGTTTCCATATATTTACCAAAGAAAGGTAGGTCAGATAATATCTCCCCCATCTATATACTCCTAGAATAAATAACTTGAACACTTAAGTTCAACTCACTCCAACTCTGTCTTCTTGTCCGAAACACGAATCTTGCTTCCTTGAGGGAGAAGGGAGTGGGAGAACAGAAAAACTAGAAAAATGCCACTGGCTCCTAGGAGAAGTAAGTGCGGTAAAAGGGAAGCTAACAGAGGAGCATGGACAGCTGAAGAGGACCAAAAACTGGCCCGAGCCATTGAAATTCATGGTCCAAAGAGGTGGAGATCAATTGCTGCCAAAGCAGGTATTTTGAACGAGTGTTTTAATCATGAATGTCTGTAATACCAGTGAAAATACAAATGCAAACTTTTAGCCCAATTGTTTCATTAGAACTCGTCATCTATTTTGGATTTGATCGTACTGTTTACTGCAGATCTGAAAAGATGTGGTAAGAGCTGCAGGTTGAGATGGATGAATCATCTTAGACCAAATATTAAGAGAGGTAACATATCAGACCAAGAAGAGGACTTGATACTCAGGCTTCACAAGCTCCTTGGTAACAGGCAAGCTTATCACAATTTTCCTTCTCTCTCTTTATTTTTCAACGAAGGAAATACATGTTGCGATAAGTGTTTTGACTTTGATGAATTTATTCCTCATTTAGATGGTCTTTGATAGCTGGAAGACTGCCTGGAAGGACTGATAATGAAATCAAGAACTACTGGAATTCTCATTTGAGCAAAAAGATAAAGCAAAAAGAGGAGAAGCCAGTAATAATCTCAACATTGAAACAACCTGAGCCAGAGAAAACCAATGTACTGGGTATGGATAATATTGCCATGGGAAGGGAGGAGGGTACTTCTAAGAGACTTGAGGACTCAAAATCTAGCTTTGTTGGGGATGACTTCTTTGATTTCTCCAATGAGGACCCTGTGAATTTGGAATGGATGAGTAAATTCCTTGAGCTTGATGAGTATTTGTATGAATTTCCATGATATTGTATGCTGCCTTTCGAAGTAGTAGTTTATGCATTCGTATTTCTGTGATGCAGCTATTGCAAGTTAAGGAGGTCTTCGATAGTTTAAGGAAAACCCCACAGTTTTTCCCTTTGTTTTCTTCAATTGTTCGATGCCAGTGTTGTTAGTAGTCAATGCTAACCCATCTAAGCACAGTTTAATATTATATTTGACAATACATGGCCAATTTTTCACTAAATCAATAATTTTATTAAATTTTGTCCTATAGTGAGTGTTGTTGGGAGGAATCAAGGACACTGATCAGGATTTTAGGTAGCCTTTCCATTCATAATAAATTAGAAAAGATCACCAGGCAATCATATTCCTATCATAAGTGGAGAAATAACTTTATAACTTTTAAATATATTTTTAAATAATTATGAGTTTGAGTTCTTTTACATATAATGATAATTAACTTTAATATATATAAAATTAATTAATATACACGTAAACTAATCCAAACACTTATATTAATAAAACAAAAAAATACAAACAAAGAGTTCCATTGTCTCAAAGACACAAGATAAAATTGAAAGTTTTTTTGAGATTTTATATTGTTGTTTTTTAAAATATTTTTTGCTTGTAAATGTATTAAAATGATTTTTTTATTTTTAAAATTTATTTTAACATTAATATATTAAAAACAATTTAAAATTATTAAAAAATTAATTTAAAATTCAAAAACTTTTAAAAGTACATTTTAAATACAAAAATAAACATACTCGCAACGAATTAGAAGATTTGCTCCGTTTTAGCTAACCCATCTAAGCACAGTTTAATATTATATTTGACAATACATGACCAATTTTTCACTAAATCAATAATTTTATTAAATTTTATTCTAAGCATAGTTTTAAGACCCGGCCCGGTGGTCAGCCTGGTCCAAGGCTCGAGTTCCGGGTCTTGACCGGGTCAAATTTTTTTTTTTAAAAAATCAAAACGACGTCGTTTTAGTAAAAAAAATAAAAGTCAACGGGTTTAAGGCCAGGTTTTGACCGGGTCCCGGGTCGACCGGGTCAATTCCCAACCGGGTTTTGGCCTCCACCCGGACCGGTTTCATGCCCGGGTCGGCCGGGTCCCGGGTCTGGCCGGGTCAATTCCCAACCAGGTTTTGACCTCCACCCAGACAGTTCCATGCCCAGGTCGTCCGGGTTCCGGGTTGACCCACCGGGCCGGTCCGAGTTTTAAAACTATACTAGTGAGTGTGAGTGTTGGGAGGAATTAGGACACTGATCAGCCTTTTGGGTAGCCTTTCCATTCATGGATGAAAAATGATAAGAGATAGGTGTTTCACAAATAAAATCCAAACACACAATGGAATCCACACCAATTCCAACACAAAACACTCTTTTAAAAATATTTTCTAAAAGAGTTGGCTTCAATACTGGTCCCTGTGATGTGAGCTGCCACTTTTTTTTTCTCAAACAATGCTCTATTTCGTTCTGTCCCCTTGTAGTCCTAGTACATCACCAGTAAATATATGATGAGTACAAGCCATGTATAATGTTACTTCACAAAATGTTCCTTGTACGTATAATTTCTTTTAATCTTCAATTTTAATTTGTTGGAAAACTGGTGGCATGTGACCATGCATATAAATATAATACATAAGCACTTGTTTAAATTACAGGGAGTCAGTTTTTTTTTTTTTGGGTACGTACAATAGTTATAACATATAAAAAAAATTATGTTAATTGAAATTGCTTGACATGCTACACCTTAATAATTCTCATCTTAATTTCATAAATAATTGTGCTCTTTAATTTGAGTGGCTATATTTATTATTCATGTTTCATATTTTATTTGCTTGACGCGGTATAAAATTAGCACAAATTATATCACTCTAGAATGAGACTTATTATCTGCTTTTTTAGAAGTTGTGTGATTTTCTTTCATGATAATTGGTTAATGTGTTGTTTGTAAAAGAATAGAGAAAATAGCATTGAATATTTTCGACCCTCATGGGATTGATTATATGTTGTCCAATTGGTAGTCTATCATAATTTTTTTTGGCATGTTGTGCTAAAATACCACTGGAGTCCACAAGTAACTCAAAATTAATGTATGTGATGCGTGGAATATTGTGGATGAAGAGAATAGTCTTGACATTTTAATCTTGATCAATTTAGATATAATATTCTAACTTACATATAAGGAGATGATTACTAGCTTCCGTTGTGAAATTTTTTTATTTTAATATGTATCAAAAAATTTATTGTCTAATTCAAATTGTGCAATGAATGTAGAAAATAGCCTCCAAGAATTTGGTATTGGAATTGACTAAAGATGATAAACTTAATGGAAAGAAGTATGACATTTTTTATAGAAAAATTAAGCATATTAAGATGAGAAAAAAGGTACTTAAGATCTTGACCAATAACATGAACCCACTAAAAGAAGGGACAACTACCTAATATCGATGTGATCTGCAAGCCTATGAGACTTGGATAAGTAAGGATAGGATTGCATGTTTTTCTATGTTGAGATGCATGTAGGATGACATAATTAAAAAAGTTTGAGATTAATTAGAATGCTAAAGACATATGGACTAACTTAAGGTAAAATTTGATGGCATGACAGCAACTAGGCTGTGAGCCCTAACACTAATTTAACCAATATATAATAAACCCAAAGCATTCTATGGTGGAACACTTTAGGGTGATGTTTGTTATGATCAGAGAGTTGTAAGTAGTTGGTAGTAATCTCACCGATGAACAATAAGTTCAAGCGATAATTAGGTCCTTACTTGAATCCTCTTAGGGTCAATAAAGATAGTGCTAACACACAATGAGGGTATTTAGACCATTAATGATACTGGGCAACATCTATAACTTGAGGTGGAGCACAAATAGGTGAATTGTACTATAGTTTTAGCAACCCAAGCTAGACAGTGCAGGACATTCAGGCCTAAATATAAAGGACAATAAAGGTGATGTTGTAAATTTGACACTAAGAGTTGGAAGAGTAACCAAACACCATATAGGCAAGCATGGAAACAAAAACATAACCAAGGTCTAGTACTGTAACTTTGGAAACATGGGTCACTTTGCTCAAGATTGCTCTAAGTTGAATAAGGTACAAACCTATCTTGACTCTTTTATTGTTTATGTATGCTCACATGTATTTGTTGCTCATATTATCTCTAGTTGAATTGTAGACATAAGAGTAATAAAACATGTAGTAGGAATTCAAATTGAATATATAGATTACCGAAGTCTACCAGCAAGCATCTATTATGTTACTATATGTAATGTCACTTAGGTTGATGTTCTTGAAGTTGGCACTTATCATTTAAGGATATGCATTGGGCTGAACTCACTTTTATATGATGTGTTTTATATTCATTGTAATCTTTTATCAGTTTTAGCTATGTTGCCTTTACATTTTTCTTTTCACTTAAAAGGTACTCAAATGGATAATTATTTAGTTAGGAAATTCTTTCATTTTGGTAAGTTAGGTAAATATTTTTTTTTTCATGTTGGATTTGGACTTGCATTCTAATAATGATATTGCTTTGATGACATCTTCTACTTCTTCTAATATTATGTTTAATTCAATTAAATGGCATGCAAGATTGGAATATATAGGACAAAATAGATTAGCTAGACTAGCTAGAGAAGGCTTATTAAGCTCACTTTCTAAAGTAAGTTTGTCTGTGTCATGGTCTAATTCTCGGGTGCATGACCAACAATGTAGAAGTGGTATCCTAAAAACACCAAACTTACATTAAGCCTTAGACACATACATATCATTAAACAAATATATAAAGAGTTTATGCATCATATTATAATCTTTCAAATATTCCTCAAAACGAATAAAAACAAATCAAAATTCAAAATACTTATTAAATTAAATAAAATCTAATATTTGAAATGAAAATCTAAACTTGTATGAAAACAACATAATATTATTATTTAATCATTAAATAATATAAAAGATTAAAACTCTAAACTTAGAGACCAAACCATAATTATAAAGCCAACTGATTCACCTGATCGATTCTAAACATAACCTAAATTGATCAAACCTTACATACCTGATTAACCCTTATTTTGGGTCAATCAGTCGACTGTCATCACAAGCCAACTGGTCAACCAGTTCAGACCAATCGATCAATCAGTTGATCAGGATTTCTAGAATCTTGATCTGCTAGTCTTTAAAATTGTTGATTCCCCAACAATCATTATGTTCCTAAAAACCCATAATTATAGTCCTTAATTAGTTCATTTTAAGCCAGAATTAGCACCCTAAACTTTAATTAAAACTCTTAAATTATTCTATCATCACATTGGAATAAAACCCTAAACTATTATTTAATCCTTCCACAATTAATGTCTTGATAAAAAAATAATAGTAGAGAGATACTTGCTTCTTAAACCTTCTTGAACCATAATTTAAGCCTAAAACTAAAATCCTTGGTATTTTAGGAGAAATTTATTGTAAGGAAGAAAAAAACAAAAAGAGGAAAATCAATTTTTTTGGTAACCTTCTCTTTAAATACATAGGTTAGTTTAGGTTGGGTATGAGCTTAAATTTGTGCTTAAGTATGATGAGCCAAGAATATTGGTTTTACAACACTCCTCTTGTTATACGAAATTCATCCTGAAATTTAAACTCATGGAGAACAAAGAAAGGGCAAAGTTGGATGCCCAACAAAGATAAATAAAAACCATGAAAGGTGATATTATTAAGCCCACCAGTTTACTTGAACAAATCTTGAGATCTAGACCTAGAGAAGGAATTTAAGCTCAGCTTGCAATTACCGCTTAACCTCTTAACCTGCTTCTATGCAAGCAACTCCCTTCATCTTCATTCCACAAGTGTTTGAAGGCCATTGACACCACGCTAAAAGCCTAAGTCACTATGCCTTTTCCACTTTCTCTACCAATACCATTTAAAAACCTTGCTGTTGAAACCCAGAAGGCAAAGGTGATAGAAGAAGAGGATTTTAATAAGTTGTCTGCTATTGAAGAGATATTAAGTGCAATTAAAGGAATTGATTTGAATGATCTAGTAAAAGCCATTGCAATATGCTTGGTTTTGAACATAGTAGTCCCTAAGAAGTTAAAAGTGCTAGAATCTGCTAAATACATCGGTACACAATGCTTAATGACTCATCTGAAAGTGTACTACAATAAGATGAAAAAAGTCGTCCATGATGAGAAGCTTCTAGTCCATTTCTTTTAGGAAAGCCTTGGTGTTGGTGCTCTAAGTGGTATATGTGGTTGGATAACAAACCTAGTAAATATCTTTGTCAAGCAATATAAATTCGACATGGGTATTGCACCTTGCAGAATGAGCCTACAAGATATCAAGATGGGTGTTAGGGAATTTATCCGGGAGTACACTAAAAGGTGGAATGGAGTAGGTGCTCAAATCCTCCATTATTAGAAAATGAGGGTTAGCTTGTTTACCAACACTTTCAAGATACCCAACTTTGAGTGCAACCCAACACTTTATTGACCTAGTTTATGTCCGAAAATATTGAACATACTATCAAAGCAAGAAAAATCATAGGTTCAACCATGAGCTCTAGAGTCACGAAAAAAGATGAATATGAAAATGGCCTAAAATTAGAGTAAAATGTAACAAGTCAAATTTATGAATGATAATGATATCTACTACATTGTCACCGGATCATCTTCAGCGTAACAAATGGTTGGTAAATACTAAAAAGACACAAATGTTGCTGGGGAATCTTACCTAAAAAAAATGTGGCATTTATCAATCCTTTTGTTATAAAACTTTGTTATTCTACATTTTGTTTTGTGGATTGCATCACATCTTTTTAGTGAAATATGTCTTTTTATGTCTGTTTGTTGTCTTTAAATTAAGATATTTTGCGTGTGAAAGTAATAGCTTGATATTTTATTATTGTCCATAATTGAATAAATATAATGGAAAAAATGGTCAAACATCAAGGTGTGCCATGCAAGATGCTAGGGGAAAAAAAAATTAGATTTAAAAAATTGAACCTCGTAAGTGATCTCATGGATTTGTTCAAAACAATATGACCAAACTAGTTTTGTGAAAAAACCCTTACCAAAATAATCTTGAAAAATTAAATTTACTTTTTGGTTTAAAAAATAATTCAATGTTTACTCAAAATAGTGTGTAGCCATCTTTTTTGTAGGGTGGCAAATGTATCATTCAAGCAATTCTCATTCTGAGGCGACCTCACAATTTTTAACGAAAAGATATAAAATGAAAATATGTAATTACCGTCACACCATGTCTCTTCATTCATGTTTTACATGTATATATAATGGCATGTAGTGGATTTGGTAGTTATAAACTCTAAAACATAGTTCTTTGTAAATCTAAGTCATTATACTGGACAAGGAAAGATTTATCGGTTCTAACCACTTGTGTTTGAAATGATGAAATGCCATCTTTTTATTCATTTCACATTTTTAAAATATATCCCTTATAGTCCCATTTTAAACCTAAATAAGTTTTTTTTTTTTTTGTAAATACCTTAGGGGTAAAAAACAAATCCAAAGATCAAGAGTTGATTATAACTAGAATCATATCTCTTATTGGAGGCAAATAGATATTTAAGAGTTGAGGGAAAAAAATGAAACTCAAATGCTAAGGGGCATGCCCAAATAAAAAACAAAAATGACCAAGTTAAGGTCAAAATAAAATAAGGATGACCTATCAAAGCAATTAAAAAAGACAAATCAAAGAAATACTATGAAAGAGAATAAGATTGAAAGACATAATGAGTGAAGTAAATGGTAATGATCCTAAATCTTTAGAATGTTGAAACACTCTTTAAGCCTATAAATCCATTTCTTTCATAGCAAACAATCATAAATTGCATTACATGCCTTTAAAAAATCATTTCTAATCAGACAAATAAGCAACGTATACCAATAAATAGCGTTATCAAAATATAAAGAATTTTTTCACAAGAATCATGACATCACGAATAAGTTACTCATTATTATTTATGTTGATAAAATGAGTACTAAAATATAAAATAATTTTTTTTCAAACAAAAACTCAAGCTTTCACTCTAGCCTTTTTGTATTGAAACCAAAAATATATAAGGTCACATCATCATGTAACTTACATAAGAGAGCAAATCACCATTTTCCTATATATATAAAGATTAAACCCTTGGAAATTATAAGAAATTCAAAACAAAATTGTTTTAAATTTACATCGGGTAAATTTATATTTTTAAAATACAAGAAATTCATTTGAGCCACAAACAACTCAATTTTTATCTAACACTTCTTTATCAGCCTATACTTTTCAATCATCATCAAAATATCTGTAAAATTGCATCTTAGTGTTAAAAGACATGTCTTGAGGTCTCGACCAAATAGATACTTTCCAATTTACATCTCAGTGATTTAATGCCAACCATAGAACATACAAAGGTATAATCATTAAAATTTATGAAGTGGTCTTAAAAGATTAAAAATGATTTCTTGAAAAATATTCATTAACTAACTTTTCAAAGTTGACAAAAAAAAATGATGATGCATGTACTTATGGTTTATAGAAAGACGATCGCAACTAGGCTAGTTGAGGGTATATCAGCTTAGACAAACCCATTGTGATAACAATAGTCAAATGATAGTTTAGCAAAATTCATCAAAGCCATGAATAACATCTGACAATGACATGTGCCTCTTAATAATAGTCAAAATAATAAGCACAACTTGATCAATTAAGGGCAATGTTGCTAAAAAAACAATTTTATGATAGTGGATGATATGATGAACACCATTAGCAGTTGAAATTAACGCCACATATCGAGGGTATTTTCATGGTTAAGTGTTGGTTTACCCTTTGAGAAATGGCAATGGTACCTGATAAATATGTTATCATATGAGAGCATTTTAATAAATGCTAAAATGATGCACATAGTCAGATCAATTGGGAAAAATTTTAAACAGTCATTGACAATAGATACTTTAATAAACTTCTTAGAAAGTGAGAGTAATGGAGTACCGCTTCTCTATCAGAATAAATAATAAGTGGACAATGGTGCAAAAATACCATAATTAAAGGCACCATTTGCGTAAGGGGGCAATATCATGGCTAAGAGAATTTGTCACTTCTCAAGAAATGACCAACTGAGCAAAGCTCCATGTAGCAAACCTAAGAAGGAAGAATCTTAGGCTGTATAATTAAAAAAAAGAAAAAATAGTCAGACACATTAATCACACATGCAAGAAGTGGGCTGAAGAGTCAAGCAATAAATAAAACTCACCTTACAAATTACAAGCCTAAAAAAAAGAGAGGTTGCCAAGAAAAAAGAAGGGTTTATATTTCAAATTAGGTAAAGATACATGCATAAAATTGAAAGCATTATTCAAAGTTTTGCACATGAATTGCAAAGGAAAAAAGAATCCTCAATGAAATCCAAAAAAGCTCTAACAAATTTTGAGTTGTCAAAGATTTGGCAAGGATACTACTGATTTGACGTGATATCCAAAAATCCAGCTTCAAATGTATGAGTAATTCGTGATCATTAGTTAATCCTTTTTAGCCTAGAAGATAAGACACCTTTTCTTTGAACAACTATATTTCAAAACACTTTTGAAAATTTATTTTCAAGAACTCTAAATTTCTCATAATTGGATACGTCATTTATTACAACAAGATCATTTTCAAGAAATATCTGAATTTCTCAAAACTAGGTTTCTCACCCATTACAATAAAACTATTTTCAAGAAATTTTTGAATTTCTCACAACCAAGTAGGTTACTCATTGCTTTTCACCACCAAGTAAGTTATCCATTACATTAAAGTTATTTTTTTTTAAATCTATCTTTTTTTTCATTAGGTAGCTTATTCATTACAATGAGATCATTTTCAAGAAATATCTGACTTTCTCACCACCGAGTAGGTCATCTATTATAATGAGAACAGTTTCGAGAAATTTCTTACTTTCGAGGTAGGGCATTCATTACAACAAAAATATTTTTAAAAAATCTCTAAATTTCTCACTACCAGTAGATCATTCATTACAATGAGATCATTTTCAAAAAAATCTCCAAAATTATCACAATCAAGGTCATCTATTACAATAAGATTTTTTTTAAGAAATCTGATAAATCACCCATTATCTATTACAATAAGACTATTTTAAATAAAAATTTGAATTTCTCACAACTTTAATGATATTCATAATTGATGATTCTCTAAAAATATATATAAAAAATCATTTTCTATAAAATGAATATTCAAACATTGAAAAGATTATAATTCTTGGACTACATAAAAATGAATTTTTCTTATTTTATTTGATTTTCAATTGTATTATTTGATCTTTCATTATCAAGACGTTACTGACTAAACTCCATTAAAACATTATTTTGTAAGATATCATATATTTTTTTAAAAACATTATTCAAAATGGAGTAACATAGGAGATTACATTATTTTGTTTATTTAGATGCAAAACTTTCATTTAATCCCTTCAAATTTTAAAACAAACTGTTTTAATCTATACATTATATTTATTTACAAATTGATCGTCATTGGAAAATTTGTTTGGTCTAAATAACAGTTTAATCGTACAATTAAGTTTTTATATAATCACTTTTTACCAGATATACTGATTCATTACATAGCTTTTTCTATAATATTTGTACAATTATAACCCCAACATTACAATTTTAAAATTGGACGTAAATGAAAAACAGCGGACAAAAAAATGCACTTCTTAAATCATCTGGCGACAAACTTTAGTAGCCAAAAAGGACAACTTTGAAAGCTAAAAATAACGAAGCCAAAACCAAATATTGGTTCGTACAAGGAGGCTACAAAATGCGACTAATCATATATAGTAGAGAAGAGGAAGCAACCAAATAAATTTATACTACTGGCATCTCAATATTGGCTGTCATTACTGGTGGAGCAACATACTCCTCATCTTCCTTGGGAGGATGGATGGTAACCAGATCAGGCAATGGTGTCATGGGCCCCACTTTGCCCTTAGGATCCCAGTCAAGCATGATCTTGACCTTGATACCAAGCACACCCTGTTACCCTCATAGATAGTTTTCGAGGAAACAGAAACCCATATAAGATTTAAGAAAATAAGCCAATAAAAAAAAGGTAACAAACAAAGAGCAAATTTAATCCACAAAAGAAACACAAGAGAAGCAACTGACCTGTCTAAGAAGAACATGCCTCACAGCTGAATCAATATACTCTTTAACAGGTTGGCCGGAGGATATCATGTACCCATCCTTAAATTTCATGGATTTGGCACGTTGTGCTCGGAGCTTTCCACTCACAATAACCTGAGAGATTACACAAAAGAGTCAACTTCCAAAATGTGGCATAGAAACGATAGAAAAAACAAGAAAATTTTGATGCGTACCTCACATCCTTTTGCTCCACTCTCCATTACAAATCTCAGGACCCCATAGCAAGCCCTATAAACATGTATAAAATTCAGCCATAAATTCCAAAAGGGACAAAATATGTACAACTTATAGGATAAAATGAATAAAAAGAGCTTGAGACATGGGGGTATTGATGAACATTTTCATGCCCCACACTCAATACAGAAAACCAAATAAAACCTTCAAAACATAATTGCCCTAAATTCACACAAAGTACATTGGAAAGACTAACAAGGTTGTCTTCAAAGATCAACTGCTTTTGATTAAAAAAAAAAGTTCAACTGCAGAGATGAACAGTTCTCTATAACACTACCGATATTAGTAACAGTAGAAGAATCAAGAAGTTGATAAAAGTAACAGGATGTGGGAGATCATTCCAAACTCCAAGTACCACAGCAAAAGTAAAAGAAATTGATACAAAACCAACAGGCTAAACCAGCAAGATAGAGAGAAAAAGAGAAGACAATGCTCATATGTCAACAACAAAGAACAGAGAAAATAAAAGGTAAATTATGAAGAACTGAGTTAAATCAGAATAAGATATCAGGGCTGTAGAAGACTACCAAGCTCCAAGCCCTCAGATAGCAGAGCAAGAAGCCAGAAAACTCCTCACAAACAATTTGCATGAGCATAGTTAGAAACCTTGAATGTATATGCAACATAAATGATACAACTGTAGCAAAAAAAAAGTAACATGCTGAGATAATGTCTCTTTGCTGTGTGACTCTTTAAATAAACACTTATTCAAGAAATGTGATATCTAACATCCAAAGTCTTTTGCATGGAATGACATAAATATTCCTTGGATACTAAGAAAAAAGATGGCAACACCAAATATTGTAGTCCTCTGACACAAGATAGACATTTGTACATAACCAACTCATTATAAAGAAAAATTCATCAATACAAATTTGTTAATAAATAAGACAACACTGTAGAACCAGAAACATCAACATTCAAAACATAAATCGTAATATATGCAGTAACATATGCAATATAAATGATGCTCAACATGCAAGATAATGTTTCCTAAGCAGTGAAGGACTGAGACCTAATAAATGCTTATTCATGAAATGTATCATCTACCATCAAAACTTGTGCAAGGAATGGCAATCATCCCTCAGATAAGAGCATAGATGGTATCACCAAATATCGTCACCATCAGACACGAGATGGACATTTGTAAATAACCAACTCGCTATAAAGATGACTTCATCAACTCAAAATAGCTAGCACATAATGCCAAACTATACAATTAGAAACATCATAATTCATAACATCATAGAACTTGAAAACACCAAAACTCAATTATCAAGCATGCTGGCATGTTAACCAATGCAAAGAAACTGAAAAACAGTCACCAATAACAAATCAACCAATATAGTTGTAACAATGCAATATACCTACGAACAGCAAGGCCTCCAAGAAGCTTGTAACGAAGAGACTCAGCCTGAGCAATTGCACAGAGACCCCTGTTATTAACTTTCTCAGCATAAAGCTCCACACCATTCTCAGGAAACTTAAAACGTTTCTGAACAACAGAAGTCAGTTCCCTGATCCTCCTCCCCTTCTCACCTGAAAGACAAATACATACATGAGAGTTGAAAGAAGATTTACTCCATTTCATCATATAAGATAATTATTTATTAATTACGAGCTAATATGCAAATTGATGGCAATTACAAATTAATTATCAACTATGACTTTGACTAAAAGTATATTGATTCATCAAAAGTATCTCTCTGCCCCTGTCTTGCATTCAAGCTAGGTAAATACTATTTTCAGCGAGTAAATAGCTAAAGCAACAGCACTAACACTCATATCAAATATTACTAAATAATTTAGAAAAAAAACTAAAATATAAGATAAGAGCTTTACCAAGAACATTTTGGGTACGAGTAGCCCTGATGATGATCTCAGTGCGCATCGGTGTAACCCTAACTTCAACACCAGAGTACCCATCCTCAGCCAATTCTCTAGTCAATACCTCATTCAGTTCTGCATAAAAAACGCCATCTGCAACAAACTAAAAAGAAGGAGATCGATCACAGGATTAGATGAGAAATAATAATAACAATATAGCTAGATTTATTAATTAAAACAGAATAAAAGAAAAGAGAGGGAAATTTGAGATTACTTTGCGCTTCTTACTGATTTGGGTAGCCATGATTGGGAGAGAAATTGGAGATTTAAGAAGGAACGGCGCTTTTCTGCTTTAGGTTCGGCGAAGCGCATAAAACCCTAATGTACGAGTGGTAGTGGTAATGGATGCGCATGTGTGTGTATAAAAAGGGCTAGGGTTTTTTTGTAATCTAATTAAACGTTGGTTAGTGATGTCGTTTTGGACGCCAGCAAATTATGGGCCTAGATTTGATAACATGACAATAATATTTGGGAGTGGTTGTTATTTTTTAAAGTATTTTTATTTTAAAAAAGTATGATAATAATTTTTTTAAAAAAATTATTTTTAAGATTTACACATCAAAATAATTTAAAAATATCAAAAATATATTAATTTAAAATAAAAAAAATTTAATTTTAAAAAAAAACGCTTTTCAACAGCAATATCTAATGCCCCGCTCTCATTTATGTTTCTGCATATTATTAATAATCTGTTGGTCGCCTAACAATGATATTATTTAGAATCCCATCCATCTGAGGTATCTGATTGACTTTAATGTAGCGGTGACATGATGAAGGGCGGCCAATAATTTTTTCTACTCTAGTCTACTAAGCAAATACATAATTTTTTTTAAAATCAATTATTAACTGTTGTATAAAAAAATTGACCATTGTGACTCTTAAGCCAATAAAGACCTCATTTTAGAAAATAAAATTTATTTGAGTATGTGAAACATGATCTAAAATATCATAATTACAAGAAGATTCTCAAAATATATTTTATCTATTCATTCATGTTCCTGTTTGTCAAAAAAACTATTACAACTCTTTATATTAAAAAAAATAATATGAAAAAAAAACTAGGAAAAACATTATTTTTAAATAAAAAGAAAACTAGAAAATCATCGTAATAAAAAAAATAATAGGAAAATATTTTTTTAAAAAAAAACCTCTAGCATTAGTCTTCCTTGATTTGAATGGAACTTGCCATTAAGTTTAGTTTTCAGTTAAAAAATTATTATCCATCAAGAACATCATTTTATGTGTGGGCATCCCCATTTTGAATCCCGTATACTTTTATGTGCACTATCTCATCATGAATTTCTAACACAATACACTTGTAGAAGTCATTCCATTATGCATCCCTAACACAACACCTTTTATGTAGGTTGCTTCATTATGGATCCCACCATTAAAACTTTGAATGATAGAAAATAACGCAGATGAAAACAACACACTAGTTCTTGGACGTCTTTCTCTTGATGGAGAACCTTATTTTTCCCTCAACACAAGGATGTCCTATTTTGCAATCTCTTCGAGACATGATTGTTTTGTAGCACACAATGCATCAAAATAACCATCAAGGATTGTTAAATTGTCTTCCAGCCATTGTTTTTTAGTAGCATATGACAAACAAAACAACCTTGGATTGCAGGATACAACAAGTAATAACCTGGTATTGTTGGGTTTTAATACTAATTGATGCAGACGGAAGAGAAAAATAAATGGGTTTGTTACATGTCGAAACCTTCAAAGACCAAAAACATCTTAAGTATATGGAGACTCTTAAAATACTTAATTTTATTCATTTATGTCTCTACTTGCCAAAAAGCTATCACAACCCTCTATATAAAACAAAAAACCTTAATACTATTGAATAGAAAAAAAATATTTTCTTTATATAGAAAAAAAAAACTAGAAATTGGTCATGTTTCTCAATGTCTTGAAAAAGGGAAGAGTGCATTCCCACAAGCAAGCAATGAATATGTTAAGAGCAGTCAATCACCTTGCAAGGCGTCGCACTTCTTTCATAGTCCATAGGAGCATCATGTTTAGTATGACTTGAGTTTTTTATGGATTTGGCTTGATTCCCTTGGAGCTTAAAAAAAACCCTATAAATTTCCTTTCTTTAATAGCGAAAACACATTTAGAAGGGTTGAGTTTCATGTAGTATTGACTCAAAATTGAGAAAACTTCTTCAAGGTCCAGGAGATGTTATTCAAAAGTCATGCTTTTTACTAACATGTCATCAACATATTCCTCCATAATTCTTCCCAATTGATTTTTAAATATTTGGTTGACCATTCATTGATATGTTGCCCCTACATTCTTCAATCCGAATGACATGGCTTTATAGCAATAAATTTCTGCTTCAGTTATAAAAGTTGTTTTCTCCTCATCTTCGGGATGCATGGGGATTTGATGATAACATGAGTTTGCTTTCAAGGAGCTCAAGAATTCAAAACCTATGGTAACATCTACCGAACGATCAATTTTTAGGATTGGATAACTATCTTTTATGCAAGCTTTGCACAAATCAGTGACATCCACACACATCTACCACTTGTCATCACTCTTCTTAACCATAACCACTTTTGCCAACAAGACAAGGTATAACACTTTTCTAATGAAAACAACAAATTTGTTTACTTCTTATGTTATAGCCTTCGGTCTTTCTCCCCTAAAGCCCCTCTTTTTCTAGTGAATTGGATGTGCAGCTGGATTTACCTTTAACTGATGAGTAGCTATTTTAGGGCTAATGTCTGGCATGCCTGATGCATCTATTGCAAAATTCAACCTTTAGATTTGCAAAAGCTATATCAATGGCTATTATTGTGTTGGTGTTAATGTGGATCTTACTTTTGTAATGACTTTTTCATCCCCGCCAGACAAATATACTTCAATTCCTCGACAACCTCAATTTTGATCTATACTCTTTCCTTCAAGGACTACTGGTGGTTTTATATCATCACTTTCTTACCCTTTAAGAAAGTGTTGTCACATTGCCTGAAAGTTACTTGATCCCTTCACAATATAACATGTAACACCCTGTACTTTAATTATGATTTTCATATTTCTAATTGTCCTTTATGTGAAAACTAGGGGTATTTTTTTTATACAACTATAAGAATTTCCTTAACTCAACATCTAAGAATTTCATTAATAAATACACTAGTACACCATCTCTATTTATACTTTTATGTGAGTACATCACTTTTCAATTTATTTACATGAAATTTATTTACAAACATTCACCAGACAATACTAGAACCTATTCAATATAAAAAGGCTAAATAACTCGATAATGTTGCATGAGGAGTTGTGATATCCTTAAGAAAATTTCTGTAAAATATACAAAATCACGAAACTCTTAATCAATAATTGCGTCATCAGGGTTATCAACAATTATCAATGATACAAGTAAAACCAATTTCACTCACTTCTTTTTGGTAGATACATCAATCTATGCTAGATTAAAATTTAATACTTTCTCATAAATCATCGATGAACTTTTATTTCATCATAGTACTCATTTAACAATCATAGTCATATTATAGTAACTATTGTTCACAACATGTTTGACTCATACTTTGATTTACTTTCTCAAATACACTTAACTCGTATGATTTTATATATTCCTCACAACCATCTCTGGTCCACACCATTGTTTCAATCCCTAATATATTTAATTTATGACACTTATTGTTTTACAAATATGTTTATACCCTTTCAACTTCTCGAGTATTCAATTTGTTCCAACCAATATTCAAGTTATTTTAACTCATTATATACTATTTTAGCTCCCACTTATGATTCATTTCATATACACATTCATCTTCTTTCAACTTATATTTTATCATTTTAGCTTTTTGTGCGATTATTTGCGTAGTTCAATCTCGCTAATTCATATTTATCATCATTATGGTTCATCATTTCATTACCTTTTCACATAGACCATGCTATTATCTTCCACACTATTTTTGACTCTTTTTTTCAAAAAGATTTAAGCCTTGCACTTTACCTTGACTTATTACTCTCAAATAAAAACTTTCTCAATTTAATGAAATTTTAGCAGTGTCTCTTAAAATTAAATGATCTCATATATCGACATCAACAATCCACAAATATTCCAAACAAATCCACAGTCTTACCATCATGGACCTTAAACATTACATTACTAATCATGAATAAAATTCAACAATAGAATAACAATACATAAATGCATAATTTTATTTCATTAATCCGTAGTTAACACTTTAACACAAATACATAATTTTATTCTATTAGTGAGCTATTTAATTCCATCTAATAACCCATTAATAACCTGGCAAGACAGTCACATTGATGCCAATAGCTCTATTCTAAGCAACTTAGCCAATCAAGTATCTTAACAGTCAATGACATTGATGTCACTATTTTAACTTCAAATAGCTAGTCAAATTCAATATACTGGTCATCAACCTTATTGATTCAACTAGCTCCAAATAGATCGTCTAGTCAAATTCAATATGCAGGTCATCAATCTTATCGATACCACTAGCCCCAAGTAGGTCGACTGGTCAAATTAAATAGTCGTCATCAACTTTGTTGATGCCACCAACCCTAAACAAGTCCGCTAGTCAAATTAAATATGCCAATCATCAACCTTGTTGATTCCACTAGCAGCAAACAAACTGGCTAGTCAGATTCAATATGCCGGTCATTTGCCACTAGCCCCAAACAGGTCGGCTAGTCAAATTAAATATGTCGGCCATCAACCTCGTTGATGCCACTAGCCCTAAACATGTCGGCTAGTCAAATGAAATATGTCAGTCATCAACCTTATTGATGCCACTAGCCTCCCCCCCAACACACACACACAAACAAACTAATTTCCAACCTAGAGGCACATTCACATCACAATATTTTTATTTGTTTTCCTACTCGTAGGCAATATTCATACAATAATAACATTTCTTGTGCTCGTAAAAAATATTCACATAACAATATTTATCATGTCATAGGAAATATTCACATAACAATATTTCTTATTCTTGTAGGCAATATTCATATAATAATATTGCCTGTAAAAAATATTTTTCATCATATATAGTAGCAAAGAATACATATAATATCTATCATATTCTAGCATTACAAAAATTTAAACAATTAAAGAAATAAATGGGCAACTCTTACCTTAAGATCTTGTTATAAACACTCCTGAAAAGTCAAGTCCCACTCCATATGCTTCTCTAACATTTCAATAAAACATCCTAAATCAATATTCAAACATTTCTAGTTCATTACTCACATTTACTAATTAACGTAATTGAATACTTTAATAAACAATTCATGATTATAGTATTTTGTTTATCATTTCAATTCATTTACATTAGCAACTTACGCTGACATTTAATTTTTGAATGACTCTATTTTTCTTTAATGATTTTCAATGTCCAAATGACTCAATTTTTCATTGACAATTCTTGATGTCCAAATGACTAAATTTTTCATTGATGAATTCTACATAACAATTTAAGCCAAGTTCAATGTAGTTCATGCTACCCTTTTCAATTAATCCTTCCCTTTAACATATTCATAATCTTGGCTAAGTAAGCTTTTTCCTCTTTAAAATCTTTCTCGATTAAATATCTCACTTTATGCACTATTTAACATACTTATCAACTTACAATACTTGGAGCAACATATACCAAATTAGTGTTCGATTTCATTTAAACCCTTTTTAAATTTCATATTATCCACTGAGTTGGAACAATAAGCTAGCAAGTTGTAACATTAATTAAGTTGGAACAGTGACCCGACAAAATGCAATAGTGAATCAGTGAGTTTGGGAACAATATATTCAAACAACTATAGCTTTATGTACACTAAAATTCATCTTAATCCCAATGATAAAGTTATGAAACATCATCTAATACACAACCTATCCCAAATACAGTTCAATCAAATAATTAAATTATTAAATATAGAGAAAGGTCCAAACTGACTTGGATAATGACAAGTTATTGTTCATGAAGAACAAGTTTTTTTCTGGGATGTTTGCTTACAATCTCCACTTATTAGAAGGAAGAATACAACCAGGTGAACGTGACCAACTTGAGTAGGTTTTGTCAAAAACATCTCGCCTGTCATATCTCCCCAATAGAGGCTGATAATCACAATCCCTCTAGTCAAAGTATATAGGGTGATGAGGTACACAACATATCTAAAACTCATTCTAATCCGATGGTGAATGACAAAGTTATGGCTTTTAGAGTGCCAAACCTCTTCTTTTTTTTCTCTCTAACCTTAGCTACTTAATATTCTGGTAGTGTATAAACAAACCGAGGTTGTTTGTGTTTATTTACAAAAATTCCACTATTTAGTTCATGTATCATTTTTTGTATTTTTTTCTGACCATCAGTACCTTCTCAAGACCTTATTCAACTCTGATTGACCTAAAATTTTAACTAAAGATAGAATAATAGATCAGGATACTCCTCATAAAAAAATATCTTGATCAACCAGTTCATTTGAAAGATATGCTTGATATTGTAAAACTAGATGGTAAGAAATTTTATCCTAAAAATCTAAATTTTACGTGCTATTTTATTTACTTAAATCATCATGATTTCTAAACTAATTCATTGGAGACTCTCATCCATGACCATCATAAGAGTTTCCTTAGAGTTTTCATGACTTTAAACAAATAATAAGATTGTACGCGTTGTTTATACTGATGATCGACATTTGTTGCGCTTACACATTAATTTATTTGGAATTACCTTCTATATTTTCTATAAATACTTTATATACAAATTTCTAAAAATTCTTCATTAAAAATAATTTTTTTACATGATTGGAAAGTTTACACAATTTATCACTAATTAACATTCCATATATTGATTTTATTACTTTATTTCATCTGAAATTTAAGTTAAATAACTAAAAAAAATTATCCCCGTCTACAACAATTTACCTTTTTAATTATCATTTTTCAATTAAAATTTACCTTTTTTTATGTCTGATTTACTAGTTTTTTATCAGGGGTTTACATGGCAACTCTATGTTAAGTTGAGAACTTCAATGTCAAGTACCTAAAATTGATTACAACATTGACTATAGTAAGGCTATTCCTATGATGGCATTATAAGCTAGTGGTATATCAATCACCATGAAGCTTTGTTAAAGTGAGATACATCTTGGGGGAGGGCCAATAATAATAGGTAGTTCAAAAGCACCTTTAACTGGAATGTCTGAACCCTTTATCCTAATGAGGGGAGTCTTAACTGGTGTTAGTTTTGAAGAAAGGATCCTCATCTAGACCATGAATTTTATAGAAATGATGTTAACTACATTATCATCATCTATTAGAACCCGATGTGCTTTATGACTAGAGATAATAGTGGTAATGACAATGGTGTTTTTATGTGAAAATGTCACTTCTTCCCCCATCTTGAGGAGTAAAAATTATTGCCTTGTGTCATTGGTCCAATAGTTTAGTAGCTATGAGAACTTTCTTCCCATACTTTCTTTTTCCATTGTTAAAGTCACCTCTAGAAGAGGTACCCTTCAAGATCATATTGATCTCAAGCACAACAATTATAGATTGACCAGGCTCTTTTCTATTATGCTTTAAGTGAGAATCCTTCTTCAAAAACTGACTAAAGTAGCCTTTAACTTTCAACCTTTCAATTTCTTTTTAGTAGACATAACAATCTTCAGTGTCATGACCTCTATCTTTATGAAAATGACAATATTTATTGGATGTGTGGGTGTTTGGATGAGACTTAATGGGTGAGGGATAGCAAACAAATTCCTTGCCTTGGATGGCCACAAGGACTTTAGTTAGAGTGGTGTTTAATGGAAGAGTATGCACTTCAAAGTAGCCTAAGCGTTCCCTCATTGGTTTCTTTTTGTTGCTCTTAGGGTTATTGTCCCTCTCGTGAGAGCAATCATGTTTGGGTAAGCTACTATGTCTAAGGGTCCTTTCTGCCTGTTTATCTTTGGGGGAAAAAGAAGGACCATGTTGCAACATGCTTTCTTCCTCATCATGTTTTTTTCATAGCTTGCTTCATTCTTAGAAACCTTCTATCCAGTAGGGCATACAACTTTTTCTATAAGATTGTTTTTCCTTCACTCCATTAAGAAGGGCTTCTAATGCTATAAGTTCAATCAACTGTTCAACCTTAAGCATTTCCTTGTTGAATGTTTTCAAGTATACTCTCAGAAACTCACCCTTCACTTCAGTAATTCCAAAGAGTTCAGTGGAACTCTTTCTAGCTAGAATACTTGTACTAAAGTATGCTACTAGCTTGATACAAAGATCATTAAAACTTATAACTGAATTTGACTTTGGGTTATTGTACCATGCTCTTACTAAACCTCTGAAGGTTGTTGGGAGGATTTTGCATATGAAATGATTGTCATGAATGATCAGCTCCACAGTGTTGCGTATATTTTCTACATGTTCCCTAGGATCTGTGAGCCCATCATAGTTGTCTAGAGTTATCTTTATGGGGATATAGTCTCTGGGTATTCGGGTATTCAACACACATTTGGATAAATAAGAATCTCTAATTTTATAGGGATTGTAGACATCCTTTTGGATGAATTCTTTTTCTAGTTGCTTGCTACTCCTATGCCTATTAGGCTCAAGGGAGCTTGAAAGTTTTGGTGTAACAGACAGCCTCCTTCTTACACTACTAACATGGATTCCTAGAAAAACCATTTCATGCTTAAGCATTATGAGGGTGTGTACATTCTTTGGAATGGTTCTATGACCCCTGAGGTTGAAAACCCCCCACAAAATTATTTTGCCCACATTCCCTTGAGTAGTGTAACTATCTACGAGCATTAAGTAGGGCTTGTTACCGAGGAGGCGAGTGGAGATATGTAGTAGCTTGTTATGGCGGGATCGAGACCTGTAGAGGAGGATTTTCTCTCATATACTGATTTGCCAACATGGCTTGGGTGAGGAGTTGCACCTGATCTATAAGTTATTGAATGGTTGGATGTGCAAGAGTTAGATAATTTGTTATTATAGGGAGATCAGTAACTCATCCTATTTTAGGAGTGCCCTGATTATCTGCCATTGATGGTTATAAGTAGGGAAACAATCAAACAATAGAGTTATTTATGACTTTTTTGGAAGTTTTAACGATTCCACTGATGATGCCCCAAAATCCAGAGTATTCAAATAAAGAGTTATTTGGTATTTGGTTACTGGTTAATCAAGATGTTCAAGAATATAGTTCTTTATTCCTTAGCTTAGGAAGTACCTAATTGGTAGTAAAAGCCCCAAAACCTGCAAAACTAATCTCAATCGAGAGGACTTAAAGACCTAATGATAAAGTCAGTAACTTTAAGGAAAAGACAATAAATGACTTAAAAGAACCTTTAATTTCAAGAACCAAGGTGTTTGTTCTTCTATTCGAGGATGATTAATGCTATGAAAATTATAAAAACTAGTTCAAGTAGAAGAAATCATGAACCCTTTACCTAGGTGGTTTGAGTGGTATTTATAACCCTTGAACCTTATTGTTTTCAGGGAAATAAAAGACTGGAAAGTTTTTTCTCTTGACTAAAATAAGGGATAAATATTTTATACATATCATTAATAAGATGATAAGTATGATGAGTCATTTAAGAGATTTTTTTGCACATAAAATATCAATTTGAGTCGTTGTATTGTTGCTCATCAACTTTATAATGCCTTGGTTCAACTAATGGTTGAACCTAAGTGCATTGGGTCTGGCAATAGCCAGACTCACGTTATATATCATCTGGTAGTTATTAGACTCATGTTATTTTGGGTTCAATCGATAATTGAATTTAAGTGTGTTTGCTAAACACTAGTTACCTTAAGTTTAGTTAAATTGATGATTGATTGCAAGTGAATTGAGTCTTGAAAGTTGCAGGACTCATGTTATTCTTATATTACCTTTAGTTTAACTAACGGATGAAGTAAAAAGAGCATTGGGTTTGATGTCCACTTTTTCCTGGGATTTTTTAAACCTAAAAATTACAAACAAAAAAACATGACTTGTTAGTCCGTAAGTTTTCTTTATTTGTATTTTTATTTCAAACTTTCTTACCTTTTATAGCACATGCGAACACTCTGAATTAAAAGACATTTTACGTACAATATTGAATGAAGAATAGAAATGCATCGCACATGTGATGTAACACTGACAAAGGGGTCTCTTGACTCGTGCTTCAATGTGATCCTCACCTAACCTTCTGTGATGATGTATCACCTAACCTTCTGTGATGATGTATCACCGCCATGGTTTATTTTCGAAACGCTTTTATGATAAGTAAAATAAATATTTTTTAAAATTATAAAAATTTAAATTAAAGAAATAATATATTTTTTAGGCAAAAATCTCTTCCCTTAATCGTGTTTTCTTTTTATTTTGATGAAATGTTTTTTATTAGAAGCATATTTTATTAAATAAAAACATACCATCATCTAAAAAGCAAATTTTAATAAAAATAAATTATATTATGATAAATTTGATGTAGCAGTATTAACAAAAAATAAAAGAAAAATTAATTTGAGAAAATAATTAAAATATTTACCTTACAAAACAAAAAAAAGATATTTTATTCTCATTGGCTCTTCTTTGAAAAATATGGCATAATCAAATGATTTTTTAAATATCATTATAATAATTTTAATTAAAAACAATTGTTCTAAAGTATAAAAAAACAATTGAAAAAAAATAGTAAAGAGCGAAGAAATTCAAGTTCAACCAGACAAGGTCTTGAAAAGATAGCTCCTGCACGCTTAGACTTGCAAGATAAAGAAACATGGTTCACATGCTTCAAAAACAAACAAAACAAAACAAAACAAAATATAGAGTCTAAACAACCATGACCACAAAAAATCTTGAAAGATAGCTCTGACACTGACACTAGCTGTTTGGAAATGTGATTTATAAAAAGTTTAAATTGTTTTTTTATTTAAAATAATTTTTTTATAATTTAAATCGTTTTAATATGTTGATTTTAAAAATAATTTTTTAAAAATAAAAAAAATTTAATTTAATATATTTTAATAAAAAAAATATTTTAAAAAATAATTGTGATCAAGCACTCTTTAATTCAAGAATAATTTTTTTAATAGCGTGAATGCACTTTTTAATTCAAGAATAATTTTTTTAATCGTATGAATGATATTTTTCTTGAGCAAACAATGTTTTGTCACCTACCATAATTCCAAGCTATTAGAGGTGTCTAGAAAATTGAAGTTCTAAAATATCAATTTTTAATATTTTTTTTATTTAAAAATATTCTAAGAATCTCCATAATTTTATTAACAATCTAATACCCTATAATCAATATAAAAACTAAAAGTCAAAACAAATTAAAAAAAAACCTTTATAAGTGATCTATAGTTATTTTTTCCAACATAATAAAAAACAAAAATTATCTTTAGTAAACTCTTTTTTTTGAGATGTACCCATTAATACTAAAATCAATTGTTTTGTATCTGGAAGGTGACCGATCAAAAATGTTCTCTCTCCTATTTTTATGTTTATTTTCTTTCTCCTCTTTATATTCTTAGAGGTTAAAACGTGATTGGAATGAAGCTTTAAGACTAAATCATAAATGCTGAAACCAACAAGCACCAAATTAAAAAGAAAACGAAAAAAAGTCTACAATTAAATATGATTAATGATTAATGAATTATGAGTTTGTGCAAAGTGTAGGGTAAACAATGTTTTACAGTTTCGTTTTAGTTACAATGGCAGCTAAAGAAAATGACTGCTAGCCTAATAAGACACTAAAAAAATTAGTTTTCAACTTATTTTTATCTAGAAACATGAATCTTTTTTGTCACCTCATTGTCGCTAATTGAAAGCTTTTTTCTTTTTTCTTTTTTCTAATGACTCCGTCTCTTTCCATTATTTAATTAGGATTGAAATGTGATAAAAATATTAAATCATAAATGCTGAAAACTATTGGGATTAAAGTGAAAAAAATATAAAAAATGCATAGATAATGAATTGTGAGTGAGTACGAATTGTAGGGTGAACAATGTTTTATCGTATTGTTTTAGTTGTATTGTATAATGTATAATATAGTATATAATGTCTAATGTGTAATTATTTTTTTTGTCTAATGGCGAATTGTAGGGTGAACATTGTTTTATCGTATTGTATAAAAAAATATAAAAAATATCGAATTGTTTTTGTGTCTAATGTCGAATTGTAGGGTGAACAAGTTCCAATATTATTCTGGGGTTTCCTTAATGAATATAAAAAAATATTAAACAATTTATGGTAAAATTATCAAATTAATCAATTACATTAAATTTTTAATATTAAATCAAATTTTATCATCTGATTTGATGATCAAAATAAAATAAAATAAAATCTAGGTAGAACCCAATCAAATTGCATCATATTCCTAATGTTTTATTAGGTAAAACTGACAATCAATAATTCTTAGAATTTGTAATTGTACATGGTTGCTTCTCCAATTTTTTGGGTACCTGCAGACTCTTGCGAAACCTTCCGCGCGATGCTGCTGGCAATGGAAGCAAGTGATTACCTGAAAAATCTGGCCTAAAATCAAATAAATTGTCAAGTAAATCGAACTTTTCCACTTGAGTGTTTAACATTTTAATTCAAGTTATAAAAATTCTAAGTATTAGAGAATAATATAAATTATATTTTATAATTTTATTTAATAATTTCAAATTTTAAATTAAAATATTTTTTAATATAATATAAAACTTTAATTATCAAACAATGAAATTTATTTGATAAAAAAAAATCAATTCCCAGCTAGGTTAAGCATCTTCATTGAATGACTTGAGTGCCAGCTAGCGTTTATTGCTTTTCGAGGACTGGTAAGGTGCAGTGTGAAATTGAGCGCGCAAAATCCACTACATTAGAAAAACTTCACAGTTTAGTTTTTATTTTTATTTTTTAAAAAATATTTTTAATATTAATATATTAAAATAATTTAAAAATATTAATTTAAATTAAAAAATTAAAAAATATTAAAAAAACAAACAAACAAATAAACCCTGAACTAAGACAAATGATAACCCATTGCCAATCTACACATATATGGGAAATGGAGACATGGTCTGCACGTACTATATTAGAAAAACTTCATGGTTTAATATTTTTTATTTTTAATTTTTTTTTTTAATATTAGTATATTAAAATAATTTAAAAATATAAAAATATATTAATTTAAACTAAAAAAATAACAAATATTTTTAAAACATAAAAAATAAATAGACCCTGAAGCAAGACAAATGCTAACTTGCTAATCTATACATGTATAGGAAACTGAGACATGGTCATACATGGACCACATGTATGGGAAAGTGAGAAAGTGAGACAGTGAGACATGGTAGTGCATGCACCACACATCTCAAAATTAACTCCTTTTAAATTTATCCATATTCACCTACTCTTAAAAATCTTCATTGAATGACTTGAGTGCCAGCTAGCTTTTATTCCTTCTCCAATTGGAAAACTTCACAAATGCTCCAAAAAAACATACACGACATACTGATGATTTCTGTGGTTTACAACGAATACAGAACCTTCCACGATTATAAATGATCTTCAAGTAATTAATAGTTGTTTTTTTATTTAAAAATATATTAAAATAATATTTTATTATGTTTTAAAAATTATTTTTAATATGAGTACATCAAAATAATTCAAAAACATTAAAAAATAATAATTTGAAATAAAAAAATATAAAAATTAATTTTTTAAAAAAATACTTTTAAAACATAAAAACAAATAAAACCTCAACATAAATGTTAATGCATTGCCAGTCTGCACATGTATGGAAGCTGAGACTTGACGAGCACTTACCACACAACTCAAAATTAACTCCTTTCTTTTACTTATTTGAGCAAACTCAACTGGGTTTATTTATATATCTTGTTATTAATCCAGCAAGAAAGAAATGATAGGTTAATTCATGATTAATATTTAAGCTTAAGATTCAGGGTTTTAGATATATTAAGAGAAACTTTTAAAGAAACAGAACTTTATCAACAAATGAATAAATAGCATTCTTAATTCAATTGAGTTTGTGTATGTATATGTTACAACTAATAACTTGCAATCCGAATATGATTGGCATGGCCAAATCCAACATTTTATACCTTATACTTGCAAGGAGGAATATTTATGTATTGTGGGATCTAAGTGCATGTATTAATTCAAAAGACTACAGTCAATTATAATGAACTGAGGAATATACCTTATGCTTGTTTCCCTTCATTTTTTTTGGAGGATTTAATTACAGGAATGAGCCGGCAATGCGCTAACAACTTTTCTGCAAAGTATCTACAAAGAAAGGATTAGTGACTAAATTTCATGTAAAATGAAATGATGTGTGATGACAGTGATGTTCTTTGATATTCTTGATGAATATTGCTAAATTTACTCATTCACCTGCCCTAGTGGTGTCCTAAAATTTTGGATCGTTAGACGAGTGGATTCCAAAATTTGGATTCCAAATTCCAAAAAGTGCATAATTTCTAATTTTTTGAAGCTTGCAAGAAAGAGATTGCAATTTTAGGATATTTTAGCCTAAAAACTGAGGTCATGCACAAAGTTTGGCCCGCAATGGAGATAGAGGAACAAAGCATAATAAGCCAGGTGAGTTCTCTGTCTACTTCGGGGCCAGAATATAATGTATTTTTTATAAATTACTAAATTAAAATGACAAAAATTAACTCTATAAATTTTCACTTGACCAAAGCCAGAATGAAGTCTATGATGTATGAGTTTTTTTTTTTTTTGGCATATAAATATTTGCTTTGGTTATTTTTTTTTTTTATTCAATTTTAGTTTTTTCCTAAAGTATTTTATGTACTAATAAAGTCTATAATGTCTAAACCACATGATGAACAACATCCCAAGAACTATTCCTTTTTATACCATAAAATAATATTTTTCATAGTAGTTCAAGACAAGTTTAGTTTCAATGCATCTTTTAAAAAGTAAAAATAAATTTTCTAAAAACTTATTAAAAGAATCACTACATTATGAAATCATCCATGAAAATCTCAATTATTCTTTCAACATAGTCAGAAAAAATACGTATCATGCATCTTTGAAAAGTTATGGGTGCATTACATAGACTTAAATATATTCTCCTATATGCATGCATATGTACCAAATGGACATGTAAAGGTAGTTTTTTCTTGATCTTTAGAATTAATAACAATATGATTATATGGCGGATAATGGTACTCCGTGACTCTTAAGTCGGTTCTATCAGTTTCCCATGATAATTGATATCTGTGTATATATTTATGCAATTCTTTGCTCTTTCCCCTTTCTTGGAATCTCTCCTCCAATTCTCATTTGAAAATGGACATCACTCTTAAAAAATTGAAAAAGTATTTTCCCGTTCTGCCTCAAAATGTGATTACAAAAATTTATCGTGCTAGATGTGCAAGATTGAGGTTGTTAATGAACCATGGAATTCCTGAAGATATTCGCTGGCTAATTGAAGCAAAGGCCCGATTATCAGGCGAGTCCTCCAATTCTTTCATTCCATACATGCCTAGAACAGGTAAAAACATTTTTGCGAAGAAATGTCATGCAAAATGACTAAAAGTCTGTCACAGATGTGCCAGATGGACTTGTAATGCAACATGTCTTTTTTTAGGAATGGTATCTGTAAACCGTGAAGATAAAATACAATTCATTAAGGATGACCTAAGTAAGGGGTCTTTAGATAATCTTCTATTGACTCTTGAGACGCACCCTAGTGGAGATGTGCATTGTGCAATTCATGATTTATGGCCACAATTTCATAAAGAACATGTTAGACATAGTCTTGGGAATCTGACTAAAAAAGACCTTGTTTTCCAGTTTTTAAGAAAACTGGATGAGAAGCCTATCCCCGACCCATAGAGGGCGTTTTATCCGTTCTTGGACGTAAAGCCAAGGGAAGATGTGAGCCACAATCACAACTACCTGTACATGCACATGCTTTTTCAAAATAAGAAAATAAATAAATAAATAGAGAGAGAGAGAGAGAGAGAGAGAGAGACTCCAGTTGACCTACATATAGGTGGTATGATTGCATTTTCATATAAGGTGCAGTGTGAAATTGAGAGCGCAAAATCCACTACATTAGAAAAACTTTCTGGTTTAATATATTTTTTATTTTTTAAAAATTATTTTTAATATTAACATATTAAAATTATTTTAAAATATAAAAAAATTAAATTAAATTAAAAAAATTCACAAATATTTTTAAAACATAAAAACAAATAAACCTTCAACCAAGACAAATGCTAACTTATTGTCAGTCTACATATGTACGGGAAACTAAGATATGGTTGCGCACATACTATATTAGAACTTCACGGTTTAATATTAAAAAAAATATATTTTTAATATTAGTATATCAAAATAATTTGAAAATATAAAAAAATATATTATTTTAAACTAAAAAAATAACAAATATTTTTAAAACATAAAAAACAAATAGCTAACTTGCCAATTTATACAGGAAACTGAGACATGTTCGTGCATGTACCACATAAATGGGAAAGTGAGACATTAATGGGAAAATGAGACATGTTCGCGCATGTACCACATGAATGGGAGAGTGAGACATGAATGAGAAAGTGAGACTACATGACATACTGATGCTTTCTGTGGTTTACAACGAATACAAAACCTTCCCCAATTATAACGTGATCGAGAAAGTAAGGTGTTGTTTTTTATTTAAAAATATATTAAAATAATATTTTATTATTTTTAAAAAATTATTTTTAATATGAGTATATTAAAATAATTCAAAAATATCAAAAAATAATAATTTAAAACAAAAAAATAAAAAAAATTATTTTTTTTTAAAAAATATTTTTAAAATTTAAAAACAAAATAAAACCTCAACTCGAGATAAATGCTAACCCATTGCTAGTCAACTCATGTATGAGATGTTTTGACTTGCCGGAGCACCTACCAAACATCTCAAAATTAACTTTCTTTTGTCTATTTCAGTATACTCAACTCGCTTCATTTATCTTGCTAAATTTAGCCATGTTGACTTACCCTATATATTGGTTTGCTAAATTTAGCCATGTTGACTTACCCTATATATTGATGTCCTAAAATTTTATTCCAAATTTGGATTCCAATACCACTACACGCTAAAAATTCATCTTTTCATTCACGTGGTTGTGGTCCACACAACAAAACACCTTCATCACAAGAAAAAAATGACGTAGCTCTTAAACTTCATAAAATGCTCCAAAAAAACTGCACGACATGGAGAGACCACAATTTTTGTCTATTTCCTTGGGTTGAACGTTAGAAAATATCCATTACCAGTCTACACATGAATGGAAAGCTGAGACTTGCCGGAGCATGCACCTACCAAACATCTCAAAATTAACTCCATTCTTTTGCCTATTTGAGTAAACTCAACCGAGTTCATTTATCTCGCTAAATTTAGCCATGTTGACTTACCCTATACATTGGTGTCCTAAAATTTTATTCTAAATTTGGATACACGCTAAAAATTCATTTTTTCATTCACGTGGTTGTGGTCCACACTACAACACACCTTCATCACAAGAAAAAGACGCACCTCTTAAACTTCACAAAATGCTCCAAAAAAGCTGCACGACATGGGGAGACCATAGTTTTTGTCTATTTTCTTGGGTTGAACGTTAGAAAATATCCATTACCAGTCTACACATGAATGGAAAGCCGAGACTGGCCGGAGCATGCACCTACCAAACATCTCAAAATTAACTCCATTCTTTTGCCTATTTGAGTAAACTCAACCGAGTTCATTTATCTTGCTAAATTTAGCCATGTTGACTTACCCTATATATTGGTGTCCTAAAATTTTATTCTAAATTTGGATACAGGCTAAAAATTCATCTTTTCATTCACGTGGTTGTGGTCCACACTACAACACACCTTCATCACAAGAAAAAGACGCAGCTCTTAAACTTCACAAAATGCTCCAAAAGAGCTGCACGACATGGGAAGACCACATTTTTTGTCTATTTCCTTGGGTTGAACGTTAGAAAATATCCATTACCAGTCTACACATGAATGGAAAGCTGAGACTTGCCGGAGCATGCACCTACCAAACATCTCAAAATTAACTCCATTCTTTTGCCTATTTGAGTAAACTCAACCGAGTTCATTTATCTTGCTAAATTTAGCCATGTTGACTTACCCTATATATTGGTGTCCTAAAATTTTATTCCAAATTTGGATACAAGCTAAAAATTCATCTTTTCATTCACGTGGTTGTGGTCCACACTACAACACACCTTCATCACAAGAAAAAGACGCAGCTCTTAAACTTCACAAAACGCTCCAAAAAAACTGCACGACATGGGGAGACCACAATTTTTGTCTATTTCCTTGGGTTGAACGTTAGAAAATATCCATTACCAGTCTACACATGAATGGAAAGCTGACACTTGCCAGAGCATGCACCTACCAAACATCTCAAAATTAACTCCATTCTTTTGCCTATTTGAGTAAACTCAACCGAGTTCATTTATCTCGCTAAATTTAGCCATGTTGACTTACCCTATATATTAGTGTCCTAAAATTTTATTCTAAATTTGGATACACGCTAAAAATTCATCTTTTCATTCACGTGGTTGTGGTCCACACTACAACACACCTTCATCACAAGAAAAAGACGCAGCTCTTAAACTTCACAAAACGCTCCAAAAAAACTGCACGACATGGGGAGACCACAATTTTTGTCTATTTCCTTGGGTTGAACGTTAGAAAATATCCATTACCAGTCTACACATGAATGGAAAGCTGAGACTTGCCGGAGCATGCACCTACCAAACATCTCAAAATTAACTCCATTCTTTTGCCTATTTGAGTAAACTCAACCGAGTTCATTTATCTCGCTAAATTTAGCCATGTTGACTTACCCTATATATTAGTGTCCTAAAATTTTATTCTAAATTTGGATACACGCTAAAAATTCATCTTTTCATTCACGTGGTTGTGGTCCACACTACAACACACCTTCATCACAAGAAAAAGACGCAGCTCTTAAACTTCACAAAATGCTCCAAAAAAGCTGCACGACATGGGGAGACCACAGTTTTTGTCTATTTCCTTGGGTTGAACGTTAGAAAATATCCATTACCAGTCTACACATGAATGGAAAGCTGAGACTTGCCGGAGCATGCACCTACCAAACATCTCAAAATTAACTCCATTCTTTTGCCTATTTGAGTAAACTCAACCGAGTTCATTTATCTCGCTAAATTTAGCCATGTTGACTTACCCTATATATTGGTGTCCTAAAATTTTATTCTAAATTTGGATACACGCTAACAATTCATCTTTTCATTCACGTGGTTGTGGTCCACACTACAACACACCTTCATCACAAGAAAAAGACGCAGCTCTTAAACTTCACAAAACGCTCCAAAAAAACTGCACGACATGGGGAGACCACAATTTTTGTCTATTTCCTTGGGTTGAACGTTAGAAAATAGCCATTAAGAATCTACACATGAATGGAAAACTGAGACTTGCCGGAGCATGCACCTACCAAACATCTCAAAATTAACTCCATTCTTTTGCCTATTTGAGTAAACTCAACCGAGTTCATTTATGTTGCTAAATTTACCCATGTTGACTTACCCTATATATTGGTGTCCTAAACTTTTATTCCAAACTTGGATACAGGCTAAAAATTCATCTTTTCATTCACGTGGTTGTGGTCCACACTACAACACACCTTCATCACAAAAAAAAGACGCAACTCTTAAACTTCACAAAATGCTCCAAAAAAACTGCACGACATGGGGAGACCATAATATTTGTCTATTTCCTTGGGTTGAACGTTAGAAAATATCCATTACCAGTCTACACATGAATGGAAAACTGAGACTTGCCGGAGCATGCACCTACCAAACATCTCAAAATTAACTCCATTCTTTTGCCTATTTGAGTAAACTCAACCGAGTTCATTTATCTTGCTAAATTTAGCCATGTTGACTTACACTATATATTGGTGTCCTAAAATTTTATTCCAAATTTTGATACAGGCTAAAAATTCTGCTTTTCATTCATGTGGTTGTGGTCTACACTACAACACACCTTCATCACAAGAAAAAGACGCAGCTCTTAAACTTCACAAAATGCTCCAAAAAAACTACACGACATGGGGAGACCACACTTTTTGTCTATTTCCTTGGGTTGAACGTTAGAAAATAGCCATTAACAATCTACACATGAATGGAAAGCTGAGACTTGCCGGAGCATGCACCTACCAAACATCTCAAAATTAACTCCATTCTTTTGCCTATTTGAGTAAACTCAACCGAGTTCATTTATCTTGCTAAATTTAGCCATGTTGACTTACCCTATATATTGGTGTCCTAAAATTTTATTTCAAATTTGGATACAAGCTAAAAATTCATCTTTTCATTCACGTGGTTGTGGTCCACACTACAACACACCTTCATCACAAGAAAAAGACGCAGCTCTTAAACTTCACAAAATGCTCCAAAAAAACTGCACGACATGGGGAGACCACAATTTTTGTCTATTTCCTTGGGTTGAACGTTAGAAAATATCCAATACCAGTCTACACATGAATGGAAAGCTGAGACTTGCCGGAGCATGCACCTACCAAACATCTCAAAATTAACTCCATTCTTTTGCCTATTTGAGTAAACTCAACCGAGTTCATTTATCTCGCTAAATTTAGCCATGTTGACTTACCCTATATATTGGTGTCCTAAACTTTTATTCTAAATTTGGATATACGCTAAAAATTCATCTTTTCATTCACGTGGTTGTGGTCCACACTACAACACACCTTCATCACAAGAAAAAGACGCAGCTCTTAAACTTCACAAAACGCTCCAAAAAAGCTGCACGACATGGGGAGACCACAGTTTTTGTCTATTTCCTTGGGTTGAACGTTAAAAAATATCCATTAACAGTCTACACATGAATGGAAAGCTGAGACTTGCCGGAGCATGCACCTACCAAACATCTCAAAATTAACTCCATTCTTTTGCCTATTTGAGTAAACTCAACCGAGTTCATTTATCTCGCTAAATTTAGCCATGTTGACTTACCCTATATATTGGTGTCCTAAAATTTTATTCTAAATTTGGATACACGCTAAAAATTCATCTTTTCATTCACGTGGTTGTGGTCCACACTACAACACACCTTCATCACAAGAAAAAGACGCATCTCTTAAACTTCAAAAAAAGCTCCAAAAAAGCTGCACGACATGGGGAGACCACAATTTTTGTCTATTTCCTTGGGTTGAACGTTAGAAAATAGCCATTAAGAATCTACATATGAATGGAAAGCTGAGACTTGCCGGAGCATGCACCTACCAAACTTCTCAAAATTAACTCCATTCTTTTGCCTATTCGAGTAAACTCAACCGAGTTCATTTATCTTGCTAAATTTAGCCATGTTGACTTACCCTATATATTGGTGTCCTAAAATTTTATTCCAAATTTGGATACAAGCTAAAAATTCATCTTTTCATTCACGTGGTTGTGGTCCACACTACAACACACCTTCATCACAAGAAAAAGACGCAGCTCTTAAACTTTACAAAATGCTCCAAAAAAACTGCACGACATGGGGAGACCACAATTTTTGTCTATTTCCTTGTGTTGAACGTTAGAAAATATCCAATACCAGTCTACACATGAATGGAAAGCTGAGACTTGGCCGAGCACCTACCACACATCTCAAAATTAGCTCCATTCTTTTGCCTATTTGAGTAAACTCAACTGAGTTCATTTATATATCTTTTTATTAATCCAACAAGAAAGAAATTATAGGCTAATTCATGATTAATATTTAAGCTTAAGATTTAGGGTTTAAGATATATTAAGAAAAACTTTTAAAGTAACAGAACTTTATCAACTAATGAATAAATAGCATTCTTAATTCAATTGAGTTTGTGTATATATATATGTTACAGCTAATAACATGCAATCCGAATATGATTGGCATGGCCAAATCCAACATTTTAAACCTTATGCTTGCAAGTAGGAATATATATTTATTGTGGGATCTAAGTGCATGTATCAATTCAAAAGACTACAGTCAATTATAATGAACTGAGGAATATACCTTATGCTTGTTTCCCTTCATTTTTTTTTTGAAAGATTTAATTACAGGAATGAGCCGGCAATGTGCCAACAACTTATGGGATATACTTTGCTAGTGGGGCTTCAGGAAGGTGCAGCAACGGTGTCAACATAGCTGACACCATTGGTCTGCAGTTCGCTCTCCTCCCTTGTATTACAAATTAAATATATAGTGTTTTAATTAGTTCTCTTTAATGGAAAATAAATATGATCTCACTAGATAGTTTTTTGTTTCAGCTGAACAATTAGGTTTCGACAGTTTCATTTCGGACTTTGGAAGTTGCACCAATTTTCTGGATGGTGTAAATTATGGATCGAATGGAGCTGGCATCCTTGATTTTACTGGCCATCTTACGGTGATTGCTGATCATATGCCTCTGATAACTAAAACCTTATACTATTCAGTACTATGAATCTTGTATGCTTTGGCAACGCTAACTATTCATATGATTCTCTTGTGTATGTGAAGGGAGAACTATTTACCATGAATATTCAGCTATATAATTCACAATATCACGGTCTTTTTTGTGGTACCAAAATTATTTTTTCTTGCTTGCAGGTTTTACACATACCCGTAAGAGCTGCTGCGAGGTAGAGTCTGGTTCTGTCCCATGTAAATCTCTATCCTTCCCATGTAGCAACAGGAGTGACTATGTGTACTAGGACGGAGCCCATTTTACTGAAGCTAAAGCTTGGGCCTTTGGAATAAGAGCATATAAACGTCAGTCACCAAAGGACGCCAATCCATATGATATCAACGAACTAGCTAAGCTGAAGCTTGATGATTCTGATGCTTACGATATCAACCATGCCTGCCCAGCTTCTGATGGAGAAGACGATTGTCCAATAAACAGTCAGAAATAAGATATTGTGACTGTAACAACAATTGAAAGACATATTTAATGTCTTTTCATAGCCTTGCACAATATAATTCCAATAAAATTTGCATTTACGCATTCCGAAAGTTGTTATGATCTTAATTAATGAATTCATAATGATGCCTGCTAGAAGGGAATTCGCCTCAAGAAGACAATAACAGTTACTTAGTTCCTTAATCATGTGGATATCATACATAAAATCCATTCATAGAGAGATTTATTCTTGATTAATGAAGCATTACATCCATAGGCCTGCATGGCAAAGGCTGGGGTGGGCTTTAGCCTAGGTTAAGATTTTATCAATATTTTTTAACTAGTTTTATGTAAAACAAATTTATAATTCTCAATTAAATTATCAAAAAATTCTGAAAATTTGTGTGGAGCCTTCTAATATGATACTTTAGCTTGGGTTAAAATTTCAGAATTTTTGAAGAAATTTAAAAATTTGATGAAAAATCACAATTTGATCAGTTTTACGTTATTGGAGGTAATTTTCAATCCGACCATCAGATTGAGTTGGAATTTTATGAGAGATCTTAAAATATATTGGATAAAATCTAGTTAAGAGTTTAGGATGAACGGAGCTTGGTAGTGCTAAAAAAAAAAGACCGTCAAATAAAAGCAAAATGACTCATTAAGAGTAAAATGGTTATTTGCCATTAAAAAATAAAACAAATCAGCTTCTCCTTTTTATATGTTGCCGACTGAGAAGAAGCATAATAGAAGAAGAAAGAAAAGAAAAGGCGAGAGAGAAATAGAAAAAAATAAGGGAAAAACATAAAAAAATTCCAAGAAAAAAAATAAGAAGTGAGAGAATAACCTTGTAAACTTACAAAGTCCAACTTATAAAACACTAATCTAGAGAAGAATCAAGTGAAGGAAGAAAGAATTAAAAGAGGGAAAAAATTTAATTACTTTATTTTCCAGTTGACATGAGATTGTTATTTTATCCCGGTTGAGGGGTTGTTACGATATCGATTCAGATTCGATTATAGATGAATTATATTCCACAAAACATCGAAGGATGTAACTTTAATAATGAGTTTGTTTTTACTTTCACTTTAATTTTATATACTTTCAAATTTATTTTTTAATATTTTGGATAATGTATTTGAATTAAAACTTTATTATTAATTTTAAAAATTCATATACATGAGTTAATAATAGATCTTAAAAAATATTTATATGTTTATTTAATAGCCTAGAACAAAAAAAATTCCTTGATTACATCTGTATTACCATGCTAATTTGAACTGATGAAGTTATTTTGATCTTATCTTATTATTTCTGAAGATGTTAAAAAGATTTGACCTTTTCAAAGTGTAAAGATTAAGTATTGCTATACAAGAGATCTGCTGGTTAACAGATTGATATTTATATAAATTAATTAATACCGAGTTATTAATTGTGAATATATAATTTATTATTTTAGCTTTGAAGCTTTTTTATTCTTTTTAAACTTCCTTGTACGGAAATACGTGTTCATTATAGGAGTTTCTAAAAATTAGCATAACGCTGGTTAGAAGAAACTTTAAAAAGTGGTGGCCATCATGCTGTGCAAATGACAATTGGTTCAGCAGTAGGAATGTTATCGATGCTAGCCTGATCTTCTAAGCCAAGAAATACTTCTAGCAGTACGAATGCCAGTGTCTTGAATAATGCCAAAACATTCCTTGAGATCTGAAATTTTTTTTACATTAAACTTTTTTTTGGATCCCCAGCAGCATAATGTGCGATTTCCCCTTCTTAAAGTATTGAGATTGTTATGAATATTTATTTTAATTACTTTGACTTTTTATTAAAAAATAATGTCGTTAATAAAAAGATCTTTTTCATAAAAAAAGAGAGATTATAAATAAGGAATGGGGACTTCAATTTAAAAAATATATTTTCTTCTTCTTCAAAATCTAAATCCCTTAAAAAATACTTTTTAATTACGTATAATTAAATTAAATTAATTTTAAATTATATAAATGACTAAAATTCTTATTTCCTATCCGATATGGGATAGTAATATCTTCACATGTTTTAAAGATAGTTATCCTTCATCTAGCTCCATCAAGAAAGTTTCTGTCTTGAATTTATGTGCCTTTCATGCAAAAGGTGCTGTAAAATCCATCTTTTTTTTGTACTTGTGTTTTCTTCTTGTCATATGAAAAATCTGGATGATGGGATTAGGTTTCCTGGTTTTTTGCCAAAAAAACCGGATTTAACTGAACCAAACCGGTTCACCGGTTCGGTTTGAACCGGTTTTCGGTCCGGTTCAGTTAATATTTCATAAAATTAATGTAATTCTATTCGGTTAGTTTTTTTAGTCTAAACCGAACCGTGAATACCCCTAACTAGAAGTAACACTAACTAGTTTGGCTAGGATAGTCCAAGATCTTGGGGAGTGCATAGAAGTTATGATCTTTATTTTAAGACTTTGCAAACAAATTAAAGTGCACTCTAACCATAACAAAACAAGAAAGTAGTAAGTTAATTTTGAAAGTGATACATTTAAAACTTAGAAAACATTTTTAAAATCAAGTATTCAGATATTTACATAGTTATTCATGATGTTACTTGATATAAAAATATTTTTGCAAAATAAACAAGAAAAAGCACTACAAGATTTCACAGTTTTACCAACGGAAATATTCCGTCGGTGTGTGATAGAACGTTCGTCGGTAAATTATTTACCGACGGAATATGCCCGTCGGAATACCTTTTGTCGGTGATTCCACATTTCGTCGCTATATCGGTCGGAAATACAAAAAAAACTGTTACCGACGGAATGTGCGTGCCAAAAAAAAAAAGTTTCCTGCTTGGAATATACCGACGGAAAATATTCCGTCGGTGTTATGTAAATACCGACGGCCTAAATCCGTCGGTAAAAATGTCAGTGATATTTGATACCGACCGAATATTTCCGTCTGTAAATTCATCGGTAAATTTATACCGACGGATTATTTCCGTCGGTGAATATGTCGGTGATGGGATGGAATACCGACCGAATCTGTCCGTCTGAATATTTGTCGGTGATGGTGGGGGATGGTGGCACACTGTCCAATGCCGACGAAGTTATTCCGTCGGTAAATCCCTGTGTAATTGTTTTTTAATTATTTAGAAAAAATAATATAAATTAATGGTAATACAAACCAATTATGCAAATAAAATTTATATTAAGCAACAAAAACTCAAAGTTAAATAATATTCATTACAAAATGAATGTGTTTCAAAAAAACATTAAACAAAATTTTAAATGTAAATAATGTTTATTAAAAATTAATATAAAGGTGGAGGAGGAGGAGGATGGGGGTTAGGCGGCCAAAAAGGATTAGGCGCACATGTTCCACCTTGTGTCATGTTCATGACCATTTGACGAAGCTCTTCATAGGCCGCTCTTTGTTGTTCAGACTCTGCTCTGTGTTGTTCGTTCGCCAATCTTTGCTCTTCTTTGAGTTGTGTGTATGCCTCTGATAGGTGGTCGCACCTTTGCTGCAAGGCCACAAACTCCTTAGATTGGGAGCTCGATACAGATTGGGAGCTCCCAACGGTTGAAGCAGTACCGGTCGACCGCAAGTTGGCGGCGGTAGTGTTGGAGAGCCCGTAAACCCGATTTTTATCGGGTCCACCTGACGATCCAGCCTCCATCCACAAATCCGGATCGAATTCCGGATGGGTCGAAGGATCGTCCCCGTATCTCTCCCTCAACCGATTATTATAGGTCTCCTGAAAAAAAAAATCATCATATTCAATTCAATAAACATAATAATAACTTACAAAATAAAATGGTTGAACAAACATACCACAAACTGTTGAGCACGGTTGTCAACGAACTGTTGCGTCCCCTTTTGGCGGTCATGACTCCGCATGTGCGTCTCCACAAACAGCTCCATAGGGCTCGGCTCACGTCCAAGAGACGTAGCCTATAATGAAAAAAATGTATTAACAACAAATTAATTGAACGATATATTTCATTTAAATTAATCTTACCATCCGTTTCGCATGTGCAGCAAACGGAACGGAGCCGCCGGTGTGCGTTGTCACCGAGCCATGAATTGGCCGATTCCGGTTGCCAGCACCGGACTGTGAGCGTCGAGTGAACCGCTCAGACGTCACGTGCTGAAGATAGTGCGGCCATATATCTTCCGGGATGTATATTGGTTTAAAATCCCTCCAAACCGCAACATCGTTCCAGCCTTGGAACCCTTTATCCCTCGCTGTTTTTTTTGCTTTTTTCTGGGTGTCATTCCAAAAATCACGTAACCTAATTCACGCACGAAAAAATTACATTTCGAAACATAAATAATTATGTAAAAAAAAAAGTCGTATTGTTTTCGATGTTACCTAATTGCCGCGTGATTTTCCCACACCCTCCTCACAACAGTGTCATGTTCATCGTCCCAGCAGAATCGATGCTGTGTATAAAAAAATAATTTTTTAAAATGTTAATAATTTATTTACAATTATAACTAGAATTTATTAGAAATAAGCTGAAAATTATATATTAACACGAACCTCAAATCTACGAAACCATGCATTGATTTGAGGCATCCATTCAGGATGCCTGGATATCTGACTCCATTGAAACAATGGAATCTCCATCGACGCTTTAAACGCCGATGATATTACTCGGGCGGCCTCAATGTTTGTGAACCTGAAAAGAAATGAAATTAATGAAATAGTGATTACTTCATAAATTATGTTTTAAATTTTTTTTTTTTATATAAAAAAAACTAAAACCTTAACAAACTTACATTGAAAGATCGTCCTTCCACTGTGCCTCGTACTTGCGGGTAAATTGATTCCGCTGCGAAGGCACACCGCTTCTACGATGTGAAACATCGCTGGAAGAGGCAGTATCGGTTGACGGCGCAGGTGGTGTAGGTGCCTCTTCTTGAGAGGCACCTAAGGAAACATCATCATCGCTGTTAGACGAACTTGATTCGACTGGACGTAAACGACCAGCTCTGGTTTTCATTTTGCGCATCTAAACAATTTTATATAAATAATTGTATAATAAAATTCAAAAGTTAAAAAAAAATCTGCAGCACCTCCCCTATACTGGATACTACCCAAATCCACAAACCTGCAAATATTAACAATAGCCACAACCAATTGAACCAATCTATACTAATTATTCCAACATATTCAACTATTAATCCTAAGATAAATTCAACGTTAACAATTACAATTCACAAATTATTCAATAATTATGTCAATACAACAAAACTATAAATTCAAAATAAATAGAAACAATTAAACACAAATCATCAAGTTAGAGTAAAATTAATAATTCTTCCAACATATTCAATTATTAAATCTAAGATAAATTCAACATTAACAATATTAATTCAACAAATGATTAAATAATTATGGCAATACAACAATAAAATATATTCAATAAAATAAAAAAGAATTATAGCCTAACAATAAAATCAATGAAACAATTAAATACACAAATCATGCAATATATATATAAAAAAATACTAATTATTCCAACATATCGAATTATTAATTCTAAGGTAAATTCAACATTAACAATTATAATTCAACAAATTAATCAATAATTATATATGGCAATACAACAATAAATTATATTCAATAAATTAAAAAAAATATATAGACTAACAATTAAAATCAATGGAAACAATTAAACACAAATCATGCAATAATATATAAAAAAATACTAATTATTCCAACATATCCAATTATTAATTCTAAGGTAAATTCAACATTAACAATTATAATTTAAATTAATCAATAATTATATATGGCAATACAACAATAAATTATATTCAATAAATTAAAAAAATATATAGACTAACAATTAAAATCAATGAAAATAATTAAACACAAATCATGCAATAATAGAGTAAAATTAATAATTATTCTAACATATTCAATTACTAATTCTAAGTTAAATTCAACTTTAACAACAAATATTCAACAAATTAACTAATATGTTATTATGACAACAAAACAATAAAAAATATTCAAAAAATTCAAAAAAAAAACCTACATCAATAAAAGGAACGAAATATACATACCTTAATAATGTGACAAAGTCAAAACTTTATCTACATTACAAAGAAAAAACACCAAAACAACAAAATAACAAAAATAAAAACAACTAAAAATAAATTAAAAGTAAATAAAATAAATTGGAAAAAAACACATACCTTTTAATTTGAGGAAGGTTCACAACACTAAATCTTGCTAGAGATTGAAGGTGAAATTCTTGAAGGATTCAGGGCAAAAAAATAAAAAATCTAAGGTGCAAAACGGAGGAGAAGAGAAGAGAAGCGGCGCGGGGAGAAAAAGAAAAAATGAGGCGAAGCGGCGGGGCTGGAACTTATAGGGCAGTTTTACCAACGGAATCACCGTCGGTAACAGGTCAAAAATCCATCGGTAATTTTGAATTTTGCACCGAATTTTTAAAAGCCCTCCATATTTTTCGACGTCCGTTGGTGATTCCGTCGGTAATCTGACAAGTTCAGAGGCACATTAATTCACACACTTTGGAAATCGCGCGGTCCGTCGATATTAGCGTCAAAAAATCTTTCGATGATTGTGGCATTTTGTTCTAAATATTTTCGAGCTCTTTGTGAGATGCCGACAGACTAGAATCCGTCGGTATTCCCGTCGATGATTGTGCCATTTTTTTTGTAAATGTTTTCGAACTCTCTGTGATATGCCAATGTATTTAATTACGTCGGTATATCCATCGGTGAAGGTGGCATTTTGTTGTAATTGTTTTCGAACTCTCTGTGATATACCGACGGACTAGAATCCGTTGGTGTAGGTGTCGGTGAATCCGTCGGTAATGTCGTCGGTGTTGGTGGCATTTCACGTAATTAATTTCGAACTCTCTGTGAGATACCGACGGATAACCATCCGTCGGTACGGACGTTGGTAAGTTTACATTATGCAGGAAAGGTTGTCTTTGTATTGCCTGTTTACCTTCCTGCAAAAACTTAACTGATAAATTGTCCATCACATAAAACAATAACCACATTGCTTAAACAGTAAATATTTTGTTTTACAAAATACATCATCTATAATCTAAATTACATGAGACAAATATTTTTACATAGGGCTTCATTTTTGTTGTAACCCATTTATGGGTCCCCACATAAAAAATAAAAAAAATAAAAAAAAAAAAGAGAAAAAAAATGTTTTTGTGCATACGGCCAAGTGTCTCAAAGCTAAAAAATCATATTGTATTTTTCATACAAAAAAAAAAAACAATGTTTTAGCTTGCATTTTGGCTTTAATAACCAGTTTATTAAAGTCAAGAGAATATTGACCAAAATTTCAAAAACAACAAAAATTTTATTTTGTTTGTCTCTTGGTATCCGGGGTATGACATTACACGTAATGCATATTTCGGATATTTAATTTCTTTTTTTTACGGACACTCGAACCTGGGGTATGACATTACATGTAATGCGTATTCCAAACAATTACAAACCATAACACGACTTTAGATTTTATCAGACAAAACAATGCAGCTTACCTTAGGTAGGGCGTAGTTGGGGTGCTAATACCTTCCCTTTACGCAACCAGTCTCCGTACCCATCTCTGAGACCAGTTAGGGTTCCTAGTAACCAGAATACTAGGTGGCGACTCCCAGTCCATATTTTCACTTGTAGAGACTAGAATTCCTTGTCTCTCCACACATTTGCCAGGAATAATTATTCCGATTTTTCCTTGAGGGTGGACGATCGCCGCGCCGCCGAACTCGTGCGACAGAATGCCGACTCCACTGGGGACCTTGTGGACTAAGCTTTGTTCTTGTCTGATTATTGTGTTTTATTTGTTGTGGTTTGCGTGTTTATTTTTAAATATGCATTTTCTTTATTGTTTTTTTACGCGCTTTAATTTCTGTACATATTTTTCAAGCATACACAAGCCTTTAAGTTAAGTGGGGAATTAACGATCTGCCCTATGACTATTGGTCGGGTTCAGATGCGTGAAACACCCAACTCATATCTGAGAGCCTGCTTGGTAATGGTGGGCATACGTGCCTTAACTGTTCTTTGCAACGCCCCCATACTGCCTTTACGAAGGACGTCACTGGGCAGATATGAGACCCTTTTGAGACCAGGTAGAAAACCTATTCATGAATAGACCCTGTCTTTAGTTTGTATGCGCTATCTTTCTTTACAGAATATGTCATACAAAAATAATAAAAAAAAATCATGTCATCCCTCGAAGGGCAAGTTTATCATATAAATTACATGTTCATACATTTAACATGCATACATGTCAGATTGAAATATAGGTCCCCAAAAAGTCTACAACACCCGACTTCGAGCAAGAAACATGGAAGATGAAGAGCGTGCTCAACGTGAGGCCTATTTGCACGACGAGTTGGAGTCTCTGAAAATAAGTGTGGCTCACCTCACTAGCTTACTCAAGCAAACACTAAGAAATACCTTGATGAAGGTCCTTCTAATCAACCGATCACCTTTGATCCGGCTCCTACTACAGTTCAGCCTGAGGAAAGAATGAGCGAACATGGTCAAGAACCTCAGCAAAATCCAACATTTGTGCAGTCAACGACACCTGCACCATCCCCAACAGTCGTGAAGGCATCTGCTAATGAGTCCCACAAGGCTAAGTCATCTGATAGCATTGATCAAGCTAAGATAGAGGCGCTGGAAGCCAGACTCAAAGCCATTGAAGGGATAGACTTATATGACCCGGTCCGGGCAGCAGAGATGTGTTTGGTCCCAAATGTGGTTATCCCAAAGAAATTTCGTGTTCCTGAATTCATCAAATACAGTGGAACACAATGCCCCATGACTCATCTCAAGTCCTACTGCAATAAAATGGCTGAGGTAGTACATGATGAAAAACTACTAATGCACTTTTTCCAAGACAGTTTAAGTGGGGCAACTTTGAGTTGGTACATGAGATTGGATAACACAAAAATTCACAACTGGAAAGATCTTGTGGATGCTTTCATCAAGCAATACAAGTACAACATGGACATTGCGCCTGACAGAACCAGTTTGTCCAATATAGAGAAAAAGGATAAAGAAAGCATAAGGGAATATGCTCAAAGATGGCGAGAATTAGCTGCTCAAGTACATCCCCCACTTCTGGACAAAGAGATGGTCTCTTTATTTGCCAACACACTTAAAGCACCATATTACGAACATATGATGGGTAGTTCAACCCAACAATTCACTGATGCTGTGATAGTATGTGAACGTATAGAGCAAGGTGTCAAGAGTGGTAGAATTGCTGCACCAACCGAGAAAAAAGGCGTCGAAAGAAAAGAGGTTCACCATGTTGAAGATGGCTACAAGGGTAAAACAAATACATCCCAAAATTACCATACTCCATCCCAAATTGCCAACATCAAAAAAACCTGAACCCCAAAACTTTCAAGCCAAAAGCCAAATTGGAAATTTCCAAAGGTTTCAAGAACAACTACCTCCACTACCGTTACCCCTGAATGAGATGTATCAAAAGCTATTGAGCATCGGGCAAATAGCTCCAGAACCTCTAACACCTCTGCAGCCACCTTATCCTAATTGGTACAAGCCAGAACTCAATTGTGAATACCATGCGGTATTACTGGGCATAGCATCTATACTTGCAACACCTTCAAGAGAAAGCTTCTGCAATTAATCAAGGCTGGGTGGATAGAATTGGCAGATGCCCCCAACGTGAATACAAACCCGTTGCCTAATCATGCTTGAAGCATATTAGAATGGAATGTTTGGGGAATTGGAAAGCATCAATGGTCCAGCATGATAGCTTGAATTTTGTGGAACTCAAATTTTGACCGTGGTGTTGTTCCGCATTGTCTTTGAGTCCTCTACGCAGAGCTTTTGAGAGGAGTTTAGCCTATGAACAGATTCACCAAAGCCTGCCTTGTTATTGCCTTTTGTTAATGCTTTTTAACAAGACTTTCTCTGTTAATGAGCTTCTCTTGTGAAATAAGATCATGTGTTTTCTTGTGTTCACATCACACTCTTCTTTGTTGTTATTACATGTAAATAACATTTTGAGCGCAACTTTGCTCACAAAACTACAACATGAAGAATCCTTTGATGTTCCTGTCTTTCAAAACCATACATAATCTCATATGTTTTCAATGATATTTTTGGGACCTCCAAAGTGAGTACAAAAACAAAAATCGTGTTGATATTTGTCCAAAACAAATGCATTTTACAAATTCAAGTGATTCCTTAAATAGGTACACATATACCTAGAAAACTAAAAAGAAAAAAAGACAACAAACACAAACAACACTATGAGGTGACTCAAAAGTTGAGTTTTATTTGACTGGATAAATCACTTGGCATACGCGCATGAAAACAAGACCTATCGATCCTCACTGCAGTGCATTTGAAATGAGGAAAGGCCATCTTTGATAATCCTTTCACAAGACTGAAATATATCCGTTGCAATCCCATTTTGAGCCTAGTAATGTTTTTTTGAAAATAACCTTGACTAGGATCACACCCCACACTGGGGGGCAGTGAAGATGGGTGCTGGAATTGATCATGTAGTTTTCAATATTTCATTATCATCTCAATGAAGCAGTGATTGGTTAAGGAAAGAAAAGAAGAAGATCCAAAGGATCTAAAAGCTTTGAGCCTCTCATACAAACAACTGATATGATTGTGCTCAACCAAACAAAAACAAAGAAAACAAAGAGAAAAGCCCAAACCCAACACTAGGGGGGCATGAAGACTATTTTGAAAAAAAAACAAATCCAAAAGACAAAAGGTCAGGAAACAAGCACAAGTGATCCTTAGTCTTAAAATCCCTTAAACACCTTTTGAGCTTGCAACATTACATACCTGATAAAGCCCTTTCTGATCAAAGGCAAGCAATCTGAATCGGTATGCAGTGCTTTCTCGTGCGAGTCAAATCATTATTCATGCAAATAAAATAAATGCTTTGAATCAATTCGGTTCTCAATAACCCTCAAATTGACATTTAAACCTTTTGTGACCAACCAGATGTCACTTCATCTTTAAACCAAAAGCAAAAAAGCTTTCATCACTTCAAGAAACCTGTCCATAGGAATCATTTGAATTTTTGAGAACAAGTTTATTTTGAACCAATATCAAAATCATTTTTATGATTGGAATAACTTGGAAGTTCCAAAAATTTTGCATGGAAACATTCATTGTATAAAAAACCCAAACTTACTTTCACATATCCTCACCCCAAACTAAATCCAAGTTGAACACTTGGGGGGCATGATCAAGCTGGGGGGCAATCAAACACACATGGTAGGGTTGGCTCTATGATTCCTTTTCTAAGGAAAATGTCGGGCAAAATTGGCAACTCTTGAGATAAAGGGTGAAGGACAAAGATGTATGATCACATCAAACCCTTCCCAGAGATCAAGATCACAATATGCAACCCGAGTAAGTAGAAGTGGAAAAGCCATCGAAGTTTACTACCAACACTACAACTTTTGAGAGAAAACAAAGACACCATGAAGAAATGGGGGCCTATATTTCTATTTCTCAGGTAAGTATACATGCATATCACTCATAATGCATTTACTTTTCAACATTGACAATCATTGTTTCAACATCATCCCTTGGGTAGTGCGTTTTCTAACCCTACCTCCTTTTGAGTGCGCCTTTGAGCCCTCACCTCCATTTTTGAGTGCGCCTTTGAGCCCTCAGCCCTTTGGTAGTGCATTTTATAACCCTACCTCCTTTCGAGTGCGCCTTTGAGCCCTCAGCTCCATTTTGAATGCGCCTTTGAGCCCTTATCCCTTTGGTAGTGCGTTTTCTAACCCTACCTCCTTTTGAGTGCGCCTTGGGAGCCCTCACCTCCATTTTGAGTGCGCCTTTGAGCCCTCATCCCTTTGGTAGTGTGTTTTCTAACCCTACCTCCTTTTGAGTGCGCCTTCGAGCCCTCACCTCCATTTTGAGTGCGCCTTTGAGCCCTCATCCCTTGGGTAGTGCGTTTTATAACCCTACCTCTTTTTTAGTGCGCCTTTGAGCCCTCACCTCCTTTTGAGTGCGCCTTTAAGCCCTCATCCTTGGGTAGTGCGTTTTCTAACCCTACCTCCTTATTGAGTGCGCCTTTGAGCCCTCACCTCCATTTTGAGTGCGCCTTTGAGCCCTCATCCCTTGGGTAGTGCGTTTTCTAACCCTACCTCCCTTTGAGTGGGCCTTTGAGCCCTCACTGCCTTTTGAGTGCGCCTTTGAGCCCTCATCCCTTGGGTAGTGCGTTTTCTAACCCTACCTCCCTTTGAGTGTGCCTTTGAGCCCTCACCGCCTTTTGAGTGCGCCTTTGAGCCCTCATCCCTTGGGTAGTTCGTTTTCTAACCCTACCTCCCTTTGAGTGTGCCTTTGAGCCCTCACCGCCTTTTGAGTGCGCCTTTGAGCCATCATCCCTTAGGTAGTGCGTTTTCTCAACTCCATCTTGAGTGCGCCTTTGAGCCCTCACCTCCATCTTGAGTGCGCCTTTGAGCCCTCACCTCCATCTTGAGTGCGCCTTTGAGCCCTCACCTCCATCTTGAGTGCGCCTTTGAGCCCTCAACTCCATCTTGAGTGCGCCTTTCAGCCCTCACCTCCTTTTTGAGTGCGCCTTTGAGCCCTCAACTCCTTTTGAGTGCGCCTTTGAGCCCTCACCTCCATTTTGAGTGCGCCTTTGAGCCCTCATCCCTTGGGTAGTTCGTTTTCTAACCCTACCTCCCTTTGAGTGAGCCTTTGAGCCCTCACCTCCTTTTGAGTGCGCCTTTGAGCCCTCACCTCTTTTTGAGTGCGCCTTTGAGCCCTCAACTCCTTTGGTAGTGCGTTTTTCTAACCCAACCTCTTTTCGAGTGTGCCTTTAAGCCCTCACCATCCATTTCTCCATATTTCTTTATCTGGGTAGGTCACCCATTACAATGAGACCGCACTTCACATTCTTTCCTTTTTCTTTGGGTAGGTCACCCATCATAATGAGACCGTTTTTTTCATTTCTTTCCACCTGGGTAGGTCACCCATTATAATAAGACCATTTTTTTCCACATTTCTTTTGTTTTGGTTAAATGAGGTTGCCAGATGGGATCTCATGTAGCTTTGGTTAAAGAGAATCTATATATGGGATTTCAGGTTGACCGAGCTACACACACACAGGATTTTTGTTCTGGTTAGAGGTGATTGCCGAAAGGAATCTTAGTCTATCCCAACCACACACAGGATTTTGGTTCTGGTTAGAGGGGATTGCCGAAAGGAATCTTAGTCTATCCCAACCATACACAGGTTTTTGGTTCTGGTTAGAGGGGATTGCCGAAAGGAATCTCAGTCTATCCCAACCACACACAGGTTTTTTGGTTCTGGTTAGAGGAGATTGCCGACAGGAATCTCAGTTTAGCCCAACCACACACAACACTTTGGGTCCGGTTGAAGTTTTAGGTCAATCAAATTTTGAGACGACCAGTTTCGGAAGACCAATGTTATTTTATCTTTACAACACTTACTATGCACAAATCTTTGCTCCGTAAGCATTGTAAAGAGGGGGGCATCTGTTGTAACCTATTTCTGGGTCCTCACATAAAAAATAAAAAAAATTAAAAAAAAAGAGAAAAAAAATGTTTTTGTGCATACGGCCAAGTGTCTCAAAGCTAAAAAATCATATTGTATTTTTCATACAAAAAAAAAACAATGTTTTAGCTTGCATTTTGGCTTTAATAACCAGTTTATTAAAGTCAAGAGAATATTGGCCAAAATTTCAAAAACAACAAAAATTTTATTTTGTTTGTCTCCTGGTATCCGGGGTATGACATTACACGTAATGCATATTTCGGATATTTAATTTCTTTTTTTTACGGACACTCGAACCTGGGGTATGACATTACATGTAATGCGTATTCCAAACAATTACAAACCATAACACGACTTTAGATTTTATCAGACAAAACAATGCAGCTTACCTTAGGTAGGGCGTAGTTGGGGTGCTAATACCTTCCCTTTACGCAACCAGTCTCCGTACCCCATCTCTGAGACCAGTTAGGGTTCCTAGTAACCAGAATACTAGGTGGCGACTCCCAGTCCATATTTTCACTTGTAGAGACTAGAATTCCTTGTCTCTCCACACATTTGCCAGGAATAATTATTCCGATTTTTCCTTGAGGGTGGACGATCGCCGCGCCGCCGCACACGTGCGACAATTTTCATAATTAGTCGGAATTTTCTTCTTCTTCCTCATTAATTGAATTGTCATCATCTTCATCGCAATCTTCAATATGGATATCATCTTCTTCATCGACATTTGCTTGTCCGCTTGAGCTGAGAACAACATTCAACTCCTCTCCGTCAATATCAACAAGACTATCATCGAGAACTCGAAAATTTGAATTTTCTTCCAATTCAATCGAAGGAGTAACTCGATATGGTTCAACCAACTCACGAACTTGAAAGACTTCATCTCGCACACTTGTGTCTTTGTTCTCATCCTGAACAACCTCGACACGACCCCGTGGTTTCGTTTTTAAAACGGACAACCAATCAACTCTTGATCTATCCTTTCTAAATGAAGGGGTGTATGTGTAATAAACTTGTTGACATTGCTTTGCGAAAACAAAGACATCGTTTATGTTGCGGAGTCTAGCTTTTGAGTTGATTTCGACCAGACCATGGTGCGGATCAACTCTGATTCCTCTGTCCGTCGTGTCATACCAATAGCATTTGAATAAAAACACTTTATTCTGCTCGCTATGATATTGCAGTTCGACGACCTCTTCTAATCTACCATAGTAGTCAACTTCTAACTGGCTACTTGTGGATCCCTTAACACAAACACCGCAGTTGTATGTCTTTCTTTCTTGCCCGTATTTTTCAGTATGGAAAACATATCCATTGACAAAATACCCGTTGTAACACTTAACTTTTCTTTCAGGGCCGAGGCTTAGTGAAGACAATGACTTGGGCGCACTCCTTCCCATTTGATAAACCTTGTAAATATATGTAATTAAATGTACATCAATACACGGTAAATGAACGAGAATCTCGTAATGACATGCATACGTTAGAATGAGTTTGTGATAGTGCTTACATGTGTTCTGAACCATGTGGAAAATTGTTCATCTTGTAATTGAAAGATCTGGGATTCGGTCAGCTGCGAGTTATTGGAGAGCAAATATTGTCGATGTTGCCTGCAAGTGATAATGAGTGTATGATATTACAATATATAATTAACAGTATATTACTGACAAAGTTTAATTAGTATTACACATATATAGACTTACTGAATAAATGGTCTCAGCTCATCACAGTTAAATAGAACATAGTTGTGTGCTTGTTTGAATTCTATTTCCGACAAATATCTTCCTCTTACGGCATTTTTAGGTGTGGGTCGTCCAGTATTGGAGAATATTGACAAGTTCCCACTGGAAGGCACTTCACCGCCATCGTCATGCCGTGGAACGCGATTGATTCTTGTTCTCAGATGAGGTTCGAAATAGTACGAGATAAATGTTGATATCTCTTCAACAATATAGGCCTCAGATATCGAAGCCTCAACATGCGCCTTGTTCTTAACCTTTTTTTTTAGATTAAACAAGTACCTGCATTGAAGTACAATTCAAGTATTTTCAAATAAGAAAAACATAGAAAATACTTTAAGATATGAATTCCATTGCAACTGTAATATCTCACCGTTCGAATGGGTACATCCATCTATACTGGACCGGTCCTCCAGCTTTTGCCTCGAACGGTAGATGTATAGGGAGATGCTCCATTGAGTCAAAAAATGAAGGAGGGAATATCATCTCAAGTTTGCATAGTGTCTCGATGATATTCGTTTGAAGCATCTCAATGTGCTCAACATTCATCTTGCTGGAGCATATATCTCTGAAGAAATGACTGATCTCCGTTAGTGCATCCCATATTCCCTTTGGCAACAAATCACGAAAAGCTAATGGGATGAGTGTTTGCATAAACACGTGGCAGTCATGGCTCTTCATTCCATACAATCTGCAGTCCTCTATGTTAACAAGCCTTGATATGTTCGATGCATGTCCATCCGGGAAACGCAGACTCTTAAGCCATTTGTAGACTAGCAGTTGTGCGTTTTTCTCTAACACGAAGCTTGCCCTTGGTTTTGCAACCCGTGACTCGTCATAAACCAACTCCATATTTTTACGGTTACAGTATAAAGCTATATCCAATCTAGCCTTCATGTTGTCCTTTGTCTTCCCCTTCACATCCATGACGGTGTTGAAAATATTCTCAAACACGTTCTTTTCGATGTGCATGACGTCAAGGTTATGGCGGAGAAGATTAGTCTTCCAATACGGAAGCTCCCAAAAGATACTTCGCTTTACCCAATTATGGGTCAAACCAAAACCAGGAAACTTTTGCTTACCTGATTGAAGGCCAAACACAATGTCACCGTACTCTGATACAACATGATGCAATTCTTCACCAGAAAGACGCGGGGATGCAACATCTTTTTCAACTCTACCAACAAAGAAATCTTTTCTGTTCTTTCTGAACCTGTGATTAAGTGGCAAGAAGCGACGGTGACAGTAAAAAAAGAAGCTTTACCTCCGTTTGCTAGCGTGAATGCCTTGTTGTTTTCCATGCAGTATGGACATGCGAGTTTCCCATGCGTGCTCCAACCAGAAAGCATTCCATAAGCTGGAAAATCACTGATAGTCCACATCAAAGCCGCCCTCATAAGGAAATTTTGTTTCCTCGATATATCATAAGTCAGAGATCCGGAGGACCACAACTGCGCCAGCTCATCTATCAACGGTCGAAGACAAACATCTATATTCCGCCCCGGGCTGCTTGGACCGGGTATGACAGTAGATAGAAACATGAACTCCGGCCTCATACACATTCCCGGTGGCAAGTTATAAACTGTGAGAATGACCGGCCAACAAGAATAGGGAGCAGCAAATGACCCAAATGGGTTGAACCCGTCTGTACACAACCCAAGTCGAACATTCCTTGATTCAGCAGAAAAGTCAGGATGAACACTGTTAAAGCGTTTCCACGCTTCGCCGTCAGAAGGATGCACCATCACACCATCAACGACATCGTGTGTTTGGTGCCATGTCATGTGCTCAGCAGTCCTTGGTGACATAAATAACCTCTGCAGTCTAGGTGTGATCGGGAAATATCTAAGTTTTTTATATGCCACTAGAGTCTTCCCCCTGCCAGTTCTGGGTTTGTAACGGGAATGCCCGCATGTCATGCACTCGGTCATCTCAAGCATTTTCAAGGTAGTATAACATGCAGAAGTTAGGGCACATGTCAATTTTCTGGTATCCTAAACCGAGGGGTTTCATCATGGACTTCGCAGCATAGAAGTTCTCTTTGAGCCTGTTCCCTTCAGGTAAAATGCTTCTTGCCCAATCAATAATTTTGTCATACCCGGCCTCACTCAACCCGTGATCTGACTTGATGGTGAACACCTGTGCCACACCGATAATTTACTGTGGTTTGTGCAGCCATCCCATAATGGTTCGTCAGAATCTTTCAACAAATCAAAAAACCTAGCTGCCTCTGCATTAGGTTCTTCTTCTACGATTGGACATTGATTGACATTATCTTGATTCATTCTCATTGCATCCATAACCATGTTTCTGTAAGGATTAGTGTTGTCATTTGCCGCTTCATGCACGTTGCTAGCACTAGAAGTTGACCCAACCACCGTTTCTCCCATTCTCCTATTACTAACAAATACCTCTCCATGTGCATACCAACACTCGTAATCCTCCACAAACCCTTTGTGTAGAAGATGCATCATTACAACATCTGGATGCAGATACTTTTTATTTTGACACTTCCTGCATGGACACCTAATACCGCCTCCAGTAAAATTTCTGGGAATAGATGTTGCGAAATTAATAAAACCCTGAACCCCGTTACAATAATCCATCCTCCGCAATCCTTGGGGTGAATCTAGATACATCCATGAACGATCATCCATGACTTCTATCGAACCTCTATAAAAAGGACCCATCAAGCAAGCTCTTAATTATTTCAAAACATAACATGTAATTCGGTAATTCTACAAATTAAGTTTTAACAATTTCAAACAAATACAATCTTACAAAATCTAAAACAAACCATAACAAGTATAAAATTATACATTCATATACTACAAGTTTGTTTGAGAAATAACAATAAGACATGTACATCTACAAAAAACAAATACATATACTAAAAACGAAAAAATTGACATTTAAATGTTAAGATTTTAAAAGATAGAATTACTTACAAAAAATGATAAAATCCGTCGGTAAATCAGAACACGAATGTGAGTGACCACAAAACTTCAAGAAATACAACTTGTTGTGCTGAGATGAGGAAGATTTTTGTTTTGGGGCGAGGGGGGGCTGGTTATTTGCAGATGGGGACGGTTAGGATTAGGAAGAAGAAGGAGAAATGGGGGAGGAGAGTGTCGGCAGAGTGGCCATATATTCACTTTTGCCGACGGCATTACCGACGGTTTTATTCCGTCGGTGAATACGTTGGCGAAACCATCGGTAATTCTGACGGGCAATCGACACGTCACCGCACGAACCTGCTATTCAAATCTCTCGGTGATTCCGTCGGTATTTGTAACGGTGCACCGGTCACGTCACCGGTACGGATCTGGCATTTCAAATCCGTCGTTGATTCCGTCGGTATTATTGACGGTGAACAGGTCCCATCACGCGTACGGGCCCCAGGTTTTCATTCCGTCGGTGATTCCGTCGGCAAAATCACCCGCCAAAACCTCGGCGCCATCTACCCGCCCTTTTTTCATTAATTCTGAATTTTCTGTCGGTAATTTGGTAGGTAATTACCGACAGACTAAATCCGTCGGTAATTACCGACCGAATTACCGACGAAAATTGGCCGTCGGTGATTTCGACCGAAAAATACCGACATAAAAAATTTCGTCGGTGAGTCCGTTGGTATTTAGCCAATTTATTTATAGAAAATCAAGATAACTAACGTTAAATAGGTTTTTAAAAAGCATAATCACCTAACAAGGAAACATATCACTAAACTCACTAATCAGTATGATAATGTTGTTATTAATCCTTTCGTGAAACTACTAATCTCATTAGTTCTCTACACTACTATCTAAATCCATCAATAAGCGAGAAGAGACGGGGGGGGGCTATTTTCATGAGCCCCTTTATAGAACATAACTAGAAGTAACACTAACTAGTTTGGCTAGGATAGTCCAATATCTTGGGGAGTGCATAGAAGTTATGATCTTTAATTTAAGACATTGCAAACAAAGTGCACTATAACCATAACAAAACAAAAAAGTAGCAAGTTAATTTTGAAAGTGATACATTTCAACCTTAGAAAACATTTTTAAAATCAAGTATTCAGATATTTACATCGTTATAGATGATGTTACTTGATATAAAAATATTTTTGCAAAATAAACAAAAAAAAAGCCACTTAAAAAGGATATACCTAGTTGGGTATTTGAACAAAGTGTAATTGCTTATTCAATTACCAATTCTAATTTTAAAGAGAAGTTTGAAAAAGTAAAATTAAACAACAACAACTTATATTTATCATAGAACTAAAAAACAGAAAAATGGTTTAAAGTTGCTCCATTAAGACAGCTAAAAAGGGCTAATAAGCCTACTATGAAACAAGGAAAAATTATAAAAGCAAGTAGAGAGAATAAAGAGTACTCATTTAATATTAAATAAAGAGATACTTGATCAATTTGAAGGAGAAAGCAAACTCCAAAAAATAAATGGGAAGAAACACTGTAAGTGACAAGACTCAAGGAGACATGATACCTACTATCAGATCTACAAGGCACTTGTAAACTAATTAGATTGAAAAAAACAAGTGGCTTACAACAGAACACGCTTGCAAGATGCACTGGATAGCTTGATCTCCACTCTATAAACAGGCATGGTTCCTTCTCCTTCAAAGCACTCTTCCCTAGCTACGCACTTCCTCCTTCTTTCTATATTTACTGTTTTTGTTTCCTTCTTTCATTTTATTTGTCCATGGAAAGTGGGCTTGAGGCATATTTGTGGGTGCTGTCTGCGGTGTTGCTGGTGTCAAGCTGGCAACACTGGACTTATGGAAAGGCCGTACCTCAAGTTCCTTGCTACTTCGTCTTCGGAGATTCCCTCTTTGATAACGGAAACAATAACTACCTTAACACTCCAGCTAAAGTTAATTACCTTCCTTATGGGATAGACTTTGCTACTGGCGCTTCAGGAAGGTGCAGCAACGGTCTCAACGTAGCTGACACCATTGGTCCGCAGTTCGCTCTCCTCCCTAATTAAATATATAGTGTTTTAGTTCTCTTTAATGGAAAATAAATATGTTCTCACTAGATAGTTTTTTGTTTCAGCTGAACAATTAGGTTTCGACAGTTTCATTTCGGACTTTGGAAGTTGCACCAATTTTCTGGATGGTGTAAATTATGGATCGAATGGAGCTGGCATCCTTGATTTAACTGGCCATCTTACGGTGATTGCTGATCATATGCCTCTGATAACTAAAACCTTATACTATTCAGTACTATGAATCTTGTATGCTTTGGCAACGCTAACTATTCATATGATTCTCTTGTGTATGTGAAGGGAGAACTATTTACCATGAATATTCAGCTATATATTCACAATATCACGGTTTCACGAATTGCCAAGATCTTGGGAAGCGAGGAAGTTGCTAGGAAGTACTTGAGCCAATGCATCTACGTGTCTGATATGGGCCATAACGACTACCTCAACAATTATTTCTTGGACGGCTACGATAGCAGCCAGCTATATACTCCTGAAGAGTATGCTCAACTTCTCATCGAAACTTACGAAACTCAGCTGGAGGTTAGCCCTACTTAATGTCTCTTGTAAAACAACAATTAATGTTTGACGTGATTGGAAACTAACAAAGAGCCCCACTTATTCTTTGTTTTTTTTTCCCTTGCTGCCAGAAACTGTATTGCTCAGGAGCAAGAAAGATAGCTGTGTTCGGACTTATTCGGGTAGGATGTATGCCGTACAACATCCAAAAAAATCCCAATGAACTAGATGCATCTTCATGTGCATACAAGCTCAATGATGATGTTCAAATTTTCAACGACAAGCTTCAAAAACTGCTCAGAAAACTTAATAATAGGCATTCTGATGCTGTGTTTACCTACATAAACTCTTACGAAATTGATTCTGATGATCAGACAAATACAGGTACGAATCCCCTCCCCCGCTTGCTCTCTTTCTCTCACGGTTGAAGGCGACTTTTTTGTGATACCAAAATTATTTTTTCTTGCTTGCAGGTTTTACACATACCCGTAAGAGCTGTTGCGAGGTAGAGTCTGGTTCTGTCCCATGTAAATCTCTCTCCTTCCCATGTAGCAACAGGAGTGACTATGTGTACTGGGACGGAGGCCATTTTACTGAAGCTAAAGCTTGGGCCTTCGGAAAAAGAGCATATAAACGTCAGTCACCAAAGGACGCCTATCCATATGATATCAGCGAACTAGCTAAGCTGAAGCTTGATGATTCTGATGCTTACGATATCAACCGTGTCTGCCCAGCTTCTGATGGAGAAGACGATTGTCTAATAAGCAGTCAGAAATAAGATATTGTGACTGTAACAACAATTGAAAGACATATTTACTGTCTTTTCATAGCCTTGCACAATATAATTCCAATAAAATTTGCAATTACGCATTCCGAAAGTTGTTATGATCTTAATTAATGAATTCATAATGATGCCTGCTAGAAGGGAATTCGCCTCAAGAAGACAATAACAGTGTCTTAGTTCCTTAATCATGTGGATATCATACATAAAATCCATTCATAGAGAGATTTATTCTTGATTAATGAAGCATTACATCTGTATTACCATGCTGATTTGAACTGATGAAGTTATTTTGATCTTATCTTATAATAATAAGATATTATTTGAACTGATGAAGTTATATTTGACATCTTATCCTGAAGATGTTAAAAAGATTTGACCTTTTCAAAGTATAAAGATTAAGTATTGCTATACAAGAGATCTGCTGGTTGATAGATTGATATTTATATAAATTAATTAATACCGAGTTATTAATTGTGAATACATAATATAATCAAGAAACATTGATCATATCTTGAAAGAATAAAAAATTGCTCTAAATCATTATTTACAATGATATTTAAAAAATTATGATTATGCCGTATTTTTTAAATAAAATGATAGCTTTTTATAGTTATATTTGTAATAACTTTGTTAATAATTATATATGAGTGTAATATGCACAATGCTGTAAAATAAAATTGTATATGAATATTCAATGAATACATGAGTTTTTTTTTTTTTTTTGAAACTTGCTCTTTAGATTAGAATAAGTCATTATTTTAAAAAATATGCTCCTAAAACGGCATGTTTTTTGAAGAAAAAAACAATAAGGAAATGAAAGTTTTTCCCCAAGAAATAATTTTTTCCCTTCTTAAAGTATTGAGATTGTTATGAATATTTATTTTAATTACTTTGACTTTTTATTAAAAAATAATGTTGTTAATAAAAAGATCTTTTTCATAAAAAAAGATTATAAATAAGGAATGGGGACTTCAATTTAAAAAATATATTTTATTCTTCTTCAAAATCTAAATCCATTAAAAAATGTTTTTTAATTACGTATAGTTAAATAAAAATTAATTTTGGAATTTGTATTGTGAAATAACTATTTTCAATCATGATCAGAGTAATGTATTCAATTCAAGCTGAATTGGTTGCAAATAGAAAAGCTAATTTTTATTTAATAATGATAAAATACTTAAATAAAAATTGTGTATAATTAAAAATACTTAATTTTTTTGCAAATAAAAAATACTTTTTAATTACATATAATTAAATAAAAATTAATTTTAGAATTTGTATTGTGAAGTAACTATTTTCAATCATGAGTAATGTATTCAATTCAAGCTGAATTGGTTGCAAATAGAAAAGCTAATTTTTATTTAATAATGATATAATACTTAAATAAAAATTGTGTATAATTAAAAATACTTAATTTTTTTTCAAATAAAAAATACTTTTTAATTACATATAATTAAATAAAAATTAATTTTAGAATTTGTATTGTGAAGTAACTATTTTCAATCATGAGTAATGTATTCAATTCAATTATGTAATTGTGACTTTAAATGTTTGATATAATTAAGAGATAATTGTTTTTACCGATATAAAATATTTTACATATAAAATAGTTTTTTAATAAAACATTTTATATGGATAGTATTTTTATTTTTATTTTATAAATAATGATATGATAAAAATATAGTGGTAGTAAAATGATAATGATATATTTAGATGATAAAATAATAATATCAATAATTGCGGTAGCATTGATGGCTGGGGCAGGGTAAAGGTAAGGAGTTGGTAGAGGTCACTGTAGTGAGATGATAGTAATTGTATCATCGGATGATATTGGTAACAAATTGTTATCTATAAAATATTTTGAAAAAAACTCATGCCAAAAATATTTACGAAAACTAAATTTAAAAGTTAACCATGAAATATTTTATGAAAAATAATTATTAGAAAATCAGGAAAATATTTTTTTAAAAAAAATATTATGCAAAATAAACAACCTTTATAAAAGAGTGTTCAATTTTATAACAAATAATAAATACCTATTCATCATTTAGTAAAAAAAAATATTTTTTAATTTTATAAATTCACCGGCTGTTCATTTACTAGACTTTCCCAAAAACAATATTATAGTTTTTATTTTATCCAACTATTGTAACCCATTAAATGTGATTTTAAGTTATAAGTGATGATATTTTATTCAACTTTAAGTTATTATATAAAGTTACCCTAACCAATTCACATTAAGCAATATTAAGTTTTTTCCTTATTCTGTGCATGTTTGGGAATATGACTGTGATTGTTTTTCAATTTGCTTTTTATTTAAAAATATATCAAAATAATATTTTTTTTTTATTTTTAAAAAATTATTTTTGACATTAGCACATCAAAATGATTTAAAAACACTAAAAAATATTAATTCAAAGTAAAATAAAAAAATAAAAAAATAACAATTTTTTTTAAAAATATTTTTAAAATGCAAAAATAAACAAGATTTAAATGTGTGATATATTAAGATAAGCTAATCCAAAATGATTGGATATGTAAAGTATAACAATACTTGAAATGTGGAAAAAACATAGGGAAATAAAAGTTGTGCTAATAGTAAGGGTAGTATGCTCATTTAAAAAACTTTAAGGTAACATAGCTAATAAAGGTTTTTCTTAAGTTCAAAATGCATTTAGAGAAATTTAATTCCTTGGATTGTTCATTAAACTTAATAAAAATGACAAGAACTTAATTATTTTTTTTCTTTTATTAAAGCTAAATTATTGGTGATAAAATTTCAATTAAATTGACATCGTAATTCAAAAATATAATATTAATTATATATTATCTTTATGAACAATGATGTTTAAAAATGTGTATTTTATATATATATATATAAAATTGATGTTCTATTATTTCATTATTTTTTATTTAATTTATATGATAATTGCCTAATTTTTTTCATTTTCTGGAACGTTTTTTATAGCAATGATGAAATTGAGCACACAAGGTGCTTTTCTTCGAACGGCTCTTACACCTCAACCACATGCCTGCAAGTCCGCAGTAATTATGGTAGCTGAAGAATTAAAAGCGAATTGCTTCATCATGCCCAAGAATCCAAAATAATTCAATCATAAACTATTTTTCTTACTGCCAACCAGACCTATTGAATGATTTTGTGCCCACAGTCCTTTCGGTTCAGCCTTATAATATATTCAAATATCAAATTAAATGATGCATTCTTGCACATGGCTAGTCCTTGAAATAATATGAGCAGTCCTTTCATATATTATAAGTATTTACAGTATTGACATAAGTATTTCCAATAAAAAATAAAAAGTTTCACTAATATGTAGAGACCTCAACTACTTCAGAAAAGCTACCCATCTTCTACATCATAACTCTCGGTAAAATTATTGTTATTTGAAAACTCATAATAGTTATCGCCATCAAACATGAAATCAATGGCAAAACTAGTAAGGTATTTGTCTTTAGATCTATATCATTTGAACAAAATAAAAATAATACCATTTTTATAATTAGGTTTTAAACATATTATTGACATCTAAACTAATTCGTTTTTCAAAAAATTACTGTCTTGTTTCTATAAATTTCTTGTGTCAATTTTTTAATAAAAAAAATGAAAGAAGTTAAGCATTTAATTTCAAATTTTATGTATTTAGTATTATTGGCATACTATTTTTTTAAAAAATGATATGATTTTAGAGGTGCATTTAATAGAAAATCGAAACATTTACTAGACTAATTTAAATTAAGATAAGTTTTTTGTTTTTACAGAATTAGTAACCTATTTCTTAAAATAAAAAAGAAGGGTTAAAAAGATGCATTAAATAGTGATAGCAACAATTGAAAAATATGCGGGGTACAATAATGATTAATTATTTAAATATTTTTTTATTAATTAACCCTCTCTCAACAACTATTTCAAGATATGAAAACTCTTAAAAGAGAAAACTGGAGCTCGACCACCATGCTATATTTATGAAAAATTTCTTCTTATGTGGCATACTATGCATGTATCAAATTGATACTATCAATGTTTGGTGTGTTTCATGAGGGGCGCAACGCCTTATAAATAATTGATAAATGCCACTTATAATTATGTGCATACAACCAATAAATAAAGTTTCTCTTAAGAAATAATAATAAAAATATCAAATTCCATGCCCTTTGTCCTTTGTATTGATCACTTTATATTTTATATTTTTAGTTTTTTTAAATTATGATTTTTATCGTGATCCTATATAATATTATAAAAATTAAGGTTTGAAAAAAGCTGAACTGTACAATGTTGCACGTGTCCTTTTACTAGTTTGAAAATATGATGCAAACATGTTAACTAAAATTTTGAATATTGATTTTTATTAAAAATAATTTTTTTATATTTTTAATACAATCATTGATAAAATTAATTTTTTAAAAATAAAATAAATTTATTTTTAATATATTTTTAAAAATAAAAATATTTTAAATCATTATTACTATTGGAATTTCAAGCACCCTTCAATGGGAGTTTTGATGCTCAGGTAAAAGACATTAACGGCTGCATGTGCCCTCCTGTTTAGTTGGAGTTGAACTTGTTTAATAGTGTAATTATAATTGTTTTTTAAATAATTTTTTGTGTTAAAATATATATTAGTATTTTAAAAAAAAATTATATTTAACATCAGCATATCAAAGTAATTTAAAAAAACTAAAAATATATTAATTTGAAGTTAATAAAAAATAAAAAAAAATTATATTTTTTTTAAAATATAAAAATAAATAGTTCTGGACCATACCCAGATACATAAAAGACATTAACGCTGCATGTGCCCTCCTATTTAGTTGGAGTTGCTACTCAGGTAAAAGACATTGACAGCTTTCTAAAAGATGTCAGAGATATAAATATTGTCGGTGTTCAGAGCTTACTCAATCGGAAATACAGTTACTGACATAATAACAAATGAAAAATATCATAGATAATTGTTATTTTATTGATAATATAATCACTTAATGATTTGCAGACGAAGCTATCATATCAAACAAAAAAACATACATATAAAAATTCTGTTAATAATTCATTAATAATTAAATATAAGAAAATACAAATTTATTTTTTTGTATTTTTAAAACATATGAAAAATCATTTTTATTTTTATATTTGTTTTTGTTAAAAATGCACACACATTTTATTTAGGATGTAGTGTATGCACATACAAAACCACATTTATGTTTTTTTTAATTTTTTATCATATTTTTTATAATTTTTTTGTATAAAAGGTAAGCATAAAAATATATCCCATAAAAAAAGTTCTAAACAAGATATAAAGGCCTAAACTAGAAGCCTGACCTTTTTATTGTTAATATAGGAACTTAATCATTATATTATGACTTATTAATTGAAATGAAGCTGGAATTGAATGTCATATGGTTATGTTGAATTTAATCTGCATTTTAATTATATAATAAATCTCATTCCTTGCTTGGTTAATCAAAAAGACACTCTAGATCCGCACACAACAATAATAAGAAATGAAACTTCTAAGATTTTAGAAACTAATAAATTTGAACTTTAGTTGTACTGCTTTATTTATAACCCACGCTAAATATCAGTTGCAAATTGAATGCTAGCTAAATCTCTCCAAAAGAAATTGTAAATCCCGTCATCCAAATTATCAGATTGACAAACATAGTATTTAAATCAACACCATAAAAAAAAAATTTCTTGATATGTCACTTGATGTAACTTGTATATCCTTAATAAATAAGGTCAATGATATGATGATATTAGCAATATACATGGTACATGGAACAAACTACAAGTTATATTTCTTAGAGATTATCCTTATAATGTTATATACGTTGCTTTGCCTCTATCTAACTCCATCAATAAACACGAAGAGATATAAAATTATTTTCAAGAACTTTTTTATAAAATAGAACAAGAAGTATTTGCCACGTGGTTTAAAATACATGTAAGTAATACTTAATAATTCTTAACTCTCGTAATACTTGATTTTATTATACGTTTACTATTTTTAGGTCCTAGTAGAAAGGTCAGTGTTATAATAAGTATTTTTTCAATAGATGTGTCTTTCATACTAAAGAGTATGGCTAGGAAGAAAGATCTATAATAATGGAGTTTATGTTAAGAGATCAACTTTTAATGAGTGTTATGTCTTGATCTTGTTACACGCTATCTTGATGAAGATAATAAATGGGAAGACAATGGATATAACATCAATTATATCAAGGTATTTAAGTGATCAAGAAAGGATTCATTACATGTTCTTCTCAAATAATATTGATTGTTAAATCCTTGCACAAGGTGGAATGAAATTTGAAAAGAATTTCAAATCTTATTTGAAGGATCAATGACTATAATGTTGCGAACAAATATGATTTAACATAGCAGACGCACTTTATAGTAAAATGTCTAGATCAGAACATTATTTATGAAGGATTATAATTACATTAAGAAACCAGTCACTAAAATGTTAAATCAAACCACTTATAACTTTCATAATATTTTAGGGATCATGACATGTTGCTAGACAATTTACTTGATCTTTAAATATAAATCAATCAATTATTGAATTGATTATAAATAAAATTGTTTAATTTATTTTATTCTATTTATTTAGAATTATAATTTATATTTGGGTCAACATATTAGGAACCTAATGGGTCACATACATTAATAACCATAAGCTAGAAATTAAAATGGGATAATTAATCAAGTATGACTTGATTGGAAATAATTTTAGAAATAAAGCACTAAAATGTATTTAATTTAAGGATTATAATTCTAGTCCCAGAATAATCGAGTGAGGACTTGATTGATTAAATTTCTAAAATTATTCTTAAATAATATATGGATATTATTTAAGGGGGAAAGTTGATATTTTGCCATTTATAGGATTTTTAGGATTCCCTATAAATATAAAGCTAAACTTATTATTTTGGTTGAAAGAAAAGCTATGTCATATAATATTTTCAGAAAATTAGCAAATAAAAATAAAAATACTGAAATTTTTTTTTCATTTGTAGATTGCAGTGAACTTTACCGACAAATTAGTCTCTTGTTGTATCCATCGGTAACCACCAAAAAATATTCCCTTAGTATATACCGAGAGAATTACAGTGGGAAAACAAAGAATGAAAAAAAAAACCCTAAGAAGTACGATAATGTGTCATCTTTATAGACAAACTTACCAATGGATTTAAATTTGTCAATTAAATTCATCAGTAAATCTTTTTATAATATTTAATTTATGACCTGATGAGTGACGCTCCTCTCTCTCTCCTCATTTATTTATTTTCCCTCAATTTTTCTAAGTAACAAACACCACAAGCCCTCTAATTTATCATAAATCAACCTCTCACTACAAATCCAACCATCCTAACACTTAGTTTCTTTGCATTTCTATTCTGATTCAAATTTTATTGAGGATTCCCCACTTTAAGTAAGTAAAACAATCAATTTTTTATTTGAACTCAATTTTAAAATGTTATTTTTTATTGCATATTTCTGTATTATATTTATTTTGTTTGGTTATTTACATGTTTTATATTTTTTTCCCATAAATATTTTTTGTATGAATGTATGATTTTCACATGTTAGGGTTTGTCTCAGATTTTATAAAATTATATTTGTTTGTAAATTGATGAAATTTAATTTGAATTTGTGACTTAGGTGTTTTATGATGAAATAAATAATTGCTTATTTAACGAGTCCATTTTATATTTTGTCAATGTTATTGTTGAGTTGAAATTTTTGGTAAATGTATTGAAATTTTAATTAATGTAGATAATTGCTAATGAATTAGTTATAGTATTAAAATAGTTTGAAGAAATTTGAGTTAAACCAATATTTGATTATTTATTTAGTTTATCTAATTAATTAATACACATTGTCATCGATATTCTAAATAGGTTTGACATAAGTAATGGATGATTGTTCATGGAATATCATGATTCACCTGAAGGGTTGCATAGGATGAATTATTGTAATGCGGTTTAGGTTTTATTAATTCCCACTATCTAGTTTGGAAAATATTAATGGAGGCGGTATTAGATATCCATGTAAGAGATGTAAAAATAAAAAAGTTTCCTGATCTAGATGTTGTAGCGATGCATCATTTATATATAAAAAAAGGTTTATAAAGAGATACTTGTGTTTGTTTGCACACAGAGAATCATATGCTCCTCACAAGACCATGATAGAAAGGATTTTTAGGTCAACTTCTTGTTCTAGTAATGTACATAAGTTGTAGATGATAATGGTAATCTTTATAGAAATATGGTTATGGATGCAATAAAAATGGATCAGGGTTATGCCGGTCAATGTCCAATAATAGATGAAGAACCTAATGCAGATAAGACCTAGTTTTTTTTTTTCCTTTGAAAAACTCTAACGAACCATTATGTGATGGGTGCATAAATTATAGTAAATTATTAGTAATTGCATAGGTGTTCACCATCAAGTCAGATCATAGATTAAGTGAGGCCGCTTATGAAAAAATTATTAAATTGATGAAAAGTAGTTTACTTGAACAAAATAAGATGTAATAGAAGTTTTACACTATCCATGATGAAACCCCTAAACATAGAATAAAAGTTTTTTGACATATGTCCAAACTTCTGCATGTTGTACTACCTTGAAAGTATAGAGTTAACCAATTGCAGAACATGTGGGCATACTCATTTTAAACCCAGAACTGGTAGGGGAAGGACTCTTGTTGCACATAGAAAACTTAGATACCTCTCCTAAACAACAAAGGTTTTTCATGTCACCATAGATCGTTGAGAATAAGATATGGCATAATTTACATGATGTGGTGGATGGAGTGATGGTGCATTATTCTGATGTTGAATCCTGGAAACATTTTAATAGGGTGCATCTTCAGTTTTCAATAAAATCAAAGATTGTTCATCTTAGGTTATGAATAGACGTATTCAATCTATTTGGTACATTTATTGCCTCTTATTCTGGTTGGCTGGTGATACTTGAGGTTTACAACTTGCCACTGGCGATGTGCATGAGGTCGAAGTTCATGTTTTTATCTATGGTCATACTCGATCCTAATTGATGTGATCCTAACACCAAAGAATCCATTGGAGGTTCCAGTTGGTTCAATTACAAGGCCTTGAGCTAAGAGGTTCAAAAACGCATTCAATGGACTTCTTCAAGATACGTGGGCTAAGTTGGAATTCAAGAGGATGTTTAATAATAAAGAGCAAGTCGTGAGTAATCTAATTCATGTTCAAGAGGGGTTTGTTGGTGGAACCAAAACCATTACATAAGGATTGGGAGGAGAAGAATATATTCGGATGGTTTGACATTTCGCTACTTTTTTTTTTTTATCATAACTAGAGTTACATGTCACATTTTGAGGTGATTCTAGTTGGTAAAGAAACTAGACTTCCATAACTTTCCAACGGTATATGACACACCTTATAATTCTTTAAGACGAGAAAGAGCCATCCATTTGAAGTTGGGCTTTGTTGCTGCCAAACAGAATGCGATAATAACCGAACTTATATTATTAAAATAGTTAGGCTATTAAACTTTCTTTATTTTATGAGGAAACACTTGTTTGGGTTTCAAACTTGTTTATTTTATTTAGTTTGGGCTAGTTTAGCCTAGGTTGATTATTATTTAAACTGGGTTTATGTGTGACCAATTAGGGAAACTAGGGTTTCTGGCTTGGGATATAAATACTCTTGAGAATAATTTTCTGCACACTTTTTTGCCTAATAATATTTTGATTTTTTTTTACCTTTAGTTGTCAATTTAGGCTCTTGATTGAACTTTCAACTCTTCAAAGAATTGTGCATGCTTATCAAGGTTTTATATCATCATTTTACACTTGAAGTATCAATAACTCCTTAACTAAAGCATGTTTCATAATAACAAGTTTGATACTACAAGATACCTTAATTTATGGTAAATGCCCATCTTAAATGTAGGCCTAACACATAAATAAAAGGATTGATTGATGAGTTTAAGTATTGAAAAGTGAAAGGACAAAGAGATGGCCAAACTTAGAAAAGAGATGTTGGTGCAGTCCAAACCGGAACATTGCTCATTAATTGGATCATATCTGGAGCTCTAGATCTCGGATTTAGATTCACTTTATATGGTTGGAAAGGTAAGACATAGGCTTACAACTTTCATGGGAGCCTAATAATTAAAAAGGCCGTTTTGAAGTTCAAATTGTAGCAGCAACGAAGAAGTCTGAATCTGTCCTACAGCCCAGACACTGTTCAGTGTTCAGCCCATATCTCGAGTTCTAGAAGTCCAAATGACCTCATCTTTTTTTTGTTAGAAAGCTGAGACAATTTCCTAGAAGCTTCATAAGGATTCTATTCAAATTATGATGTCATCAATGATGTTTTGTTCAGATAAGAAGATAAGGATTATCACCAAGTCAAGATGTGGCCACCCACTCATCAATTAGTCAAAAAATCAATAGTTCTAAATTTTAGCCTATAAAATGAGGCATTTGCCATGCATTTAGGAATCTTGGGTTCCAGATCAAGATCATGCTCTTGTTTTCTCTCTTTGTATTGCTTATGTTTTGCTTTCATTAATATCAAGTTTATGCACTTCATTTCCTTTCCTTTATTTAGTTAACTTCTTTCTCATTTATGTTCTTATCTTGTTCATTTATGTTTCTTTCTTTCATTATGTTTAGCTAAGTTAATTATGTCAAGGTGAAAATGGTACACTAATGGTGTAAGAATAAGTATAATATAAACTTAACATGGACCTTAACGTTGGATATTAACATGTTTTATATTTGTTATCTTGTTCACTTTTAATACTTTGCTTGTTAAATGGTTAATCTAGATTTATGTTACATAACACTTGGTACAACAAATACTTGGCACTTTCATATCCATACTGTATGGTATAACCGACACCTGAGCTATGAAAGGAACTTGATTTGTTGTTAACATAAGTTATAATCATGAATGCCTGACAACATTTACAAGTATTAGCATTATTCGAATAAGATAACTAATGTAATCATGTTAACAATTTATAATCTGATTGGAACCTCCTTTATGTGTGGTTTCTAATTGAGTAATAAGAGTTTATACTATACTTGTTTGAAGTACCATTAGTGGATCCTCTAACCTTGATATTTGTTTTTATTATTGTTTAATCCTTACATCAACCTTACCTCTTAAAGCTCTCTTTATTATTACTACTACTATTATTATTATTATTTACATTCTTGTTATATTATATGTACATTAAGTATGCTCTGTGTTTGATCAAGGATCCTGACATTGTTGGTCTTGCCTTGTTCATTCGCATCAGAAATCTGTTTATATTATATAATATATCTTTTTGATCTTTTCATAAACTCAGTATATAGGCTGGAAACCTGTGACCCGATCTTTTAGATCATTCTCAGGTGTAGCAACGCCACGTACTGAGTATTATTATTATTACTCTTAACATTACTATTACTATTGTTGTTATTATTGTTGTTGTTGTCGTATTGTTATTTATAATTATTCAATTAACCTCTATGTGGTTCGACCCCGGTCTTGCCGGGTTATTTATTACTTCGACACTTCTGCACTTGAAAGAAGACATCAAGCTTTTAGTCGTGTCAAATTGACCAATCTTTATTGTGAATTTATACTTTGTTTGCTCGTCTCTAAGTGTAGGTGTTGTGATTGAGTTGGTTTATAGTCTTGTTGTCTTGGAGTAGGTCTTTAATTGTGATAAGCTCATCCTATTTTCAGAAAACTTAGATTAGATAGATCTTGGGTTCATGAATTCCATTAAATTCTGCTGGGGTTTATGATTAGTACTTAAAAGTGCATGTTTATCAAGGTTTTATATTATCAATTTTCACTTGAAGTATCAATAACTCCTTAACTAATGCATGTTTTATAATAACAAGTCTGATACTATAAAATGCCTTAATATATGGTAAATGTTCATCTTAAATGCAGGTCTATCACATAAATCAAAGGATTGATTGATGAATTCAACTACTGAAATTGTGAAGATAAAGAGAGGGTGAAGCTTAGAAAAGAGATGTTGGTGCAGTCCAAACTGGAACACTATTTTGTAACTGGATCATATCTCGAGTTGTAGATGTCTAAATGACCTCACGTTTTTACACAGATTCGGTAAACATAGGTCCACAACTTTCATGTGGAGTCCAAGATTTAAAAAGGTCGTTTTTAAGTCCAGATTATAGCAACAACAGAGAAGTCTAAATCAGTCCTGCAGCTCAGACATTGTTCAATAATCACCTCATATCTCGAGTTCTAGAAGTCCAAATGATTTCAATTTTTTTTCTTGGAAAGCTAAGACAATTTCTTAGAACTTTCATGAGTATAAGTGGTTCCAATTCTAACGTTAGTAATGATGTTTTATTCAGACAAGAAGATAAGGATTTTCACCAAGTCAAGATGTGGCCACCCACTCAACAATTATTCATCAAATCAATGTTCCAAATTTTGGCCTATAAAAGGAGGTATTTACCATGCATTTAGGCATCTTGGTGTTCAGATCAAGATCATGCTCTTGCGTTCTTTCTTTGTATTTTGTAAAGTTTAAGTTTTATTTTATGTTATATTAATCTATTGTTTATGCTTTTTATTTCCTTTCTTTTATTTATATAATTATGTTCTTATCTTGTTTATGTATGTTTCTTTCTTTCATTATGTTTAGCTAAATCTATTATGTCAAGGTGAAAAGGTTACACTAATGGTGTAAGAATACGTATAGTATAAACTTAACATGGACTTTAATGCTTGATACTAACATGTTTTATATTTATTATCTTTCTCACTTTTAATACATTGCTTGTTAAATGGTTAATCTAGATTTGTGTTGAACAACCTTTGGTACAACAAATGCTTGGCACTTTCATAGCCCAACCGTATGGTATAACCTACACATGTGCTATAAAAAGAACTTGATTTGTTGTTAACATAAGTTATCACCATAAATACCTGATAATATTTACAAGTATTGGCATTACTCGAATAAGATAATTAATGTAATCATATTAACAATTATAATCTGATTGGAACCTCCTTTGTGTGTGGTTTCCAGTTGAGCAAAAAACGTTTATACTATACTTGTTTGAAGTACCGTTAGTAGATCCTCTAACCTGGACATTTATTTTTATTATTGTTTAATACTCACATTAATCTTACATCTCAAAGTACTCTTTATTATTACTATTACTGTTATAACTATTATTGTTGTTATTATTATTATTATTATTATTATTATTATTATTACTATTACCACCACTACTACTACTACTACTACTACTACTACAAATTATTATTAGTATTGTTGTTTTTGTTGTTGTTGTTATTTATAATTTATATAGTTAATCTCCTTGTGGTTCAACCCCGATCTTGCTGGGTTATTTATTACTTTGACACTCCTGCACTTGGAAAAAGACATCAATCTTTTAGTCGTGTTAGTTCGCATCACTGATAGTTTGTGTTGAAATATAGATGTTTGTCTTTATCCGTTAATTGATGAGTTGAAGTAGTTATGGTCATTTGAGGCTTTTAGATATGATGTATGAGGCAATAAAATTTTCAAATAATGATAGCTTTGATATAGACAATCAATGATTTTTCGGCATATAGAATGGTTCCTAGTTAGAGCACGCATGGAAAACTAGCATGTCCATATTATATGGAAAATAACAAAGTCTTCATGTTAACAAATAGTGGTAAAACATTTTTTTTTTATTGCCATAAGCGGTTCGTGCCAATGGATCACAAGTGCAGAAAGAACAAAAAGGACTTCTATGTTGGCAGAGTTGAAAATGATGTTGTATTGCCACTACCATCGGATGAAGAATTGTATGACATGATATCGGAGTATGATGGCATTGTGTTTGGTTCAATCTAGTAAGAAAAAGTTTTCTGGTTTTGGTTTGACCCACAATTAGGTAAAACAAAGTATTTTTTATGAGTTTTCTTATTAGAAGACCAATATTCGCAACCATAACCTTGATGTCATACATACTAAAAAAATCATGTTTGAAAATATTTTAAACATGATTATAGATATGAAAGGAAAGACAAAGAACAAAATTAAGGCTAGAATGGATATATCTTGTTTTGTAACTGTAAAAATATAGAATTGGTTTATGATGGGTCATGGGTCCCAAAGCCCAAAACCAGCTTCGCCTTAGACAATAATGCATAGTTGTTTACAACTGACTTAAGGCTCTATGTTTTCCTTATGGACATGATTTGAACATATCAAGGTTGATGAATTTGGAGGATTGTAGATTGTATGGAATGAAAACTCATGACTTCCACATCTTTACACAAATACTCATTTAATTCCATGGAAGTACTTGCTCAACCTTTAGAGAAAAGTAAAAAACCAAGAGCATGTTAAGGCTTCAATATGTAAGGCCTAAATTATTGAAGAGATCTCAACATTTATCTTATACTATTTCGAGCCTCATGTGAGAACAAAAATCAATCGCGTTCCAAGGCATGATGACAGTGGGGAAGTGCCTTCGAGTGAGAACTTGTCAATATTCTTTCATCCTAGATGACCCGTACCAAAAAATATTGTGAGGAGAAGATATTTGATAGAAATAAATTCAAACAAGCACATAAATTTGTTATATTAACTGCGATGAACTAAAACCTTTTATTTACTAAGTATAATACTTTATATGTTGTTACTTCCGAACAATTCATCTCTTATATTATTATAAACTAATAGATTGATGAATTCCTCATAAACAACATTGTCAATTTTTACTGTCCAAAAACTCACACCTGACTTAATCCTAAATTGTTTGATTATAAGACGAATAATTTTTCACTTGGTTCAGAACATATGTAAGGACTATTTAATTATTCTTATCTCGTGGGATACTTAATTTCATTAGACATTTCTCGTTAACTATGATGGAAATGTAATTCATATACCGGGTTTATTAATTGGGAAGGAATATTGGTGTTACTTTGAATTTACTAAATGTGAGTCATGAAAGAAAGGTGAAGTTCTATAATGGATATTTCATTAATGGACATGTGTTTCATACTAAAGAGTATGGTTAAGGTAAAAAGACATATAAAAGTAGGGTATGTGTTAAGGGATTGACTTCTAATGAATTTGAAGTTAACTACTATGGGAAGTTAGAAGAGGTCATGATTTTATTCAAATGCTATTGGCATGAGACCACTATCAAAGGAATCAAAGTATATCATTATCATAGGTTGGTCAAAATTAATACAAAGCCTAAACTCCACAACGTCGACGATATCTTTTTTTTTCGCCAATCAATTCCAGCAAGTTCATACACTCCTTCCTTGTTCAGGATGGTAATAATGAATTAACTGTAGGAGATGATGTCTTTCAACTTGATGGGTTAGTTGATCTATATCAAATTTCTTCTTTTAATGAATTAGAAGAAACTTCAAATTTTCATGTTGTTGAGAATACTTTTATTGATGTCGACATTGAGGAGTAAAATAATATTTTGAAAACTAGGAGACATAAACAAGTCGATGAAGATGATGATAACAATGAAATCAATGTAGAGTATTACAATGAATATGACAATGATGAAAATGAAGAAGAAAACAATTCTGATTAATTTGTACAACAAAAATGTGTAATGCCATAAATTATATTGTAATATTTATAGATGGAATTAACTTTAAGGTAATGACAATGATGTTTATTTATTGTTAAATCATAATGAAGCATTTAATTTATATGATTTTATTATTATACACAGAACTGGTGTTATTATGTTGTGTGTGATGCTATGGTTTTAAATATTTGCAGGATAGATACATAAGGAATACAAATACAATCTGTTTGTATATTCCAGAGAGCATTGAAATTGTTCCTTTCTAACTAGCATTGTTCATTGAGTTCAATACATACCAGATCACCAACAATTAATGTCTGTTGGTATTTTCCTGAGAGTTAAGGTACTATTCACTTCCCACTTGCACTATTTATTACTAATTAGTACCTACAAAACATTGATAAACAAAAAAAATAGTCGATGATAGTTGGTGAGTTTTTTAAATTTTTTTATTAAATTAAAAGTTTCATTTAGACTTTACAAATAGATACACCAATGAAAAAATTACAAATATTAATATTTAAAATGTCATCAATAAAACTGTTGATAAAAAGGCTCTTAATTGAAATATTAGAATTCCTAAAATCAGAATAAACGAGCACATTTGTCTTCTTTTCTCTTCCTCTGCAACTTCTTCTCTCATCCTCCCAAATCTTCATATTTCTTTCTCTTCTTCTCCATGCAGAAGTATGTCTTCTCTTCTCTTCTCCTTCTCTTCTTATCTATTTATTCAATGATTTGTTTGGATTGTTTTTCTCTTCTAGCTCGGGAAAACTCAACATTAAGGTAAGATTCTTTTTTTTTCCCTTCTTTTATTTCTTATGTTGTTAATAATCATATATATGTTAATGGAAATTGTTTTTAATTATTCTGTTATAAATAATTGTATAAATGTTGATGGAAAATTTTTTATTTTAAATTTTTTTTTCTATCATAAATAGTTGCATAAATGTTAATGGCAATTTTTTTTCTCTTATTAATAATTGTATAAACATTAATGGAAAATTTTAAAATGTTTTTGTTCTTTAATGATTGTATATAGATTTTTGGAATTTTTTAATTTTTATTTTCTATAATGATTGTATATAGATTGGTGGAATTTTTTTAATTTAATAATTGTATATAGATTGTTGGATTTGTTTTTTGAATTTTTATGTTCTTTAATGATTGTATATAGATTGTTGGGATTTTTTTAATTTTCTCATATTAGTATTGTTAGCTAATTGATTTGTTGGTGTTAGCACAATTTTCTATTTTAAAAAATAAAAAATAAAAAATAGTAGCCATCATAAATGCAAAAAAAATAAAAAATGGCTACGAAAATAGTTAGGATAAATGAATAGTTTTTAATATGAAATAATGACACTACAAATCCTTTAATGTGTTTATATTAACCTCCTATGATCATTTCGCAAATGATTGTAGCAAAATTAATTGAGAATTTGGTTAAATTAACATAATTGAAATTATTCGATTAACATAGATTGATATAAAATCAACTAGTTTGTGACAATCCAATTTAAATTGTTGTGTATTTGCAGGTTTAAAATTTTTATGTAGCATCCAGTATAGAGAAAGTGCTACATAAAAAAAAATAGGAATGGTTTACAGTACTATAATCCTTTAATATGAGTAGATGCCTAAGGAAAAGTCAATAACATGTACAAACAAGATTGCTGCTAATTCTTCTAGCAATGCTTCTAACGACCATAAGTCATTAGGTGCCAACCAAGAATAGACACTTGAGAAACCGACATCCACTCACAACGCGGGCTTATTGGGTGTGATACCACCATGTGAAGGAAGGGTCCTTTCAAAATAGGATCCATTTATCCAAAAGTACGAGACTTAGTGGAAGAATGACCTTTCAATGTAAGTTTGTTTTCCCTTCACATCAACTTGTACTATATACTAAATGGAGAATCACATTGCAACTAGGTAAGATTGAAATCAAGAAAAAAAATTTAAAAATCATTTTAGTCATTTTATTTATTTATTTACTAACAGATAATTCATTTATAGCATATAGGTTGCATGATTTTTGGTACGAGATGCGGTTTGAAAGGATTTCAAACCTTTATACATCGGAGAGGCCATGTGAGCGAAATATATGCAGTAGGTGATGTTTGATCTTTTTTTGTGATAATCACACTCCATTATGGAGAACCAAAATTGGCATGTTCATGGTTTTGTTATCATGCACTCTAACGGCTCTATTCCATTTATTTCACATGTGAAGCGAATGATAAGATTCTTTTTTAATTATATTAAATTTTTATTTGTTGTTTTTTTTTATAAATATATTTAAATAACAAAAATTTTCTCTTGCAGGCTATAGTTCTTGGACACGAACCAAGCCCGATGGAGCTTTTATGGAAACATATGTATGAATTGATGACCGTTAAAAAAATGGTGCCACAATTCATGGATAGTCGAGCTCGGCAATTTCTGGTATGTTGTTTTCAATAAATTTTTTTCTAAGTTATTATTTTTTTGAATTTTCTAACATTTTTCTTCCTGGATACATATAACACTAGGTTGAAGAAGAGATACGATGACATCTTCGACCTATTCAAATCTCGATCTGGATTTGAGGTTGGAGGCAAGATCGTTCGATGGACCCGATAGAAGATGGGTGTACGATCTCTTTAACACTACGACAGAGTTCTTGTGGATGGCTCATAATGTTTCAACCATTAGATGCTCACAATCAATTTGAGAACTCAAACTCTTGAGTTCAAGGCAATTTTAGACTAGTGAGTTAAAGATTGAACAACCCATCATGTTGGTGATTATGAACGACTTAATGATGAGACGATCAAACTTCACTGATTGGTATTAGACATGAGATCACAAACAAAGACCTGCTTCCTTTTCTCCTCTAGCCCCTCTATTTTAGATTAATTGTATTTGAATTTATAAATGTTTAAACTTGAATAAATATTTAAATTTTATATTAATTTATTTTTAATTATTTTTTGTTTCTATTTAGTAGATTTTTTTTAAAAAAAAATAAGTTTTTTAATTATTATTGATGGGGTTTCCATTGCCAATGTCATTGCCACAACTTACTCACCGATAGAATAACAAACTGTTTGTTTGACGGTTACATGTCAAATTCATTGACAAACATACCTATTGACGAAAACAATCACTGATAGCATGACATATGATTTTTCTATCAGTGATATATTATATTCAGTGATGGAAGTATCAACAAAATAAAATGGGTAAATTTTTTTTTGGCATGCTTTATTTGTTAGTAAATCCATCTGTAAAATTATTATCAACAGACCACAAATCATCGACAACAGTTTTTTCAACGGATTATTTCAATCTGTGATCATGTCAGCAAGTTTCTTGCTGACAAACTGAGAGTATAAATACCAACATAAAATTTCATCTGTAAATCTAAAAGTTCTAGTAGTGAACACAAAATTATAGCTAGCACTTTAGGATTAGCATATTCTTCTCTCCTGAATAGGAATTGAGGAGATTTTCACTTATGGTTCATATGGATTACTATTAAAGGTTAGACAATTAAATGACTTGTGATTTGCGACAACCCAGCCTTGAAGCATATATTCAAAGCATAAAAGAAATTCAAATTTTCAGGTAATTTTCATATAAATCCTAAAAAATTCTAAATTTATCTAATGAAATCATTGGAACTCCCGAATAATTTTGAAATTTACTGTTTTCATTTCATATTTAAATTTCAAGAACCTAACAGTTATAGTCGTCCCTAACCATATTAAAGGTCAAATTTTGAACCCATATATAGTAGAGGAGGACATTACATGATTGTAGTTTGTTACCGACACAGCGCTTACAAATGCTAAATCATAACAGAGTTGCTCTAATTTCACACCATACACAAGCTAATTATTACTTTGATTTCTACGAATAGTAATCAATTGAGATATGCCACAAGTGCCAATATATCTTCTAGGGTGGAGATTTTGCTGTAGTTTCTCGTCAGTGTCTTGTCTCATGGCCACTCTTCAGAATCAAGCAAATGTGCGAGAGACTCTAGGTCCAAAGTTGCATTGTCTTCAGGACAATGATTCAGTGCCCTGAGGTCATCAAATAAGCCCAAGGAATATTCAGAACCCCTGGACAAATTCCGGTTACAACCACTCTTCATTAGTTTATCTCCGTCTATATCATTTGGTAGAATTTCATTCCACTTCCCGAAATAGAAGAAATCCGAGCCATCATGACATGCATGAACCTCTTCAGTTCCACAATGAAAATTTGGACCATCTTGTTGATGATTTATCAAGGAAGCTTGAGAGGGGTCGTTCATGGCTGTTGAGGAGAGAATTTCAGGTGGTGGTAGTGGTGTCTATGTCGGTGGTGGTGACTGGAATGAGAGCAAAACCTTGGTGCACCTAGTGGCCTTGGTGCGGTTGACTTGGGTTGATTGTGTTGACTTTGATGGTTGGGTGCTGGTCATGGGTTTAATTGCTCTAGATTTGCTTTGAGAACTTTGTTTGGATTGTGAAGATGATTGGTCTTTAGCTTTTTTCCCCAGAGTAGTGTTCCAATAATTCTTGATTTCATTGTCTGTTCGTCCAGGTAGCCTTCCAGCTATTAGAGACCATCTGCTCATTCAAGAATGCTAGTAATAATTACTAGTACTGCTCATAAAAGTATAGGTAAACTGCGTAAAGCACAAACGAGAGAGAGGGGGAGAGAGAGAACCTGTTACCAAGAAGGTTATGGAGCCTGATAATGAGTTCTTCTTCATCATGGGAAATGTTGCCTCTCTTGATGTCTGGTCTAAGATAATTTAACCATCTGAGTCTACAGCTCTTACCACATCTCTTCAAACCTACATACACTCACAATATCCATTTCTTTCAACATGAAATCTTATATAAAATTAAGTACTTTATTTAAATCATGTTTCCATTAAATGAGCATCAACGAACTCCACTCGTACATATGCAAAAGCTAAATGTTTCTACGAGTACCTGCTCTCTCGGGGAGGTTTCTCCACTTGCCTTCTCCATGGGCTTTAATATAAGCCACCAGTATTTTGTCTTCTAAGGCAGTCCAGGCTCCCCTGTTGAGTCCTTCCTTGGAGCAAGATGGACTCCTTCCCATCTCTTTGCACGCAAACCACACACACAAGTATAATAATTAGAAAAAAGAGGTTATGTGGCTCTTTTATAGGCCATTGCCACACCTAGGTTGGAGACTGAGAGCACTACAAGATTTCATAGTTTTATCGACGGACATATTTGGTCGGTATATGATTACAAGTTCGTCGATAATTTATTTACCGATGTCTTTACCGACGGAATACGTCTGTCGGCTTTCCTTTCGTCGGTAATTCCATATTCGGTCGCTATATCGGTCGGCAACACAAAAAAAACATTTGTCGATGGTTTTATAGATGAAATTTGCGTGCAAAAAAAAAAGATTTCCCGCTTGAAATATATCGACGGATTTATCCCGTCGGTGATAATGTGATTTACCGACGGACACATACCATCGGTAAAGTTGTCGGTGAGTGTTTGAAATACCGACAGAAGATATCCGTTTATAAATTTGTCAGTCATTGTGGCAGTTACTGTCAAATGCCGACGGATTCATTCCGTTGGTAAAACCCTTTGTGATTATTTTTAAATTTGTTTTTTTTTTATATTTAGAATACATGATATAAAATTATATAAATTAATGGTAATAAAAATCAATTATGCAAATAAAATTTCTATTAAACATAAAAAAAAAAAAAAAATAAAGTTAAATAGTATTCATTACAAACTGAATGTGTTTTTAAAAAAATATTAAATGAACTATTAAAGGTAAATAATATTTATTACAAATTGATATAAAGGTGGAGTTGGAGGAGTAGGAGGAGGAGACTGGTGGTTATACGGCCAAAAAGAATGAGGCGCACATGTTCCACTATGTGATGCCATGTTCATGACCATTTCGCGAAGCTGTTCATGATCCGTTTTTTGTTATGCATGCTCCACTTTGAGTTGTGCATACTCCGCTGATAGGTGGTCGTATTTTTTGGTGAGCTGAGTGGTGTGTTGCTGCAAGACCAAGAACTCCTTAGATTGGATGCTCGAGACTAATTGGGAGCTCCCAACGGTTGAAACACTACGGGCCACCCTCAAGTTCTTGGCTGTAGTGTTGGAGAGCCCGTAAACACAATTTTTATCGGGTCCACCAGACGATCCAACCTCCATCCACAAATCTGGATCGAATTATGGATGGGTCAAATGATCGTCCCCATATCTCTCCCTCAACCGGTTATTATAGGTCTCCTGAAAATAAAAATAAAAAAGTAATCATCATATTCAATTCAATAAACATAATAACTTACAAAATAAAATAGTTGAACAAACATACCACGAAATGTTGAGCACGGTTGTCAATGAACTGTTGCGCACCCTTTTGGCGATCTTGACTCCGCACGTGCATCTCCGCAAACAGCTCCATCGGGCTCGGCTCATGCCCAAGAGACGTAGCTTATAATGAAAAAAGATTTATTAACAAATTAATTTAGCGATATATTTCATTTAAATTAATCTTACCATCCGTTTCGCAAGTGCGGCAAAGCTAGTATAGGTTGGCGACTGAGAGGTTGTCATGTTTTAGCGATCGTTTAATTTGAAATAAATTTATAATTTTTAGTGATGTAAATTCTTTTATGAAAGTATTTGCACTCGTAACAAGTTACTAGATCATTTATTAACGGGATGAATCGATTTTTTTTTCTTTCAAAATATTAATAAAAATATACTAGCACTGCTAACATGTTTTCAATAAAAAAAAATTAAATTATATAGGGATTAACTCACTATTTATGTCATGAGATTGGAATAACCTCATATAATATAAACTAAAATAAATTATGAATCTCAATCTCTAATAAATTCAATGTTAAAAGATGAAATTAATAAAAATAAAATTAAAACTAAATTTAATATTAGAAAAGAATATTGTTCCAATAAATTACTGAGAAAGGAATTAGTGATTTCCCCCTCTTTAATTAGTTTTTTTGTCAGCTAATATACCAACTTGGCATAATGATAAGTTATGTACTAATTTGGGTGTAAATGATATTTTACTTTAGAAAAAAAATTGTTTTATACATAAAACTAGCTTCAAAATGCTTTACGAAATGTTTGGTATTGTTGTAACGATTGCTTTTCAAAGTGTTTTTACTATGAAATGTATAAAAATAATATTTTTTTTCTTTTTTAAACAATTTAGTTTTAATATCAGCATATTAAAATGATAAAAAATACCAAAACACTAATTTTAAATAAAAAATTTAAATTTTAGACAAACAATATTTTAACACAATGCTAATCTCCGCCTAGTGTTACTTAGCTACTCTTCTTGTTACAATTATTTTCTAATGTACAGTTTCTTATGATACGTAATCTAATATTTAATGGATAATTGATTGTTATATCCTAAAAGATAAGATTTAACAATATTAATTATTTTTTATTGCTATGGCATAATCTATCTACGAGTCAACTTATTAAATATTTTTTATATATCATTAATGAGATGGTAAGTGTGATGAGTCCTTTAAGGGATCTTTTTTTCACATCTATGAATATAGACAGATAATTACCTTTAACATAGAATATCAACTATCTTGTTCTTCATCCCATTTATATCCAACTGGCTTTTTCATAATTTTAGCTAAAGGTACTACAATAGTAAAGTCCTTCACATACCTTCTATAAAAGCTAGCAGGTTCATGAAAACTCCTTATCTTAATCACAAACTTGGGTGAAAGCCAATCCTAGATGACCCTAACCTTCTCTTCATCCATCATAGGTTCATGAAAACTGTATGTAGTTACTACATATTCAAGAAACACAATTTTCTCCATACAAAAGATACACTTCCTGAGATTACCATACAATTTCTCATTATGCAACACACTAAGCACACTACATAAATAATCAAGATGTTCATTCAAGTTCTTGTATAAATTAGGATGTCATCAAAGTGCACAACCACAAGCTTACTAATGAATACACACAAAACATGATGCATCAATCTCATAAACATACTAGGCGTATTTGTAAGCCCAAACAACATGACTAACCATTCATATAAATAATGTTTAGTCTTAAATGTTGTTTTTCATTCATCACCTTCTTTCATCTTAATCTTATGGTACCCACTTTTAAGTTATTTTTAGAAAAAATACATGCTGCATACAACTCATCCAATATGTCATTAAGCCTAGGGATATGATGTCTATACTTAACTATTATGTTATTGATAGCACGACAAACAACACACATCCTCCAAGTTCCATCTTTTTTAGGCACAAATGACACTTGCATAACACAAAGGCTCATACTCTCTTGAATGTACCCCTTCATCATCAGCTCATCTACTTACCTTTAAAGCTCCTTCATCTCTCCAAGTTGCTTTTATAGGTTGGATGGTTAGGAATCAAAGCTCTTGGTATAAGGTCAATTTGAGTTCAATTTCCCTTATTGGTAGTCATCCACTAGGGATGTCTTCCAGGAATCCAACATCAAACATCTACAACAAGGAAACAATCATAATATAAGTAGTAGAATCAAGATCGTTAGAGTTAAAATAAGCCTCCTTATATATAAGTAAGATCATCGACTTAGTGAAAAACGCATACATGATTTAAGCTTTTTTTGCATAAAAAATAGGTTGTTTCTTTAATTTTTTCCATATTATTATCATCAGACAAACTTACTTTCTTCACTCCTCGGGTTTTATCTTAACTCTCAATTGGTTTAATTAATGATTTAGATTTAGCTGAATCTGATGGTCTTCTCTCACCATTGTCCTCACATGAATTTTCACTCTTCCTATCCTCACATTCCTTTTTTTAATTTCATTTGATCATCATACTCCTTTTTTGGAGAAAGAGCTACAAAAGTGAAGGTTTTACCATAGTTTATAATAGTTAACCTATTTCTAAACCCATCATGAATCGCATTTCAATTTAATTGTCATGGATGCCTAAAAGTAAGTGACTAGCATTCATTGGGACTATATCACATATAACTTCATCAAAGTACTTTCTAATATAAAATACAAGCAACACTTTCTTAGTGACCTTTACTTCACCAAATTCATTTAACTATTACAGTTTATAAGGCCTGCAATGCTTAATACAACTTAGATTCAATTTCTTCATAAGAGTATTACTAGCTATATTAGCACAACTACCTCCATCGATTATCATGTTATATACCTTGTTTTAGATGTGACATTGAGTGTGAAATATGTTTTTCCATTGCATGTCCACATCATCTTCTTTGATTTGTATGTTCAACACATGCCTTACAAACAAAGCCTTCCTCTCAACAGAATATGCAATCTCCTCATAACTACAATCCTTTAAAGCTAGCATCTCTTTACTTTTATATTTATCACTTTTAGATTCAACCTCTTCATTGTCTCTTGTAAGCATAATCTTTTGATTTAAACACTCAGAAGCAATGTGTTCCTTCTTTAAACATTTAATATATTTGAGTTTCAGATTTGTCTTTCCCATCCATATAAGCATCCTTTTTTGCCTTAAGTGGTTTAGCCCTTGCATGCATATAAGGTTTTGGTTGGTCAACCCCCTCTCTCTTCATATTCAGCCTCCATACTAATAAAGATGAAGCCAGATTGGTCTGAAAACGTATGTTGCCCTTTATTTTTATTTGCCTCTACACCTTTGTTTCCATATGGACCATGTCTTTTAATTCCACATAATGATGTAATTTTAAAACATTTGTAATGTCCCTATTCAGCTCATTAAGAAATCTAGCAAAAGTTGCTTTCATATCCTTAATCATATTGGCTCGAATCATTATGATCTCCATCTTTTTAAAATACTCATCCATAGACTTAGAACCCTAATTCAAACCCTACAACTTCATAAACAAATCTCTATAATAGTAGTTAGACACAAATTGTATTCTCATCAGCACTTTCATTTCATCTCATGATGCTATTAGCCTTTCTTTATTCCTCATATTAATCATATTTTGATCCCACCAAATCAATGCATAATCTGTAAATTTAATTGCTACCAATTTCACCTTCTTCACCTCCGAATAGTTATGACAATAAAAAACTCCAATCCATCATTTTCTCCCACTCTAAATACTTCTTAGGATCATTTTTACGTTTAAAAGTAGGTATTTTCAGTTTGATAGCATTCAAATCACCATCCATATCATGTGTGCCAAAGTTACAAAATTTTCCCTTTTGGCTTAATTGATCTCTAGTTCTATTGCCAAAATCCCTTTAGTTTCTAAGCTACCAAAAACTTCCCATATGACCTATGGTCTTATCCTTAAAATCACCATCAAAATTATCAACGTCCTCCTCAAAATCCTCATAATCATTCGACTTTGGTCTTTCAGGTCAACCATTGTTTGATTTTAGGTCAACCCCAACCTTCCTCACATCTTGGGTACTTGTATCAACTTCATTACCATGTTTCTCCAATTTCTCAAGTTTGTCACGCACATTCCCCATCATAAAATTCACCCTTTTTCATCATCTTTGTCCAGGCTTGAATTTGGAACTTTACATCACCCTCGGAAAGGGGTGGTGTGTTATTCTTATCAGATATAATTATACCTACAAAAATTGGTTATTGGTATAAAAACATTTCCTCACGTCACTCATGTTTCACTTAAAATTTGGTTGTTCTCATCGTCTTACCTTCTTTCAGCTCCTGTGGAACTAAATCCAATACCAAATAGGACCAACTTAGAAATGCAATCCATATAAGTTTATACTACTCAAGAAGCAATAAAAAAACACAACAAGCAAAAACAAAATGACAACATAGTCTCGCGAGTACCAAGCAAATCTATCTGTATTATGAACGAAATTAAAGACTCGAATAAAATCAATTATGAAGTATGAAAAAATTATGGAAACAACACCTAAATACATTATATATGATGAATATATGCTGCAAGAAAAAAAACAACAGAAATGAAACAAGCTTTAATGTTGATGCAATACAGACCCATTTACAACAAGTTAAGTCTGATCTAGAACATAAGGTAAATGATGTCCAAATCTAAGCTTTTTACGGTGTTCTGTGATTGACCAATTGATTCGAATCATAAAGGAATCCACTACAGGGATGAAAGACTGTAGTTCATCAATCAATTGCTCAGCAATAGCAGCAAAGATAAGGATTTGTCGTGCTGAAGATGTTAGAAAATTATGTTCCACAGTATGATCAAGAAAAGACAACAAATTATCATAAACACCATTAACATTTAGCTATTGACACACTTCTCATTAACTCAAGGTTGCCTCCCTCATAAACTAAATGAATCCTTCTCTTAGCTAGTACCCAACCAAGATAATTTGCTGATTCTAAAAACTCTTTTTCTTTTCCAGGACTGAATTCACCAAAAACACAAATATTTCTTAATTGATGATTTGAGGAACCTGTCATTTCTACACATTTTTATATTTTTTTGAATGTATGGGTGGAGTAGAAATGAAGAAAAGGAAAAGAAGATTTTACAGATGAGAAATTGAAAATGCAATCATACCACCTATATGTAGGTTAGCTGAAGTCTCTCTCTATTTCTCTCTCTCTCTCTCTCTCTCTCTCTCTCTAACATGTGTATGTATAAGTAGTTGTGATTGTGACTCATATCTTCCTTTGGTTTTATGTCCAAGAATGACTTAAATGCTCTCTATTAGTCAAGGATAAGCTTCCCATCTAGTTTTTTTAAAAATTGATTGACAAGGTCTTTTTTAGTCAGATTTCTAAGACTATATTGAGCATGTTCTTTATGAAAACGGTGCTATAAATCATGAATTGCATTATGCACATCTCCACCAGGATACATCTCAAGAGTCAATAGTAGATTATTGAAAGACCCTTTATGTTTTGAAATAAATCCTAACCTTTAACAATTTTTATAGGTTTTATAGAATGCATGTATGTCCTTGAACATGGTGGGCCAACATAATCCACTTTGTAAGATTTTTGCAGCTGTCTTTTTTTACGAGAAATGACCCCCACATGCCTTAGAATGACAAAGTTTAATGACACTACGTACCTGATTATCGAGAATATATTTTTGAAATGTTTGATCAGGATAATACTTGAATAAGTAAGGGTCATCCCAATAAAAGCTCTTCACTTTGTTCAAGAAATTTTTTCTCTTAGGTACTCTAGTGAGTTGGCAAATATCATGGAGCAAGAAAGTTGACACAATTAGCAAACCAAGGCATTGATCTAAGAGAAAGTAAGGATTCATTAGGAAAGTAATCATCGATATCTTGACATAAGTAGGAAAATGAGACAAAAGACAAGTAAGATATGATATAAAAACTAATATGGACACCTCTCAAGATATGCTAAAATCATACTTGAATAGTTTGCAACTTGAACCAACAAGTACCTACCTCGAAGAACCAAAGTTATACGCAATAATCACTCTCACCCCACGCCTATAAAGAAACACAAACAAGTAGTATAAAATCACAACAAAATTGATCAACCTTTCAAAGAGTTTGCAAGTTCAATTAAAAACTTAGTAAGGAACCACTCAAATACATAAAAGATAACAAGAACGCCAATTTTTGTTTTTTATTAAAAATAGTCTTATATATATATATATATATATATATATATATATATAAAGTCTTTACAAAAAATTATTTATACTAGAAAGAAACCTAAGTTTAATAGAATATCCCTAATGAATATAACCTAATAAATAATAATAATCTAATGAGTCCAATTTAAACAAAGGCCTAATAAAATGATATAAGGGATTGTTTTTGTAAATAAAATGATAGCCCAACTAATTTAAATAAGACTAAAGTTGTTTTATAATTTATCGGAAGAATTAAAGTCCAACTTCAAACACATGTTTCTCTCTCTTTTTAATAAATTAGAAAGGGTTCCATATATTATTGGAAAGCTATAGATGTCTACTTTCCAATGTAACTAGAATCACATTAAAATCCCTTCTGTAGCTACAATTATGACCAAAACAGTAATGAAAGGTCAAAATTGGCAAAATTGAATCTTTTTATTCCAATCTTTTTGTAATATCTGAATACCCATCTACAAGCTCTTATTGAACATGAATTAAATTAATCAAGGTTTGTACTTTATTATTTAATATTTTTTTAAAGTCCACTTTAACCCATTTATCTTAGAAAAGTCCATTGAAAACCTCTTTGAATCTCTTAGCCTTAAGTCTTGTCACAAGACCAACTTGAATCACTAACGGATCTCTTGGTGTTTCTCGAATCACATCATTGCCTCTCTCCTCCCCTTGAAAGGATTTATGCTCAAATCATCACTTACATCAAATAAAAAGAGATAAGAAATATTAAATGTTGCACTAACACCATACTCACCTGATAGATCCATTTTATAGGTATTCTCATTAATCCTTTTTATAATCTGAAAAGGACCATCTCCTCGAGGTATTAATTTTGATCTCCTTTGTTTAAGAAACCTTTTTTTTTCCTCATAAGCACCCAAACTCAATCTCCTAGTTCAAACCTTACTAATTTGCATCCTCTATTAACCTTAAATGTATATTACTCCTTTTTTTTCTCTCTCTATTTGTTGCCCTATCTTTGCATGTAAGTCTTTCACCACCTGTGCTTTTGTTTTTATTACCATTAAGAATAATATTTTCATCAACATGTAAAGAAATGAAATCTAAAAGTCTTATTTTTGTTCATTATATGTTAAGAAGCAATCTACTAACACCTTACACACACTGATCAATAATCAAATAAATATAAGTATGAAAAACTTAAATAAAAAAGTTATTTGGTTACGAAGGGAAAACCTTTTGAAGAACTCTTCAAAATATAAATGGAAAACTCTCTGGGGTAGCCAAACTCAGGATATACAACTTCACTAGTTTAGAATATTACAAGCGGAGAATTTTGTGATCCAAATTCTTTATAACTATAATACCTTACTTGTAGAAGAAAACACTTCATTTTTGTCTTTTACTACAATAGCTTGCCAGAACAGGTGACAATCTTTAAACTGTTGTTATCCTAATTAGAACATGGAATTGCTAATAGTTAACACATAAACTCCTTATAGGAGTTTCTAGGCTCTCCAACTCTTCAATGAAACACTGTATAACTCCTTAGTTGATTGGGCACTCTTGCTTTGCTGTAAGTGTTGGTCTCACCTTATAATGCTTTGGATTATCCTTCCTTCCTCATATTCACATCTATGTGACAAGAGCAAAAACATTATCTTCAAGTTTCCTAGTATGTTACGTTCTTAATATACTATTATTTATGTTTTACAAAAACACTTATCAAATAGATATCTTCAGATAAGTTCTATTTATCTTCTATCTAAACATCATATATAATTTATCCAAAAAAATTAGATAATTATAGAAATAATCATGCCATATCTTAAAAGATAAACATGACTTTTCTTTATCTAATTTTGGATAAACTAACAATCTAAACAAATTCATCTTTAACACGTATATAATCCTTCATAAATTAAAGCTAGCCATTTTGACATTTACAATCTCCCATTTTGGCTATTTGTGACAAAACATAAGAAAGATGAATTATTATGCAAATAGTTTGATCATAAACATATACTTCATTAAAGTATATAATTATGCAATCAAAACATCCTAATAATTCTTAACATATGTCATGCAATCAATTCACAATATATTAAAGAATGTTGCATGCAACATCATGTTGTATTCTAAAAATTCATAATATGTTCAAAATGCAGTTATCATGCATCAAATATTGTTATACAACTACATGCATAAAGTTTAAAGTGTATCAAGTATTTAACATAAAGGTTCCTATGCTACAACAAAATATCCTAGTTATTGCAGACCAAAATATTTAATGTTTAATATTTATTACTCATTACAAAATTAGTAAAAGTTTAGAACAATTTTTTTTCTAAAGGCTAGCTGGCTTGTTGACTTGTTTGCTTCCTCTTCCTTGCATGCATCCTTGTCATCTCCTCTTTGGTTTGACACCAATCATATTCCACATCGTCAATAACCATAGACTAATGCACTTGTTAAACGTCCAAGCCGAGTTGAACAAGTCTGTCATTTACCAAAACTTTTCTTTCATTAGTATGTTTTTCTTAGATACTTATTTCTGTAAGCCATCTCAGCAATAGAGGAAATGAAATGCTTAGGTTTTTCAGACCGTGTTGTATATTTAGGAACTAGCCACCACTTTGCCTTTTTGTTTTGTCCTTTGAATCTTAAAGTGTTATACTAGAGTCTCTTCAAGGGATGAAGTCTCTTATTTTTACATTGGAAAAACTTGAAATGAGGGTTCCAGATGTCTTATTACCTTATATTTTGTAATGACCCTACAACAAGAAAATACATTAGTAATTTTCAGAAGCAATAAACCAAAAGAAATGTGTGCTACAATGATTGTAAACACGTATTGTTTTTTAAAAATCTTCTCAAGAAATTTCATATCAAGATAAAATATCCTTACCATTTTTGCAAAAAGGCTAAATGCAAGATGGAAAGGATGAGCAAATGTTTTTGTCTTAGAAATTTCTTTTATATTTAGCAAAGGATGTCAAGTAAAGATGAAAAGATTTATTTGGAAAGTTGTGAGATTAGTGTCTTTAAACAAGACACAAAAAGAGAGGGGGGGAGAAAGATGATTACATGTTTTGATGAATAATACCATTAAATCAGCTTCCAAAAAAGTTGTTTTTCTCTTATTTCTGCTCATATCAAGCATCGTGATATGTTCATAAAGTCTCTCCTAAAATGACACATCAACGCTATGAAAAGGGTAGACTCCATAGCCATTTATGATGTAAGGAATTGATGTTATTAGGCCTGTTAACCGAAAAGCAATAAATGGGCATAGATTTATTCTCGTGGCTATCGATTACTTCTTAAAATTGGTAGAAGCCAATTCATATGCTCATGTAACACAAAATGCGGTGAAAAGGTTTATAGAAAAAGACTTGATCTGCTGATATAGTCCACCAGAAAAGACATGATTGATAATACATGGAACTTCAATGACGAGATGATAGTAGAGCACTGTACCAAATAGAAAATCAAGCATTCCAATTCCTCACTGTATAGGCCAAAGATGAACATCATTGTAAAAGTTGTCAACAAGAATGTCAACAAGGATTATTCAAAAAATGGTAATCACTTACAAAGATTGGCAGAAGATATTGATATTTGCTCATTATGCTACTGATTATGAACAACTTGGTGATGAGATGACCAAACTTCACCTATTGGTATTAGAGATGAGATCATAAATGGGTGGTACATTGCTTCCTCTTACTCGCCCCACGGTCCAGATGAAGACCCGCCTCCTCCTTCTTCTTCAGCCCCCTATTTTAGATTAATTGTATTTGAACTTATAAATGTTTAAACTTGTAATAAATATTTGAATTTATATTAATTAAGTTTTGTTTTTATTTAATAATTTTTTTAAAAAATATATGTTTTTTAATTATTATTGATAGAGTTTTGTCGGTATATTCGAGAGAGTTAGAAAAGAATTACTATAAATATCACTGCCACATTGTACTCACCTATAGAATAATAGATGGTTTGTTTGACGGTTACATGTCAAATTCACCGACAAACATATCTATCGACGAAAAAAATCACTGATGGCATGACATATGATTTTTCTATTAATGATATGTTATATTCAGCTATGGAAGCACTAGTAAAATGAAGCAGGTAAAGTTTTTTTTAGCGTGCTTTGTTTGTTAGTACATCCATCTGTAAAATTATTACCAATAGACCACAACTCATCGATAAGAGTTTTTTCAACGAATTATTTCAATATGTGATCATGTCGGCAAGTTTCTTGCCGACAAACTGGGAGTATAAATACCAAAATAAAATTTCATTAGTACATATAAAAATTCTGGTAATGAACACAAAATTAGAGCTAGCACTCTAGGCTTAGCATATTCTTTTCTCATGAATAGAGATTTAGGAGATTCTCACTTATGGGTTCATGTGAATTATTATTAAAGGTCGGATAATTGAACGACTTGTGATTTGCGACAACCCAGTCTTGAAGCATATATTCAAAGCATAAAAGAAGTTTAGATTTTCAGGTAATTTTCATATAAATCCTAAACAATTTTAAATTTATCTAATAAAATCAGTGGAATTCCTGAATAATTTTTAAATTTACTGTTCTGATTGCATATTTGAATTTCAAGAACCTAACAGTTATAGTCGTCCTAACCATATTAAAAGTCAAATTTTGAACCCATATATAGCAGAGGAGGACATTACATGATTGTAGTTTGTTACCGACACAGCGCTTACAAATGCTAAATCATAACAGACTTGCTCTAATTTCACACCAGACACAAGCTAATTATTACTTTGATTTCTACGAATAATAATCAATTGAGATATGAAACAAGTGCCAATATATCTTCTAGGGTGGAGATTTTGCTGTAGTTTCTCGTCAGCGTCTCATCTCATGGCCACTCTTCAGAATCAAGCAAATGTGCGAGAGACTCTAGGTCCAAAGTTGCATTGTCTTCAGGACAATGATTCAGTGCCCCGTCCTTGAACATGAGGTCATCAAATAAGCCCAAGGAATATTCAGAACCCCTGGACAAATTCCGGTTACAACCACTCTTCATTAGTTTATCTCCGTCTATATCATTTGGTAGAATTTCATTCCACTTCCCGAAATAGAAGAAATCTGAGCCATCATGACATGCATGAACCTCTTCAGTTCCGCAATGAAAATTTGGACCATCTTGTTGATGATTTATCAAGGAAGCTTGAGAGGGGTCGTTCATGGCTGTTGAGGAGAGAATTTCAGGTGGTGGTAGTGGTGTCTGTGTCGGTGGTGGTGACTGTAATGAGAGCAAAACCTTGGTGCACCTAGTGGCCTTGGTGCGGATTACTTGGGTTGATTGTGTTGACTTTGATGGTTGGGTGCTGGTCATGGGTTTAATTGCTCTAGATTTGCTTTGAGAACTTTGTTTGGATTGTGAAGATGATTGGCCTTTAGCTTTTTTCCCCAGAGTAGTGTTCCAATAATTCTTGATCTCATTGTCTGTTCGTCCAGGTAGCCTTCCAGCTATTAGAGACCATCTACTCATTCAAGAATGCTACTAATAATTACTAGTACTGCTCATAAAAGCATAGGTAAACTGCGTAAAGCACAAACGAGCGAGAGGGGGAGAGAGAGAACCTGTTACCAAGAAGGTTATGGAGCTTGATAATGAGTTCTTCTTCATCTTGGGAAATGTTGCCTCTCTTGATGTCTGGTCTAAGATAATTTAACCATCTGAGTCTACAGCTCTTACCACATCTCTTCAAACCTACATACACTCACAATATCCATTTCTTTCAACATGAAATCTTATATAAAATTAAGAACTTTATTTAAATCATGTTTCCATTAAATGAGCATCAACGAACTCCACTCGTACATATGCAAAAGCTAAATGTTTCTACGAGTACCTGCTCTCTCGGGGAGGTTTCTCCACTTGCCTTCTCCATGGGCTTTAATATAAGCCACCAGTATTTTGTCTTCAAAGGCAGTCCAGGCTCCCCTGTTGAGTCCTTCCTTGGAGCAACATGGACTCCTTCCCATCTCTTTCCACGCACACCACACACACAGTTATAATAATTAGATAAAAGAGGTAAGTGGCTCTTTTATAGGCCATTGCCACACCTAGGTTGGAGACTGAAAGTATTTGCACTCATAACAAGTTAAACTCACCACAATTCTTTTATGAAAGTATTTGCACTCATAACAAGTTACTAGATCATTTATTCACGGGATAGATCGATTTTTTTTCTTTCAAAATATTAATAAAAATATACTAGCACTGCTAACATGTTTTCAATAAAAAAATTAAATTATATAGGGATTGACTCGTTGTTATTCAATCAACTTGACAAGTCAAAAGATAATATAGATAATAAGATAAAAAAACATAGTTTGACTAAAAAATCTCAAGACGATATATCCAATATCTTATCATCTCAATATATATATATATATATATCATAAAAAATTAAAATGTAAAATCTCAACCCAGGTCATGAGACCACGACAAAATCATAGAAAGCAAATAAAAAAAATATTGAAGGTTATTTCTCAATCAACTAAGTTTTAAAGAATTAAATTGAAAAATTCAATTAAAAAAAAACAAAAAAAAACTCCAATTAACTTGTCAAATCTAAATCATAAAACCGAGATAACCTAATAGAAAGTAGATCAAAATAAATTATAAAGTCTAATTCTCAATTAATTGAATGTTGAATGATGAAATTAAAAAACAAAATCTATTAAAAAAAGGATCCATAAAAAACCCGGGTTAACCTGAATTAATCCACCAAACCCTTAGGTCATAATACTACGATAACCTTATATAAAGAAAATCAAAACAAATTATAAAGTTTAATTCCTAGTCAAACCAAATATTGAATGATGAAATAGAAAAAAAAATTCAATTATAAAAAAGGATAAAAAATACCTAAGTCAACTAGGTTAAGCCGCAAAACTCACTATTTATGTCATGAGATTGGAATAACCTCATATAATATAAACTGAAATAAATTATGAATCTCAATCCCTAATAAATTTAATGTTAAAAGATAAAATTAAAAAAAATAAAATATAAAACTAAATTTAATATTAGAAAAGAATATTGTTCCAATAAATTACTGAGAAAGGAATTAGTGATTTCCCCTCTTTAATTAGTTTTTTTGTCAGCTAATATACCAACTTGGCATAATGATAAGTTATATACTAATTTGGGTGTAAATGATATTTTGCTATACTTCAAATTAGAAAAAAAATAATTGTTTATACATAAAACTAGCTTCAAAATGCTTTACGAAATGTTTAGCATTATGGTAATAATTGTTTTTCAAAGTGTTTTTACTGTGAAATGTATAAAAATAATATTTTAAAAAAAAAAAAATTTGATATCAGCATATTAAAATGATAAAAAAAATACTAAAACACTAATTTTAAATAAAAAATTTAAATTTTAAACCAACAATATTTTAACACAATGCTAAACTCCACTTAGCTACTCTTCTTGTTACAATTATTTTCTAATGTACAGTTTCTTATTATACTTAATCTAATATTTTCTGGATAATTGATTGTTATATCCTTAAAGATAAGATTTAACAATATTAATTATTTTTTATTGCTATGGCATAATCTATCTACGAGTCAACTTATTAATTATTATATATATATATATATATATATATATATATATATATATATATATAGACACACACACATTTAACAATATTTCATTTTACTTTAATACACTTCAAAGGTTTCCAACCGTATGTTAGCTATAGCTTCTTCCATTTGCTATGGCAATAATTGATAAAGCTTTTGAACAGGCAAATAAAAGTCCAACAAGAAACTATTAAAGTGTTACCCGAATCTGGTTATCTTAGAAATACTATTGCTCAAATTTTGTGCAGCTTTTATCCTTTACAAATTACAGTTGCTTTCATGCGTGTTAAGAGTGAGATCCAAATGGCTTTGAATTGTGCTAGATTTGAGATTCCTGATGTCCACCAAATACACAAGATCAGGATAGAGGTGAGAAACAAGTGACCATTGTGACTCTTAAGCCAATAAAGACCTCATTTTAGAAAATAAAATTTATTTGAGTATGTGAAACATTATCTAAAATATCATAATTACAAGAAGATTCTCAAAATATATTTTATCTATTCATTCATGTTCCTGTAAAAAGAGTATTGGGTTTGATGTCCATTTTTCCTGGGATTTTTTAAACCTAAAAAATACAAACAAAAAACACATGACTTGTCAGTCCGTAAGTTTTCTTTATTTGTATTTTTATTTCAAACTTTGGTACCTTTTAAAGCACATGCGAACACTCCGAATTAGAAGACATTTTACGTACAATATTGAATGAAGAATAGAAATGCATCGTACATGTGATGTAACATTGACAAAGGGGTCTCCATCTTGACTCGTGCTTTAATGCGATCCTCAGCTAACCTTCTGTGATGATGTAACACCTAACCTTCTGTGTATCACCGCCATGGCTTATTTTCGAAACGCTTTTATGATAAGTAAAATAAATATTTTTAAAAATTATAAAAATTTAAATTAAAGAAATAATATATTTTTTAGGCAAAATCTCTTCCCTTAATCGTGTTTTCTTTTTATTTTGATGAGTTTTTTTTTATTAGAAGCATATTTATTAAATAAAAACATACCATCATCTAAAAAGCAAATTTTAATAAAAATAAATCATATTATGATAAATTTGATGTAGCAGTATTGACAAAAAATAAAAGAAAAATTAATTTGAGAAAATAATTAAAATATTTACCTTACAAAACAAAAAAAAAAGATATTTTATTCTCATTGGCTCTTCTTTGAAAAATATGGCATAATCAAATGATTTTTTAAATATCATTATAATAATTTTAATTAAAAAAAATTGTTCTAAAGTATAAAAAAACAATTGAAAAAAAATAGTAAAGAGCGAAGAAATTCAAGTTCAGCCACACAAGATAAAGAGCTCGTTTGGGTACGCGTTTGCGTTCGCGTTTCTTCAAAAACCCATGACAATGCTGTTTGGTTACATATAGTTGAACAATTAAAATACATGGGCCCCACCATTTACCTGCGGCTGGAACACAATTTTTTAAAAGCAGCAAGATACTGCTTTTTTACGAGTTTCAACAATATTCACCAGCGAATTGCACTGTTCACGTGACTGATAGCGTGAATGATATTTTTGCTTGAGCAAACAATGTTTTGTCACCTACCAGTCTACCACAATTCCAGGCTGTAGAGGTGTCTAGAAAATTGAAATCCAGCCGTATTGAGATATAAAATATCAATTTTTAATATTTTTTTATTTAAAAATATTATAAGAATCTCTATAATTTCATTAACAACCTAATACCCTGTAATCAATATAAAAACTCAAAGTCAAAACAAATAAAAAAAAACCTTTTTAAGTCTATATTTATTTTTTCCAACATAATAAAAAATAAAAATTATCTTTAGTAAACTCTTTTCTTTGAGATGTACCAATTAATACTAAAATCAATTGTTTTGTATCTCTGGAATGTGGCCGATCAAAAATGTTCTCTCTCCTATTGTTTATGTTTATTTTCTTTCTTCTCCAAATCATAAATGCTGAAACCAACAAGCACCAAATTAAAAAGAAAACGAAAAAAAAGTCTACAATTAAATATGATTAATGATTAATGAATTATGAGTTTGTGCAAAGTGTAGGGTAAACAATGTTTTACAGTTTCGTTTTAGTTACAATGGCAGCTAAAAAAATGACTGCTAGCCTAATAAGACACTAAAAAATTAGTTTTCAACTTATTTTTATCTAGAAACATGAATCTTTTTTGTCACCTCAATGTCGCTAATTGAAAGCTTTTTTCTTTTTTCTTTTTTCTTTTTTCTAATGACTCTGTCTCTTTCCATTATTTAATTAGGATTGAAATGTGATAAAAATATTAAATCATAAATGCTGAAAACTATTGGGATTAAAGTGAAAAAATATAAAAAATGCATAGATAATGAATTGTGAGTGAGTACGAATTGTAGGGTGAACAATGTTTTATCGTATTGTTTTAGTTGTATTGTATAATGTATAATATAGTATATAATGTCTAATGTGTAATTTTTTTTTGGTGTCTAATGGTGAATTGTAGGGTGAATAATGTTTTATCGTATTGTTTTAGTTGTATTGTATTGTAATATAAAAAAATATTACACAATTTATGGTAAAATTATCAAATTAATCAATTACATCATATTTTTAATATCAAATCAAATTTTATCATCTGATTTGATGATCAAAATTAAATAAAATAAAATCTAGGTAGAACCCAATCAAATTGCATCATATTCCTAATGTTTTATTAGGTAAAACTGACAATCAATAATTCTTAGAATTTGTAATTGTACATGGTTGCTTCTCAATTTTTTGGGTACCTGCAGACTCTTGCAAAACCTTCCACACGCGATGCTGCTGCCAATGGAAGCAAGTGATTACCTGAAAATTCTAGCCTAAAATCAAACAAATTGTCAAGTAAATAGAACTTTTTCACTTGAGTGTTTAACATTTTAATTCAAGTTATAAAAATTACAAGGAGGAGAGAATAATATAAATTATATTTTAAAATTTTATTTAATAAAAATTCCAAATTTGAATTCCAATTTACCACTACACACTAAAAATCATCTTTTTTTTTCTTTTTTTTTGATGACCCTGGATGTCCGGGCCAGCTTGCACGCACCACAACTAATCTCAGGGTCTACTGAACATCCTGCAAGCCCAGTAGGCAGGTAAGGCACCGCGGGGGTGACAGGCTGGTACTCTTGAGGTTCGAACCCAGGACGTTCGCAAAGACAAGCCTTACAATTGACCAATGGGCTAGACCTTCAGGTGTAAAATTCATCTTTTCATTCACGTGGTTGTGGTACACACTACAACACACCTTCATCACAAGAAAAAGACGCAGCTCTTAAACTTCACAAAATGCTCCAAAAAAACTGCACGGCATGGGGAGACCACAATTTTTGTCTATTTCCTTGGGTTTAACGTTAGAAAATATCCTATTGATGATTTATGTGGTTTACAACGAATACAAAACCTTCCACAATTATAACGTGATCGATAAAACAAGGTAATTGTTGTTTTTTTATTTAAAAATATATTAAAATAATATTTTATTATTTTTTAAAAATTATTTTTAATATAATTACATTAAAATAATCCAAAGACATCAAAAAATAATAATTTGAAATAAAAAAAATAAAAAACTTAATTTTTTTTCAAAAATATTTTTAAAACACAAAAATAAATAAAACTTAAACTCGAGATAAATGTTAACCCATTAGCAGTCTACACAAGAAAGAAATGATAGGCTAATTCATGATTAATATTTGAGCTTAAGATTTAGGGTTTAAAATATATTAAGAAAAACTTTTAAAGTAACATAACTTTATCAACAAATGAATAAATAGCATTCTTAATTCAATGGAGTTTGTGTATATATATGTTACAACTAATAACTTGCAATCCGAATATGATTGGCATGGCCAAATCCAACATTTTATACCTTATGCTTGCAAGTAGGAATATATATTTATTGTGGGATCCAAGTGCATGTATTAATTCAAAAGACTAAAGTCAATTATAATGAACTGAGGAATATACCTTATGCTTGTTTCCCTTTATTTATTTATTTTGAAGGATTTAATTACAGGAATGAGTCAGCAATGTGCCAACAACTTTTCTGCAAAGTGTCTACAAAGAAAGGATTAGTGACTAAATTTCATGTAAAATGAAATGATGTGTAACGACAATGATGTTCTTTGATATTCTTGATGAATATTATTAAATTTACTCATATTCACCTACCCTAATGGTGTCCTAAATTTTTGGATCATTAGACGAGTGGATTCCAAATTTTAAAAAGTGTATAATTTCTAATTTTTGGAAACTTACAAGGAAGAGATTGCAATTTTAAGATATTTTAGCCTAAAACATGCACAAAGTTTGGCCTGCAATGGAGACACATGAACAAAGCATAATAAGCCAGGTGAGTTCTCTATCTACTTCGGGCTAGAATATAATGTTTTTTTTTATATATAAATTACTAAATTAAGATGACTAAAATTAACTCTATAAATTTTCACTTGACCAAAGCCGGAATGAAGCCTTTGATGCATGAGTTTTGTTTTTTTTATATATATAAATATTTGCTTTGGTTATTTTTATTTTCTTATTCAATTTTAGTTTTTTCCTAAAATATTTTATGTACTAATAAAGTCTATAATGTCTAAACCACATGATGACACAAATCCCAAGAACTATTCCTTGTTATACCATAAAATAATATTTTTCATAGTAGTTTAAGATAAGTTTGGTTTCAATGCATCTTTTAAAAAGTAAAAATAAAATTTTTAAAAACTTATCAAAAGAATCACCATACACTATGAAATCATCCATGAAAATCTCAATTATTCTTTCATCATAGTCAGAAAAAATACGTATCATGCATCTTTGAAAATACGTATCTTCTTCTATATGCATGCATGTGTACCAAATGGACATGTAAAGGTATTTTTTTCTTGATTTTCAGAATTAATAACAATATGATTATATCAACTAAATACATCAAGAAAACCAAATTTTGCATGGTTTAGATTCAAAAAATTCAAAATTGTATTTGAGAGAATTTGAAGAGGTTTGTAACACTTACAATGACTTAAATTGTAACACGTACACCAATACACTAAATTTTTTTCCTTCTTCCTTAAAAAGATAAAGGATAAACATGACTACAAAAACTTAAGTTATGATATATATGTGCTTGGGATGAAATTCAATAAAAGTTTTTAAAGAAGTTTTCTCGCTTTTACCGAACAAGCTTTTTCAAAAGATAAATCACCACCTTCACTTAAAAACAAGGAGAATCATTTTACCACTACTGAGATACATATAAAAACATGATCAAAACTTGTCCTCACCATAGTTTTGAAACATGGAGATTACTTTCACACTTCTATGAAGATTTAACATCTAATGAGAGGCAAATTATGGAATTGATGTGCAATGGATCTCTTAAAGATAAAGACCTTGATTAAGCAATAAAATACCTAGACTTGTTAGCTAAAAATGTTCAAAATTAGGACACTGCATGCAGTGATGAGTTATCAAGTAAAACTCAACCTTATACATTAAGTAGAGGCATGCACAACCTTAGGGAAAATCATAACTTTCAAGCCAAATTTGTATCTTTTTCTAGAAAATTTGAGACATTAAAATTAAAAAAGAATGGTCAATTAAAATCGGTTCAAGAAATTATATATCAAATCTATGAAACTAATAAATACTCAACCAATGATTGTCTAACTTTGCCATCTTTCAAGTAATATCTCTATGAACAAGCCAATGCTTTAAATAGTTTTCAAATGCCAAACCCTAATCCATACTTGTAAACATATAATCATAGTTGAAGAAATCACTCAAATTTCAATTAGATGAGTAATAACAATAATGTTCAAACTTCACAACCACCATTTCCACCTTCTAGAAAAAATCTTCAGGAAACACTACATTCATTCATTGAAAAGCAAGAGTCAATCAATACTCAAAATGCTAAAACTATGGAAGATTTGAAAGACACTCTTGTAAAATTCACATATACTCCTAGTTTTAAGGACAAAGGTAAGTTTATTTCTTAACCATAACAAAATCCCAAAGGACAATACAACTCAAATGTATAGAGCCAACACATGGACCAAATCAATCAGTCATGATTTTTTGCAGTGATAAAACTTTTGAAAAATATATTCTTAAACCTTGTGAGAAAGATGATAAATCAATCTCAAAAGATAAGGAAGAGGTGGAACCTGAACATTACGATGGAAAGATTGATTCCCCGCCAGTACTTTTATTTTCTCATGCTATGGCTAATCTAAAGAAAGCGAATTACAATTATGAAATCTTTAAAATTTTCAAACATGTAAAGATCAATACACCTTTATTTGATGCTATTAAATAGGTGCCTTCTTATGCTAAAATTTTAAAAGACTTGTGCACCCGGAAAAGAAAAATGAATATGAAAAAGAAAGCATTTTTAGCTAAACAATTGTTACTCTTAAAAAAAAATAATGTTTTGAAATATAAAGACCTTAGTTGTTTTTCAATTTCGTGTCTTATTAGAGAGCATAAAATTGAAAAACTTTACTTGATCTTGGAGTTAGTGTGACTTTACTTTCATATTCAGCTTTCCAAAGTCTTTATCTAGGTGAGTTAAAACCAACTTTCATAACTTTTATACTTGTTATATAAAGGTGCCTTGAGAAGTAGTTAAAGATTTGTTAGTACAAGTTAATAAATTCATTTATTATGTAGATTTTATTATCTTGGATACACAACCTGTTGAAGCATGTAATTTAATTTCAGTTATTTTAAAATGTCCATTTCTTATAACTTCTAATGCATTGATTAATTATATGAATGAAGTGATGAAGTTATCCTTTGGAATCATGGCATTGGAAATGAATGTCTTTAACAAAAGCAACCTACAGATGATCATGATTTATAGGAAGTAGATTTTATTGAGAAATTAGTTTGTGATCAATTTGAAACTACTTCTAGTGAAATCGAGTTCAATGAATCTAAGAATTTACAAATGATTAATTTTCAAGAAAAATCAATGGCAAGTAGTTGAAGACCAAAAATTAAGGAATTTCCATCATAATCAATTGATTCTAAACCTTCAAATATTCAATCACCAAAACCTGATTTGAAACCATTACCATCTAATCTCAAGTACTCATTTTTGTAAGAAAATAAAAAGTTTTTGGTAATAATTTCTTCCAAACTTAATGCATATAAGGAAGGTAAGTTATTACAAACTATAAAAATAATTAGGATGGACCCTAGCTGAAATGAAAAAGAATTAATCTTTTAATTTGCACACATAAAATTTATTTAGAGGAAAATGCTAGACCTTCTAGAGAAATACAACAAAGGAGTTACCTTAATATGCATGAAGTATTGAGAAATGAAGTCATTATGCTTTTAGATAATGAAATCATTTACCCTATTTCTGATAGCAAATTAGTAAGTTTTACCTAAGTTGTATCTAAAAAGTCTAGAGTCATTTTGATAATAAGTGAGAAAAATAAGTTAATTCCAATTAGAACTATAAATGGTTGGTGCATGAGCATTGACTATAAGAAACTTAACTCAATAACTATAAAAAATCATTTTCCTTTACCTTTCATAGACCAAATCCAAAAAAGAGTTACAGTTCATGAGTTTTATTATTTTCTAAATGGTTATTCAGGTTACCACCAAATTGAAATTGTACTTGAAGAATAAGAGAAAATTATTTTTACATGTTCATTTGGTACTTTTTTCATATCGAATGATGTCTTTTGCATTATATAATGCACTAGTCATATTTCAAAGATCAATGCTTAGTGTATTTAGTGATATTGTTGAATGTTTTCTTGAAATTTTCTTGGACAAATCCATCTTTTTGGCTTTAATTGTAGATGAAATAATGATGTACTATTTTCAAAGTGAAATGTCATCATCTCACGTGTAATTAATTTTAGATAATATTATATTATTTACCTTATGTTGCAAGTTGGATCCAACCTTTTTAAAATGTTAAAACAATATCTAGGCATTTTAATGTGTTTACAGCATAGTTTTGAAACCCGACCAGTCATTGACCCGGTCGACCCTCTGGGTCACGTGTCAGGTGGGTTGACCCGGGTCAACCCAAAAAAACCTATATATAAAAAAAAAAAACTAACTAATTACAATACAACACTTACTGAAACCAAATTTATATTATAAACCAAATTAAAATTTAAATTATATTACATTCTTTCATTTCCAATTTAAAAAAAAAAAATGATTCTGCTATTTGCATGTTGGTATTGGCATAATTTCTAGATTTAATCAATGTCCTTGCTTGTTTTAGGACAATGTTTTGCAGTTAATTTAAAGTCCATGAAGAAATCCTAACAAAAAGTACTTTCATCACACCCTAGCTTCAAAATCCAACCCAGTAATCAAATTGGATGTGATACACAACATACATCTTTGGCGATTCCACATCCCTAACTTAGCATTCCAAATTTTTCACCCATTTGTGCGCTTATTACAATAGATTAGCCCATTAATGCTTACAACTCTTTAATCATTTACATCCCTTTAAGCAGATTAAAAGAAGGCACAAATACACCCTTATCATTTCATTTTCTAGACTCGTTGTCTAAGTTCAGACATTTATTCCCTCAGCAAGTGTTTACATTGCCCCCCTAGTATGTTTCATGTGGGAACCATGATCTTGAGAAAATTGTTACTGTAAGTGTAAACAAAGTAAAATAGTCGGCGGTGCTATGCAGGAGTTGCAGTGCCACAGCTTGACTGGACACCAGAACCTGTTTTTACTACAAACACTGGAAAAAGACATAGATATACATCTATTGCTTACAATTAACAGTATATTTTTGGGTCTGCTACGTTCCCGGAAAAGAGAAGTGTTAGGCATTGTCGTCACATTCTCCTTCAAACATTTCAGTGCTGCTTCCAGCGAGTACTGGAAGTGTTTATAGTCGTATTTGTTGCAATATAAAAGAATTGTTTTGCATGTGATTAAGCTTCTGCAAATTTCTTCATTCTTACTATTTGTTCTCCCGTGGTATTAAGTTTCCACCACATCATCATTGTTTCTCTCTGTGTGTTTGGGCAAAGAGCTTTACTTTTCTGGGATTTTATAGTTATGTGCTTGATTTCCATATTTTCATCACCAAACCTTTGATCAGGAACCACTCACTCTGCTCTGAATTTCAATTAGGTGAACAAGGGAACTGCAAGCGCAGGTGAAATATTGGCTGGTGCATTGAAAGACAATAAACGTGTTGTATACGGAGAACCCACATTTAGGAAAGGGTAATCACTTCTGCTTCTACAACATCTATGAACTATACCATCTGTGCCTAACCCGCGTGTTAATCTTGTTCCACAACAAGATTCAATCAGTTTTTCAGCTATCTGATGGTCCTGGCTTGGCTGTTACAGTCGCTCGGTATGAGACACCTGCTCATACAGGTATTGATAAGGTTCGTCGCGATTCTTTATGCCAGCATCTCTCTCCCCCATTCTTGGTGTGATTCCAGACCATCCACCATATGACAGGGAAAGTAAAAAAAAAAGTGGCCGGGTCTCACCCGGGTTTGGCCAGGTGGACCGGGTCCCGGGTCGACCGGGTCCCGGGTCGACCGGGTTTGACCGGGCTAATTCTCAAGCGGATTTTGGCCTCCACCGGACCGGTTCCATGCCCGGGTCAGCCGGGTCCCGGGTCGACCCGTCGGGCCGGTCCGGGTTTAAAAACTATGGTTTACAGGAAAGGAAAAAAATTAAATTGCATATGGATTGACCCGATGTTACCAAGTTAACTAGAAAAACCCAAAGAAAACCTAGATAAAGGAAAAAAAATGGTTTGACTAAAAAAATTTCAAAACAATAATTTTTAAAAAAAATATATTGAGATAATAACATATTAAATCGACCTGGACCAACTTAGATTAACATGAAAAATATAAATCATATAATGAGACCATAATAACCTTATGTAAAGCAAATAAAAAAAATATTGAAACTCAATTCTTAATTAATCTAATGTTGAAAAATAAAATTTTAAAAATATTTAAAAAAAAAAAAAAACAAGTCAACTGAAGTTAACTTGTAAAACCTGAATCACAAGACTAGGACAACCTAGAAAGCAAATCAAAATAAATCATGAAGTTCAATTCTCAATTAATCAAATGTTAAAAGATGAAATTAAAATAATCATCAATTAAAAAAATAAAAATAAAAAAAACTTGAGTCAACTCAGGTTAACTAGGCAAATTTGTAATTGGGTCATGAGCTTAAGATAACTTCATAGCAAACAAATCAAAATAAATTATAAAATTTAATCCTTAATAGATTCAATGTCAAATGATAAAATTAAAAAAAAAATTGTTCTAATGAACTCTTTACGAGGAGGGGAAGAATTATTTCCCCTTCTCAATTAGTTTTTGTTAATATCTATAACAAGATAATTGGTCTTTGCTCCCCTACTTATTGGTAAAAAAACATTTGATGGGAAAAAATGATGTTAAGTCGACGCAAATGCGTTTTAAAGAAGAGAAAAACATCAATGTCAAATGGTTAAATCAAAAAATTAATAAGTTAAAAAATATATCAACTCATGTTAATTTACAAAACTTGTGAGCTGAGTCATTTGACTAGAATCATTAAATTTGGGAAAAACACGATGCATAATTTTCAACTAATCGAATATTGAATGATAAAATTAAAAAAAATATATCAACCATGCAAAAGGATAAAAAAAAAAAAAAGCATTTTTAAGCCAGATAAAGGCCTGAGCTCACATAGTCAACCCATTAAATTCATTGGTCAGGTCATCAGATTAAGATAACTCGATAGAAAAGAAAACAAAAAAAATCATGAAGCCTAATTTTTAAAAAACCAATGTTAAATAATGAGATTGAAAAATAAAAGAAGTCCAAAAAAACCCGATATCAACTCATGTTAACTTGTAAAATTCGTGACTCGTGTCATTTGACTAAAAGAACCAAATATAAAAAAACTACAAACCTCAATTTTTGATATATCAAATGTTAAATAAAAAAACTTAAAAACAAAAAAAACAAAAAGTTGAATCATAAAAAATGATCCAAAAGAAAAAAAAAGCAATTAAAAGCCAAAAAAAATAGCACCAGCCCACCAAAGTTAATATGTCAAACCCGCAAATCTGAGATCAACATAACCTAATGAAAAATATAAAAAAAATTCAAAAAATATATATTTTAAAAATCCAAAATCAAATGATGAGAAAAAAAAATTCAAAAAACAAAATAATATTAACCTATGTCAGCTTATAAAACTCATCAGCCGGGATACGTAATGGGAAATACCTAATTTTAAAAAACCACGAAGCCCGATGTTGAGAACTAGGATTCCTTTTCTCTTATTATGCCTTCTCTGTTTTCAGAAAAAAATGGGTTGAAACTTTGCAAGTATTGTTCTTTTTTTGTTGAGCAGTATTATGTTTGGGCCATTAATAGCGTGACTCAATTTAAATACTTTTGTTACATGATGTGAATCATGGTTATTAGGGCAGATGCAATTCCAAGGGCCAAGGGTGGAGAACGCCTGCAGATGAAATTAGCTTAAAATCACAGGGCTCCTCTGTTTTTCTTTCTGCTGCAAAGGATATATTGTTCTTATTTTTGCCCAATCCCCATATACCTAAATTTCTTTCATGTACTAGTAGTATATAAGGCCAGAGTTCTCTTTTTGGTATGTTGATTCTTAGAAGATAGTTTGCAATGTGCATCAAATGCTACCGCAAATGGTTACTGCAAGCCTCGAAATCTCTTCTTATATTGAGTTCTTGGATCGTCGGGTTTACTTCTAAGCTCACAGATTTTTGCTGCATATGAAGTGAGAACTTTGTTCAAGCAGCACATGCATTACGCTAGCTTTTCTCTATTATTTTTTATCTAAAAAGAAGGGGAAACGTTCAAGGGGAGGGATGGTCTTACATCACATTAGCTTTCGGAAATTTTGATAGAGGCAGCCTCAATCTAAGCACAACTGAATATGAAGGTTCATATCAAAAACTATCAAGGAAACTAACATATGATTTTCGTTCAAATTTGGCTAACATACTTGGAAATGTTAATAACTAAAACTTCTGCTAAGAAACCAATTAGATTTATTTCAAAACCAGCTAGTTCGATGAAATTCATGTTTCAACATCGAAGTGAATGTTAAAAATCCACCCTCCTCTGTAACAGCAACTCTAACATCTGGCTTGATCGCTTAGCAAAATAATTCTGTAACTAGTATCATCAGTCAGTTCCAGCAAAACTTAAAATTCTAAATCGAATAGATACTGGCAGAAAGAAGCTACATACTATTTGCCTCAAATTTCCTCTAAGCTCTAGCCTCAATTTTCATTTTCTTCGTCACCACTACCGTCATCTTTTCCTTGTTCGCCATTCTCTTGCTTATCATCTTTATAAACTTCTTTATCCTGCTCACCGCTTCCTTCTTCAAGTTCTTCGTTTTTGTCAGCGATACCATCAAACTCAAATCTCGAAGAGCCCATTTCAGCACCTTTTATGTTCTCACCGGGGGGATTTGTTATAGCTGCATGGTGGTCTTTCCCAACAGCAAAGGCTTCTAAAACCTCTGAATGCCCTTGCTTTTCGATGTCAAACTCAATGCCACGTGATGGCATATAAGTAGTGTTCGAAGGATAGTTAATGAGACTTCTCGAGTATAGTTGATCCAGTTGATTAAAATAAGAGCAGGTTTTGGATCGCTGAGACCTCCTCTCTGGACTTTCTTTGGCTTTTCTAAAATATTTGTTGATATTCTCCCACTTCTCTTTACACCTCTTGGCACTTCTTTGATAGCCCATTGAACTCATTAAAGAACTTACCTCTTCCCAAAGAGGACCCTTAACGCCAGGTTCTTGAAATTTAATCTCTACTCTACTTCTAACTTTGATCAATGCCTCAACTTCATCTTTAGGCCATCTGCTATGGCTGTCAGATTTTGTAGATGTAATTTCTTTGATGGGCTCATTTGAAATTTCTGGTTGCAGCAATGGTGGAGCCATTCTAATAGGAAGATTGATACTTTGGCCCGTGATTTTCTCTATGTAAGAAACAATTTGAGCCTCTCTATTTGAAGTCGAAGCCCATTCATGTGCTCTAGAAATGGCTTCTCTGTTGTGCTTTTCAGCTTCTTGGTGTCTCCAGGTTTCTTCTCTATCTGTTCTCTCTCTATCCATTCTTTCAATCACTTCCAAGAACTTCCTATGCAACATTTCTTGGTGATCCATCACTTTCTTCACCGTGTTCTCAAAGAACCCAGCCATATAACTTAATTTCTCCTTCAATTTCCTCTTTCTCTTCCTCTTCTGGCTCTTTCTCAATGAAGCTTCCTCTCCAATTGAATTCTCTGACCCATGATCAACCCCAGTTACATTATTGGCAGCACCGTTGGCACCAACATTTTGCCGATTTGTAGCACTGGATGGCACTGAAAGACCCGCATTCGTTGGTGAATGGTCGCCTGTGAGAACAGAGCCAGAGCCTGTTTGATTAGCTTCAGCAATCTTTGCAAGACTATATATAGCTTCAAGCTCATTAAAGATGGGAAATTTGATGTCCAAATTCCTGCATCTCTCCCTACTTTCATCAACTACGTGTTCTATCTCTAAAGGCCTAAAATACCTAGTTCTGTTTCCACTAATTTCTTCCTCCTCACTTCCCCACCGGTTCTTCTCGAGTTGTTTCCTGTAACATTTACACAAACACATAGATGACATGGTACCCACCTTAAAAAATAGAAAAAATAAACAAAAGTCATGAGATTATTAAATGTTTGGCAATAAACTACCAAAATGGTTCTTTGATACAGTTATAATCTTCCGGGGGATGCCAAGAACGAGGCATTAAAATGGCATGTGGCGGATTAATATGCCCATTTACATCAAGTAATGTAGGAGTAGCAGCAGCTTCATCTTGATTATTTAAAACACTAGCCATTTTGTTGCCACTTCCTTCATTGCGCCCCAACTTGAAACTCATGGTGAATAGTGAAGGGTTTTGAGGGGTGCCTTGAACCTGGCTCTGTTGTTGCTGCTGCTGCTGCTGAAATGGATAAAACAACTGGTGATGCTGCTCCAAAAAAACTTGATGAGGCTGTTTATGTTGTTCTTGTTGCAAGTGGGGTAGGCAAGGATGGTTTAGATTTTGTAAGACTGATGGTGAGCAACAACAATCATCTTCCATCGAATGTTGTTGCCTTTCTTCTTCTTGTTGTTGATGATGATGGATGTATGACAGTCCGCCATTACTTGGCTGCATATTAGGCTAACCCCTAATATGGCTAGAAGAGAGAATGATTTAAAAGCTTTAGTCCTTTCACGGATTTGAAATTTAAAAATGGGACATATAAACTCGCTTCATTTTAAACTTTATTTTTATTTCTTTAATACACTCTCTGACACTTTCATGTGCATCGGTATTTTCTACGTTTGTTTTACGGTATTGATTGGGTGAGGTAACGGATTTTCAGCTTCCGAGTGTCTTGAGAGTACAGTAAATATTATTTTGTAAATATTTTTTAATTAAAAATATATTAAATAATATTTTTTTAATTTTTAAAAAAAATATTTTTAGTATTACAACATTTAATTAATCTAAAAAATTAATTTAAAACTAAAAAAATTCTTAAAAATACAGTGGAATTATAATATCAAACATCACCAATTAATAAAATAAATAATAATAAGGTAAAATTACTCTACCATATTATAATTTAGTAGTTTTTTGTTTTTGAAAATTATAGTTTCACACACACAACAGTTTACATCATATATCATCTTAAAGCTTAGTTTATTTTATATTTATTAAAAATTTAAATTGTAATTTTTTAAAATATAGAAAGTAAGCAAAAAAAAATGACTAAACTTTAGAATGATAAATATGATTTTTCTTAATAAGAAATACGATGATGGGGGCAAGATTGATTATGTACATGGAACACTAATTTTTATCTCCATTTTGGTTATATATATTCTACTGTATTCAATATGAATTTGAATATTTTTATTTTGTAATTATCACTATATTATATATATTTCATATGTTTTTACTTTTTTTTACTTCTCCTATTTTTTTCATTAAATTTATTTATAAAAAAATACATAATATATTAATACTTTATTTTTATTAAATAATTTTCTTCAATGTTGATTCGATAATGTGATAGTAGGAAATTGTTATAGAAAATTCAGAAATAATAAATGAAAAGAAAAAAAAAATAGTTGATAGAGCCTAGCTTCGACCCACCTGGAAATGCTTAGTGCAGTTGGGTGAAGTCTAAACCCAACTCTATATATATATATGCGCGCGCGCGCGTGTAGATGACATGTCATCTACAAAGGATGATGCGTCATCAATTCTTATCTTCTTTGTTACTGTTAAAATCATGGAAGTTAAGTTGGATTCTAGTGTATAATGTGATAATATTTGCAAGTAAACAAAATCACAAGTAGTAAAGATGTTTTTTCTGTTTTTTTCATTAAATTCATTTATTAAAGAAATACATAATATATTTATACTTTATTTTTATTAAATCATTTTCTTCAATGATGAGATAGTAGGAAATTTATATATAAAACAATAAAAAATAATAAGTGAAAGAAAAAAAAAGTTGATGGGTTTACATAGGCATTATTTAGTTTTGTGTTTTCAAAGTATTTTTGAAAAAATTTAATTTTTTTTTATTTCAAATCAATATATTGTTTGGTGTTTCGAGATTATTTTGATGCGTTAGTATCAAAAATAATTTTTAAAAAATAAAAAAAATATTATTTTAATATATTTATAAATAAAAAATATTTTAAAAAATAATAACAACCACATTTTTAAACAATAATGTTGAAGGTTATTCAAATATCTTATAAAGTAGCATCATTTGCTTGTTTTTCCATCTTTCTTTATGGTGTTTCTTTTACTTGCTTTTTTTGGTTTTCTTACAGGGTCATCCTTATTTTTCCTTGACTTTGTCAAATATCTATTTTTAATCCGGACATGCCCCTAATGCTTGGGTTTCTTAGGCACTTTCCTTCAGGACTTGAGTGAAATCCATGGATGGTCTAATTACAGTTTATTAGTGTTGATTTCTTGATGACTGATGGTTTTCTTTCCTTTTTTTTTTTTTTAATAGAGGCGTGCAGGTCTTGGAGAAGACAAATCCCTCGTGTAGGTGGAGGGAGATGCTGAAGCCTTGAGTTTTCCAGATAGGTATGCTCATAGTTTTGTGGCTTTCTGTTGACTTGTTCACCCAAATTGTATCAGACCCTCTTGACATAAAATCATAAATAGCAAGCTAAGCACCCTCTCGTTAAGATTGTAAAACTGAACCATGACAAATAATCATTTTACCGCTGCTGATGTGATATCAGGTTGCTCTGTTTCAGACTTTCAAGGATGGCTTGTCCAATTAGAGGATCAGATTGATTGCCATGAATTAAAGGAAATGCCAATAATTTTTTTTTATTTATAATAATATATAAATTGATTTATTATAAATGAAACATCCATCCAGATAATGGTAGGGAGAAATACAATGAATTTACAAAAAAAATTGAAAACAAGTTTAAGTTTAATTACAGTATATCAGCAAAATCAATATATATATGTGTGTGTGTGTGGGGGGGGGGGGGGGGGGGGGAGGTGTTCAAGGACAGGCCTATTTTGTCTCAGATTTTTCATAAATAATTCTGTCATGTTTGGGATTGAGGTGGCGGTTGTGGTTTAAAGTATTTTTCGCTTAAAAATATATTAAAATAATTTTTTTTTATTTTAAAAAAATTATTTTTTATATCAGCACATCAAAACAATTTAAAAATATAAAATAATAATAAATTTTAACAAAATAAATTTAAAAAACAGGATTTAGACCGTGTTCCCAGACAACACGAAATTTGCAGAGATTTTGTCAGCACACCTATTATCCTCTTTCTTGTCTATTTAGACATTCAATTCAAGGGCTAATGCATTTTTTGTTTGGTGTTGGTGATGGATAAATGACTTTTTAGCCTCCTCTTATAGGTTTTTTTTTTTATTTTTTTATTCTTATCCTCTCTCTGATGTTTATTTCTAATACACTACCATAATTTTTAGATTTACCAACGAAATTTTACGTCAGTATTTGTACTATCATTCATTGATAATTAATTTACTAACGAGATTATTGATGGAAATGCTTTATCGGTGAATCTTTCATCAGTAGTTTTTTTTCCTTAGTACGTTTGTTGGTAATAAAAAAATATTATTACCGATGAATTTACTGACAGAAAAGACGCGCAAAAAAAAATTACCCGCTTCATTACATCGGTATTTCCAAGGATGGCTTGTCCAATTAGAGGATCAGATTGATTGCCATGAATTAAAGGAAATGCCAATAATTTTTTTTCATTTATAATAATATATAAATTGATTTATTATAAATGAAACATCCATCCAGATAATGGTAGGGAGAAATACAATGAATTTACAAAAAAAATTGAAAGAAAGAAGGTGGTCAAGGACAGGCCTATTTTTGTCTCAGATTTTTCATAAATAATTCTGTCATGTTTGGGATTGAGGTGGCGGTTGTGGTTTAAAGTATTTTTCGCTTAAAAATATATTAAAATAATTTTTTTTTATTTTAAAAAAATTATTTTTTATATCAGCACATCAAAACAATTTAAAAATATAAAATAATAATAAATTTTAACAAAATAAATTTAAAAAACAGGATTTAGACCGTGTTCCCAGACAACACGAAATTTGCAGAGATTTTGTCAGCACACCTATTATCCTCTTTCTTGTCTATTTAGACATTCAATTCAAGGGCTAATGCATTTTTTGTTTGGTGTTGGTGATGGATAAATGACTTTTTAGCCTCCTTATAGGTTTTTTTTTTATTTTTTTATTCTTATCCTCTCTCTGATGTTTATTTCTAATACACTACCATAATTTTTAGATTTACCAACGAAATTTTACGTCAGTATTTGTACTATCATTCATTGATAATTAATTTACTAACGAGATTATTGATGAAAATGCTTTATCGGTGAATCTTTCATCAGTAGTTTTTTTTACCCGCTTCATTACATCGGTATTTCCCTCAAAAAAATACTGTATGTAATTCCGTCAATAATTATTTAAAAATATTTTTAAAAAATCCATTTTACAAAACTATAACATAGTTAAATTAATATAAATCAACACTCTATAATACTCAAAAATGCTTGGAAAAAAGAAGAAAATCATGTTAAAAAAAAAATCCTACAACAATATTCATACAATTATTAAGAACAAAAACAATAAAAAAAAAAAAAAAAAAATCTTGGTTGCAAGTGAAGCTAAGAAGAGGGGGAAAAAATCGTAAAGTATATTAATTAAAAAAACTGAGAAGAAAATAAAGGAGAGAAAGATATGGATATTGATTTTTTTTACATACAAGAAAGATATGGATATCAAAACAATCTAAAAATATATAAAAAAAATTTAAAAAAACCACAGTTATAAACAGACCCTGGATACCTTCAACATGGATTTAATCAAGTTGGAGCGCGGTAGCAGGAACAATGCATAAAGGTCTGAGTACAAAACCATTTATATGTATAATCTCCCAACAGGTTGGCTACAAATGTAATGTAAGGATCAAAATCGAGCCTTCCGTTTTCGACCAGTGTATCTTGTGTCGGGAGGCACTGTGTTTCCTTTTCGTCTCAGTTGCTCTTTCTTTTTAAATATCCAATCTCTGCCCTTCCCTTTCCTGGTTATTTTCTGTTTTTTCTTAGGTCTGTTCCTGTCTGAAATGCAAACCTGCAATCTCAAGGTAAATGCATATATAATAATTATTAGTGATTTGAAAAATCCATATTGAAAAGAGAAGGATACCATGCTTACAAACAACCCAGTTAAAGCTTGAAAAGAAAAAAAAATGCAAGACAAAGCAACCCACCGTCTGATTTTCTTCACTAATTTCATCTTCAGAGCAGCTCTCTCCATCTTCGCCTTTCCCCCTCGGAACAGCAGTGCTTATAGATGGTGCTCCACAAGTAAGCACGAGGTATTCTTTTCTACTCTTGGTACTGTGACAAAAAAATTGTTTAGTCAGTGAATGGTGAAACTCTGAAGACTGAAGAGGGCTATGAAACCAGAGGATAATTAATAGCAAGATTCTTTTTTTAGCTTCGTTTGACTTGAAGGAAATTACATATCAGAAGGTAAACTTGATTGATAAAGAGAGAACAGGGTTCATACACTTGCATAATAAAACAAAGAATTAGGAGACAGAGTATCTAGCACATCAAGCTCTCAAGGTTTACATTCTTGAAAAGCTTGCAACATTTTATGTGCAAGCTTTTATTCCCAACCAGAACATTCAAGTTACAGGGTTGGAAAGGACTGATGATATTAATGCCAAACGAAAAACACATTTGACAAATAATATTTATGAGCTTACCAGACATGAAAAACGCAACATGAGAGTTCTAAAGCATACCTGTGTGGGTAATCAATAACAACACCACCAGCAAATCCAGCATGCATTGCAGATCTCAAAATTAATTCACGCTGGGCTATGTTTTCAGGATACACTTGGAACACTGCTCTTGCTCCTCTTGCCAAACATCTATATAATGATCCAAAGAAAGCCCTGCCATAAAATTGAATCCCCAAACAGATTGAGTGCTGACAGACTACATAAACCAAAAGCAGAAAAGAAAAGAGAAGGAACTTACTTCAATCTTAGTCTTGGTTCATGGGAGGACTTATCTGCATTGCATAGCCACTGGGAGCCAAATCAAGAGAATAAAGTGAGGAAAAGGCACTCACTAAAGTGTTATACAACTAAACATTTAAAAAACAACCCGTGCAAAGGATATGAAAGAAAAGAGGACAAGGAAAGCAATTGTGTGAAGTTTGACAATTCAATTGGAAACAGATGTTGAGGTTTATATATTAGAAAACTAAACATCAAAGCAGCAAATCAAATTTGGTTAGTGATTTTGACTGGAAAACCATAGACCACTAATCTCAATATCATAACATTTCTAAAAAACCTCCCCGAAATCTCTTTATTGCTCGTCCAACTTCACAAAGATTAATTGTTAATAGTACATCTGATTAAAAAAATGTCGTCTAGAATGGTCCACCTCTCTACCTTAATTTACTGTTTCTATAAAGATCTTGGTACAAGAAAAAGCTAACATGTAAGCAAGCTTTGCTAGGCCTTTGCTGAAGTAATAAATGGAAGAAAGATAAGTTCAGACCTTACAGCCAAAATGCAAATTTAACTGTCTATTAAACCTTTTGCCTTGAAAAACTGCAATCTTCTGTTTTTTAAGGGCCTTCCCTTAAAAAGTAATTCATAAATAGACATTTTTGTTTCCATTAATAAAAGACATGATCATCAAAGAACACAAGGAAAATGCAGGGAAGCCTCTACTTAACTAAAATAATTCAAATAGGTGGAACATCAGAAGATGACTGACTACAGGAAGCAGAGTAAGAATTAAAAGAGGTTCATTGAAAAAAATGAATCACATAAATTAAGGAAAAAACTGAATTTTTTGGACAAGTTCTAACACAAAACACTTGCATTCGTGCATAAATGTCTACAGCACACAAGAGAGTACAACCTGAACAGCTGAAATACTGATGGCACCATCAATAATTCCAGGTCGAAGTGCTAGGCCCTGCAACATAAGCTTAAGCATTTCAGCGATAACCAATAACTTAAAACCTATTTTGCAAGTTTAATTACATATTCTATCGTAATAACAATGAAAAAAGATTTATACTGAAATAGATTCTGAAAGTACAAACATTCACATATCATAACTGCACAGAGCATTAAGTATTGAACCTGAAGTGAAATAAACTAGAAGATTGCATAACTTTGCTTCAGTAATTAATGTTTAGCTCATCAACCTTATCCCACCCATAAGGTCACAAAGGCACAAAACTGGCATCCTGCTAAATAATTTTTTTTAAAATAGTTATATTGGCCAAGAAATTGTATTTTTCCCCACAGCCTTGATTCGCCTTCTTTTTTTTTTTAATTGTGTTGTGGACCATATAAAATAAAACTGAATCTTAGTTGGATACCTGACCCATATCACCAAGTAAAAGATCACCCTCAACCTCCCGCTCCAAAGCAATATCTGGATTTGACAAGAAAAATGTTAAGAGTTCCTATATGCAAAATAACCTAACATGAACCTCTGATGAAATATTACAAAATTGAACAAACTCAAGCAGACATACTAAGCATTGATTGCGAAACATCTAAGCCGATCCATTGGTGACCATTTTCAGTTAATGTCTCCCCACTAAGTCCTGATCCACAGCCTGAAAAAGCCAGAACAATTACAGTAAGCATTTAAAAACTTTAGAACAGAATTATGCACACAGACAGAATAATTAACAAAAAAAAATGTAACAAGTATCAGGAATTCAAGGTTTAAAACAACAAAAGTTTGACGTATAAATAGCTAATGTCCCGCACAGACATATTAAAAGGATAAACACCACAGCTACAAAACAAAATAGCTATTTTCTAACTGGTAAACAAATTATAAGCCATGAATTAATCACATTTACAAACAGAGAAGAGAGAGTGGCTTCATGGTGTAATTTTGATGGAAATGTAAAATGCAACATACCGATATCGAGGAGTAATCTAGGGATTCCATCAACAGACAAAGCAAGAAGCTCCAACGCTCTTTCTGATAGCCTAGCCTATTAACAACCACACATCATCATCAGGTAACAGAATCATTGAATAAGCATTAAGACATTTTTCTAAAAATAAAAAAAAAAGAGTACCTGAATATCGATAATTCGAGAAGAGGAAGTGTATTTACGAGCCTCTGAATCATCATAAAAAATCTCAGGTGGAGCTAGTAGCTCTGGCCGATTCGACATCCCGAATAACTCAACTCAGCTCAGCTCAGTCAATAACTAGGAGATAATTAGGAGCTGCAGAACATGAATGTTGATTGAGAGAGGCGGCTTAAACCCTAAAAAAAGTTTTTTTCTGTCTTAGAGTGAAGGAAAAACCCTAGACAGTTGCGCGAGCACCTCTGTTTTCAGTTTAGAGAGATGGGATATGCAGGTCATGATAAAACAGATAATGTCGGTCTCTTCTGATGATGTCCAAGTCATAGCCCAAGCCCGAGCCCGAGCCTAAAAACAATATTGTCCTCCAATTTTCTATTTTCCATTTTTACTTTTCATAACATCTTAATTAGGCATGGAGTTATTTTCAGTGTATGAATTTTGTTGATTCGAATGTTTGATCTTTATTTTTTAATAAATAAATTCTTCAGCTTCTTAAAATTAAACAATTCAGTGTGAAACGGATATCTGTTAATTTTCGTCCTATTTATCTTTTTATTTATGACATCACGTATTCATTAGAATTTACGAGCCTCTGAAAGTGGTTGTTGAAAACGCGTCTGTTTCTTTCCTGCCAGAGAGAATATACCGTGGTTGACAGAAAAAGGCTATCCTTCCATTTTTGATAAGTTAGGCTGCCCAGAGAAGGAGCTGATGCCAGAGGGGCTTGTAGGCCATTGGATGTGAGCTCTTCTGCTGACTGTTTCCCATACAACTCCTGCAATTAAGAATTTCAAACTCTAGAAAAAAAAAAGAATTTCAAACTCAAGATCTTATAACTCATAAAAACCATGAGATAACAATGAAAAAACAAGAAGAAGAAGAAGAAGAAGAAGAAGATACCAACCATCAATTTTAGTTGAACAATTTGCTAGATAGAAGTAGTGCGTGCTTATATATATATATATATATATATTACATTCATTCATCATACCTTAATTCGACAGTGATTTCGGCACTAACTATTGTAGAAATTTCTTAAACCAAGGATTAACTCACCAATTTATGTTATTGGTTTGAACTTTTAAATTTAGTTCATTTAAATGTTTGTATTGAAATTTTTTTTTGTTGATTAATGATTACCATATTTTTGTATTATGATTGAATATTTGGTTTTATTTTTGTGATTAAGTTGACTGGTTTCTATTAATAATTTAGGTTTCTTAGAAAAGAAAAAAACTTGTGCTGGTAAGGAAAAATTGAGGATTTGAGCTTATTTAACATCAAACTCACTCAAGGATTTTTTTTTTAAGTTGGTAATGAACTTTATAATGCTGTTTTCTATATTTTTATCCGTGACCCAACCATTCTATATCCAGGTTGGGTTTGAATTTTTTTTTTTTTACAATTTTTATTAGAATATAAATTTGGTTTAATTTGAAAACAAAACCCAACCTAACCAAATAAAAAACACAATTATAAACTAAAAACCCGTGAAATAAAAGTACTTAAAAAATACAACTAACTAACTAGAAGGTTTATAAAATAAATTGGATTTATTCAATTTTTTAAAAAGCAAAACCAGACTAGATCATACTAGATCGTTAGTTAATTCAAGTTAACATGTTAAATTACAACTTAAATTATAAGATCGAGATAAATTAATAAAAAATAAAAAAATGAAGTCTCACTTTCAATTAATGTAATATTAAAAAGTAAAATTAAAAAAAAAAACTAAATTAATAAGACCAATATATAATTTATTAAAAATATACAAAGCAATTGTCTATTTCCCAACACTTTAATGCATGCTATGTGCCGATGGAATTTCAATTGATATACATATTCTTCTTAAACTATTTATATTCCCAATATATTCCCAAAAAAGATAAAGATTTATCATATTAAATCGATAAATCTTATCTAGTTTAACATAATTTTAACAGAGTTGTTTTTTATATATTACCTTATTATAAACAATATTAAATGCATATGTTATGAAGATAAACTAACATATATGCATAAGAAAATACAAGTAACCAATAGTTTACAGTTTCAAAAGATATAATTAAACATGTAAATTGTCCTTTCAATAACAAATTTCCCTTTAGTCTCAGCATCATCACTTCAATTGGCCCTCACACGACCAGACAAAACTAATTCAGTAACCAATGCACATTCTTTATTTAACCCATAACCCTTGTGCTTGTGACTAGATCCCACTCTTCAATTATTGATATCGCGTATGTGACTGGTCCCGGCTCATGCATTTGGCTCAAACCATTTTAAATCAACAATCTTGCTCATGCGGCTTCAAAACATTTTAATTAGTATCCTCTACTCGTATAGTTGACTTAAAAAATATTTTGATCGGTAGCACTTGCTCATATACCCAGTATAAAAATATTTAATCAATATTCCTTGATCATATAATTGTCTTAAAAACATTTTGATCAATAGCATTAAGATTTTAGAGGCGAGAGGTTCTTTATAAAGTAGGTTTTAAGTTTAAACCTACACATATGAATATGTTGACCCAGCTTCTGGTTGTGTTTAGATTTGAGTTTATTATAAAATAATATTTTGATATCCAAAAAATTATTTTAGTTCCCTAAAAATTTATTTTTTTTAGTTCAACATGTGAATTTAACAATCACTTTCATAAGCTTTTTTATTTTTTTACTTTTCCTCACCCTTTTTTTAGTTGTTTCCTTCTTTTTTTTTAATGCTTTCGTTTACCTTTAAAATTTAAAGGTTATGATTATCTTGTTGAGATATATTTAAATTATATAATTTTTAGTTTAAATATCTTATTTAGAAGTTCATATAAATTAAGGTGACGTTGTTAAAATCTTGAAAGATTTATTATAAACATCTTTTACATTGAAAAATAATAATAATAAAGTTTTAAGAACACATGATTCATCATTAAAAATAACAAAAATTCATTAATTTTAAAGTGTCTCAACAAGTAAATATCATTCTTTTATTTTGTTTAATCCATTTTTCTTGGTATGCATGTTAGGATTGTTTTTCTATGTCTTATGCTTCTTTGAATGCATGAAACTTTTATATATTTTATAAGTCTTTCATAACATGATTTTTCTATGATAGTCTTTTATATATTTACTTGCCATAATATACATGTTTACAAGTTTATTATTGCATGCTTATAATTTCAATATGCATGAACTCTAGGCTTTTCTTGAAATATTCTTATGTTTAGCATGTTTTTTTTTGTTAAACTAAATAATCTTATTTAATTACTTAAAATTTTAAATTACATTTTTTCTAGAGAGGTTTGTACTGGTTTCTAAAAGGTTTCAAAAATCAATATCTTAATAAGAAAGTTGAGGTGCTACTTAAGAAACACTAAACTTGTTTAACCCTACTTGAAAATATAATTATAAAACATGAGTTAGGTCAAAATTCAAATCATAATTGAACAAGTTAAACCATAAATTAACAAACTAACTTATGCTAATTAAATTAAAAATATAATTATAAAACCTGATTTAGCTCAAAACTCGAATCATAATTGGATAGGTTAAATCATAAATTCGCAAACTAACTTATTTTAATTAAATCTTTTTAATAAAACAACATTATTTTTAATAAAATTTATAAAAAAATAGAAATAATGTTATTTTGCACAATTCTTTTTTAAAAAATTTACTAGATCATTTCATATATGAAGTGACCATAAAATTATTGGAGATTATTTATCCTAGTAAACTGAGTTTAACTAGATTATTTTTTTAATAGTTTAAAGAAAAACCTGACCAAAACTAAATTTCAAATTAACCGGTTACCAAGGCTCAGATTGATAATTACGAGTGCATAGTTTGGTGGACAGAACATCAATGTGATTAGACTAAACAAATGAATGACAAGAGGGGGCTAAGCAGTTAGGTTTGTTTTTTCAAAGGAAACTTCACTTCACGCCCACGAACATTATTCTTCTCATCATTGCTGCCAACTTCCCCTTCACTAATATTTCTAGAATAAGTTACTAATAGTTTGCACTTGTTTTTCAAGCTAAGTGTGAGTGGTTATTTTTAAATATTTTTTAATTATAAATATATTAAAATACTATTTTTTATTTTAAAAAAATATAAAAACAAACCTTTACTCAATTTTTAACTAATTGCGGATGTTATACTACTTTGAACCATCCCATTTAACATTACAAATTAATCTCTGCGTTCTCATCACGTATTAATTACATAGAGGTCCACTATTATTAGGCCTACTAGCGACGAACCCCTAGCCTCTTACAAGGATTTCAAGTTGAACTTAGTTCTAGCCACTTAATAATCATTCCTTCTAATATTCTCAACTTGATCTCTGTAATAAATTCTTTTTACTCGATCGGTGCTTTTGATGCATGAGGAAGGGAATTGAGCAGTAATTGTCACTCAAGAGCTAGCTCTTGATCTTGTTTTCATGGAGTATAGTATAATAATGCAACTCGAGACACCATATGGCAAAATCAAGAAAGATATACTGCACGTAGCAGCATAATTAGGATGGAATGTTGGATTCTTGGAGGCAAGAAAATTTTGTTGATTGGCATTTTCATACTTCAATTATTCCTTGTGGGCACAAATCATGTCTCGGCTCTCTATAAAGACTTGGATGAGCATCTTGAAAAGATTTACAGCAGGATTTTGAGGAGAAAATGAAACAGGAAAACGTACAATAATTCTCAACATTGCCTTACCCCCTTGTAATACGTCAATCAATGTGGTGATTTGCTATCAATCAAATAATTTGTTTAATTTCCAGGTGAAGACAATGTTGCGTGCACGTATATAAGCCAGTGAAGGCAATCAAATCACCACCTTCAATTTTATTTTCATTTTTTTCCTTATTTTTGAAGGTGGTGAGAGAATGTTTAACATAAATCTTCCTATAGGACAGAAATTTTCAAGGGCCACCTGCGAACATGGATCTACAGTTCATCAGAACTATGCAATCGTCGTCGACAGTAAACCCATTTGATATTTACAGCTATTTATTTATTGATACGTACAGCTATCCTATATTAATTCTTAGGGCCACCAGCTTCTGTTACCATGTCTTGCACCATACTGCTTCTTTATTTTTGCCTCTGAACTTGAACAATTTCTATGAGATACGTACACGCAATGCATTAATTCCTTTTTTTCTCTCTCTGTTTTTTTTTTTTTTAGGTTTGAAGGAAAGAGAACAACTGAGGCCATAATGGATCTTAGGCTCGTTTTCTCTCGATCTCAACTTCTATCTTACCTCCTTCACGATTGAATTTGAGATATTCTAATGAAAATGACAAGTATTTTTTTAATATATTTCTTTAAATGAAAGTTTTATAGGCGATGATGGAGAGGACAAAGTAAAAGCTCTCAATTTCTCTATTCCCATGGGCGAAGATCTGCCTTTGCCTTTACCATCACACCCTCTTATTTTTCTTGTGATTACGATCTCGAATCTTTTATTTTTCTTCTTCCTTCACTTCTTTCTTTATCTCTCTTTCCTTTCCTTTTCTTTTCCTCAGTTCTATCAAAACCTGTGCTGTCAGTCTCTCTCTCTCCCGGTTAAGATCACCATCAAAGAATTAACACATCCCCACTTGTTTCTTTTAAGTAAAATCATATTCTCTCTTCTTTATTTTATTATTGTTATTTTCGAAACTGAATCATTAACATTAGCTAGGCAAATATACGCATTCAGGGCTGAGATTTGGCCAACTTCCTGCATAATTTTATCATCATACGTCCCCTGAAATTAATAGAACCGAAAAAACGCATGGAGCCAGGGCATTGCAAAATTCATGTAGCATGGAACAGAAAGATTGTTCTAATTGGAGCCATTAGAGATGGCATCAACCATTAAGAAATTAACTATATTTTCATATACCATCACCTTTCACCATTCCTATGATTCCCAATAACCTCGAAAATGGATCTTCACATTGGATCCATTATGGAAAAAGAAAAAGAAAAATACTTGGTACTTAAGCTCATCATAGTTATTATTAGAAACTACACCATCAAGCCATTAGCAATGGCACGATTTGTATCAAGATGAGTAGTTTCATACACAGGGAGCTCTTCAGAATACCTACGATCTTTTCCGATTACTGCAAGATGATCAAGCTCGAATAAATCCGAACTCGAATAACTTGCAGCATCATCATCCTCGTCCTCATCTTCATCCTCAAAACGATCATTGTACTTTCCGCCAACATCTATCTTAATAACATCATTTTTCTTCTTATTTTGATGATAATCTTTCAAGAACTCTCTCGCCACTTCCTCAATTCTCCTACTCTTCTCCACTACTTGGTAGTTAAGCTCATCATCTATTTTTCTTGATGGTGATTTCCCAATTTTCCATGCTGTTGACAGAGAAACAGACTTTAGACTTGATTCTTCCACATCATATAATGATTTGTGTCCGACTGGCCTGCAATCTTCATCAACAATTACACTCACAGGGTAAAATCTGACACTCCTTTTAACCCCATTGCGTAATTTCTCCCTTGTCGATGGCGAATGCTTGCTCAAACAGGATCTTGAGAACGATGAAGTAGAAGAGCAGCTTGATGCTTGCCCTGATTTAAGTTTCCTTTCTTCATCGAAGTTTCCATTGGTAGGTGAATTCTTTGATTTCTTTGTGTTCCCTGTGGTGAAGAGGGAATTCAGGAAATTTGCGAGCTTGCTACCCGGTGAAATTGGCTGTTTCACCTTCTTTAGATTGCGGTAAGTCTTTAAGGCTCTTGATTCGGGCTTGATTAAGCTCTCTTCAAACCTTGGTGTCTTTTCTGAAGCAGAATTGTAGTGGTAATCATCGAACATATGCGCTTCCCTCTGTTCATAAAACAGAGTCTTCTCTGTTTTTCCTGACCGAGCCGACGCGCTTGTCCTGACTGGCTTAGGCCGTGGTGGATTGAAAGAAGAAGCCCTTGAGAACCCACCATACATGGATTCTGTATCAGAAGATGAGAACCCACCAAAGCTAGAATCTGAAGAGGTTGAAGTGGAGCTAAAAAACAGGACATCTTGGTCAAGATCATGATCAAGCTGTGATTTTCTCTCGAATTCTACCAGGTTTTGCCTCCTCTGTTGAGTGATGAGCTTTTGACTCACCTTCTGTTCCATCCATTTTTCGATCAAACAAGCTCGTTGAGGAGCTGAAATCCCTTCTTCTCGTTCAATTTTAATCGCACTAGTACCTTTTTTTTGTTTCCTCGGCATTGTTTCTCGATAGAATTTCAACTCTTCATGTTTTGGTTCACCATCATCAATAGAACGGTAGATTTCATCCAGAAGAGATGAAGAGAAAGATGGGTTCTTGATATCATGCTTGTTGTATCTTTCCTCCATTGTTTTCTCCCACCTATGCATGCTTTCTACGTTGGAAACGAGTACAAGGAGAGATAAGGCTTAGGGAAAACGTTTCACTTTTGTTTGGGTTTTGACAGAGACTCAAAAGCTGCAATACCGGCACAAAATAGGAGTTAATAGTCATGAAAAAAGAAGTACATCAGAGAGATAGTAGCATTATTTAAAACACAAGCAAGTGTGCTCTCTCTCTCTCTCTCCCCCCTAGCACTTATCTAGAGAGAGAGAGAGGGTGATGGCTAATGAGCACAAAATGTCACGCTTGACTGAGACAGGAAAAAAATGAGGAAGAAAGGAAGGATGTTTGCACGCCTCGAAGATGAAGAGAATGGGAACAGAAGCGAGGGGCTTTATAAAGGGATGCTTCCATGCGCGTGTCCATCCTAATTGCAGCCATTGCCAGCTTGGAATTTTGCTTACTTGGCACTGATTCTTTGACCAGTTTATCCCCAAACTACCCCTACTTTAATGCTGCATGCCTTGAATGATCACCGTCCAAATTTGAATTTCAAGCCGTTGATCTTGTTGAAGTAAAGATGATGCATGGGTGATTGTAGTATGTGGTGATCAGACGAGAGATTTGATTTTTTTTTTTGTGTTTAATGGTGGGTCCTTGTGTTGGTGAAGGATGGAGATTTGTTGTTTGTGTGAAGACTAATTTTAACACGTAGATCTAAGCATTGATTTGCAAAGGAAAAGCTGTGGAATTGCAAAGGAAAAGGAGCCTATATTTTTGGTGAGTTATTTATTTCTCTTAGAGATTTGGTGCGCGGGAAATGCTATTATTAATTAATTAATTTTAATATGTAAGAAGTATATATTTGAAGCAAGTATTAATGGAATAATTCATTTGAAAATAAGATGTATTTAAAGAAGTTCAAGGAAGATGGCCGACGCGATTGTAAATACTATTCTATTATATAAATAGAAATATAGAATGACCAGGTAACATATCATCAACAACAATAATAATAATTAAATATTAAATAAAAAAACATCAAGGAATTTATGAAAATTGAAAATATTATTTAAAGTTTAGATTTTGATACTCAAGAAAGAAATATTCTTAATTACCAAACCAATCAATCATATTTCTTTCTTAACAAAGAGTTATTATTATTATTTTTTATTAACGTAGATGTTCGGGCTACCTTGCGTGCACCTTTACTAATCACATGGGCCTTGAAATTAACAACCATGTAAGTCTCCAATGGATATCATATTAGCAACCATAAGATTCGAACCTGAGATCACAAGAGGAGCAAACATTTTGGTCCCAAACTCTTATTACTAGGCCACCTACTAGATGGTTACAAAAAGTCTTACAAACCTCAGGGCCACTAGAGGCTTACATGATTGTTAACTTTAGGGTTTGTAAGATTAGTCAAGGTACGCGCAAGCTAGCGAACACTAATATTAATCTAAAAAACAAAGAGTTATTTTCATATTATATGTTGGGGTAATATAATTTTGCAAAGGGTTTCAGATTGATGGCCAAAGTCTTGCAATTTCCTTAAGAAAAAAACTTATTTTACAACATATTTTATGTCTTATTTTACAGAACAAGCACGATTGTCTCTTAGAATTCTCAAGAGATTCATTTGATCTTGATACACAGTAGAAGTAGCTAGTTTTAGTTTTTTGTTTTCCATGATATATCCTCAGACTTGTAAATTCTGTATTTTTAGCAGGTGATTAGAAGTCTATAGTTAAACTTGAGAAAGCATAATGTAATAATTCAATTGTTAATCCATAGATGATTAAGATACACATGAGAATTTATTATCAGTCTGTTTGGTATTGTAATTGTAATACTTATTTTTTAAAATATTTTTTATTTGAAAATATATCAAAATAATATATATTTTTTTTATTTTTTAAAATTTATTTTTCACATTATTACATCAAAATAATATAAAAATAGTAAGAAAAAATTAATTTTTAAAAATAAAAATTTATATACTTGGATCCCATTGTAAACCACCAGTATTTTGAATTTGAAACAGGCCCTCTTACCATAAATTAGAAATGACAATTAAAAAAGGTATCTATGTATCTATTTGATGGACTTTAATCATGGAAAACTAGCTTTTAACCTAGCTTTTAACCATGGGTAATTAAACTGTGGAGCCGGAGCCGGAGCCGGAGCCTGTGGTCTTTAATCATGCAAATTTAACCTGAGAGCCTCATGCGAGCGCTGGATTTAATAACGGTCCTCTCGCACCTCCTCAAGTTTAAAACACATTAGGCAATGGGTTTGCTGATTCAAGGTTCCCGCATGCTGCATCATTTTTCCAAGATAATAAATAAATAAATAATAGAACTAGGCCTCATTTTACCTGTGTATTTGTCAAACTTTACAATTTTTCAATTTAGTACGTATGTTATCCGATTTTTGTTAATATCTATCTTGTTTTTTTTACTATTATATAATATATGATTTTGTAAAATTAACAGATACAACAATCTACTTTTTCCATAAACGGAAGGCATGCATATCTCCCATGCTTCTCTTTGTTTTCTAAAACAGCTTAGGATTGATTTATATTTGGTCAAAATTTTAGAAAAAATATTCTTGTTGAGATTTTAGGACTAATTAAACACATGATCTTGAGTGAATCGATTATAAAAATATATGTTTTGAAATCAATTGAGCAAAACAAACAACTCATTCGTGGATTAATTGATTCAAGACTTTGAGAAGACTAGGTTAAAATGAACCGCTTATAGGTTAATCAATTAGAAAAACACATGTTTGAAATCATTTGGTCGAAACAAATCGCTCATAGGTTAATCAATTGAACACAAGATTTTAAAAAATGATCGGTTGAAAATAAACTACTCATGAATGAATCGATTGAACATGAAGAATTGAAATTAATTCAACAATCATAAAAATTCATCTTATATCAATGGTTAAATACCAAAATAATTATATAATCAATATTCGTCGAGTCATTTCATTTTGTGAGTTGACCTCTACAATCAATATTAATTAATATTCATTGAGTGCTCTCATATCAAAGAATAAAATCTTATAATTGAAATCAAAGTAAAAGTTCAAAATATTATTTGAAAAAACACTTAACAAGATACATCATTCAAAATCAAACAAGAAATCAGCATAAAATTGCACGTAATAGCAATTAATTGAATAATTAGTCATACTAATCAACGATCAATCAATCATTCAAGCATCGACTCAGCAAACACTAGAACCGACATTCCTCTCAGTTAATCCTCAAAAATTAAATCACAACCTCATCTTCTTAGTTCCACCATAAAATTATTATTTTTGTTGTATTTATGTCTTTTGAATTAGTTAGAAAAGACTTGATTAATTTCTCATTTGTCTACATATTTTTGTTCAGTAAATTCATTAATGACTTAATTAGTAGGGGTGTCTTCACTATAAATAGGTAATGTCATTACAAGTACGATACGAATGAAACCCATATATGTCTGAGAAGCTATTAATTTTACGTAACAGGAAAGAATTAGAAGAAGAGGTTAATTCGAGAGTTTTGTTAGGTTAAAATAGGATTTATTTATGTTTACAGAACCAAGCAAAATTTCTCCCTTCGACTAGTTGTGAAGAGCAGCACGATCCTTTTCCCTGTATACCATAAGCCCTCAAACATAAACAGAATGTTTTGAGTTATTCCCTTAATGATCCGAATGGCTCATCAGACAAAGCTTCACTCAAATATGAAAGGTTGAACTTAAAAGACACCCCATTTTTATTTTGTTATTTTTCATCCGTTTAACGATTTGCTGATTTATTTAATTTGTTTTCTTTTAATTACATAGGGAACTTTCTCTTTTTATTTCCCTTTTTTTGGGGGTCATACGTTTGTCATTGTGTTTCAGAAGCGTTTTAAAAAAAATTAATTTTTTTTATTTTTTTATTTTAATTTAAATTAATATATTTTTGATGTTTTTAAATCATTTTGATATATTGATATTAAATTTTTTTTTTTTAAAATAAAAAAAATATTTTATTAATATGTTTTATAATAAAAAATACTTTTTTAAAAAACTGCTAATGAGAAAGAAATGACAAAACGTAAGCACGTGGATATTGATTTTAACAAATCGCTCTCGAATTGTCCCCCCATTGCAAGGACTAAATTAACAAATGACACTTCACAGATGTTATTGTTTAGAGAAAATTAATTATTGTCCCCGACACCCTGCTCACGACCTAATCACAGGGGAACAGAACTGGAATTAGGACCTACACCTTGCCTCCTTAGCAACGTTAACACGTGACATGGCATGGACTCACACCTGATCATGCCCCTAGCTAGTCAGCTTTGCCTTTGAGAGTCTCAAAGGGAGGGAAACATTGCACATATGTTCTTAGCATATGCCAGCCCTGTACGTGGGTCTGTGACCCTCTCCTTGATAAATTATTTCATGTGCATAAGATTACATTTCTTACTTGGTGGTCCTGCTGCAACATTCTCCGTAGGATACCAGTGAAAAGTATTACCTTATATATTTTATAATTAATCGGTTGGTTACATGTAATTTTAATCTTGTTATTATTAATATATTTAATTTTAATAATTTTATTCATTATTAATATTTATCAATTATTTGATTAATGAATCTAAAGTAAATATAAAATATTGTGATAAAAATGATTTGCAAAATAAATTATAAAGTTATTATAATTATAGGATTCCTGTTGCATCAAAGAATTATTTCTAATATTTATTGTCAATATTCTATTAAGATTAGACATTAATTATACCCGTTGAGATTGATACATACTATCTTCTTTCTTTTATGAAAGAAAATAGTTGTTCTCATAAATTGAAGTATAAAGGATATATGAAACTAATATGTAGATGTTTGTCAGATAAAATACACACTGAAATTACCCGCATGAGAATTTTATATAGCAGATCAACTGTGTCTATGGAAATACTTACATAATAATTGTGTAAGTGATCTTTAAACTTGAGATCATCAAATTATCTTATTCAGGGAATACTATATTTTGATCCTACTACATGTTTTTCTAATAAAAGGTAACAAATAAACAAATATTAGATATAATATGAATAATATGAAGGTATTTGAGTAATCATGTGATTTGAAAAGAGTTTCAAGTCATATTCAAATAATTAATAACTATGATATTAAGAACAAACATGATTTGATATAGTAGACACACTTCATGCTATAATATCTAAACTAAAATATTTTTTATAAATAGATAATAATTATACTAAAAAACTAATCATTGAAAGGTTAAATCAAACCACTTATAACTTTTCTAATAGTTCGAGGATTATAACACGTTGTTAGACTTTGTACTTGATCTTAAAATGTAAATAAATCAATTGTTAAATTGATAATAAATTAATTTATTTAATCCTATTTTATTTATGATTGTAGTTTATATTTGGATCAATTTATTAAGAAACCTAATGGGTTACACTCATAATAATCATTGGTAAAACATTATAATGAAATGATTAATCAAGTGTGACTTAACTGTAAATGAATTTTTAAAATTGAGGACTAGAATGTAATTTATATAGGAAATTACAATTTTAGACTTTAAAAAATAAAGTATATACTTGATTGAATAAATTTATAAAATTATTATGAAATAATATCTGTGATATTATTTAACAATAAAAATAAATTTTACCATTTGTAGAGTTTTCAAAATTTTTTATAAATAAAATATTATGCATTTTATTTTCTGAATAATTTAATAATATAACAATACAAAACATAGAGTTTACACTAAAAAATATAGCAATATCTTTCTTCTAAAATAGTTATAGAGATTTATTATTTATTGTTTGTGTTGATTATTATTAAAGACCAAACACTTTAATGACTTATGATTTATAATAATTTTTCTAAAAAAATTTAATTTATTATTTTCACTATAAATATATGTTTCAAGAAACCTAATTAAAAAATAATAAAGGGTGACCCTTTGAAGGGAAAGAGCTAGCTATGGCTCATGCGCTTGGTCTTACTAGGCAGGCAATAGGTGCGAGTTAAAGGAGGAGGGGTTAAAGTTTTGAAAGAGATTAATTTTTGAGTGGTGTTGTTGGGGATCCCAATATAAGGGGTTCTGGGTGTGACCAAGACAGGAACAGTGCTCTTTTCCCAACAAAGCAAAAAAGCAAAGGGATATGCAAGGCATCTTCTCTTTCCTTGTTATTTAGGTAGTGTTTGGGCTGTGTTTGTATATGCGTTTCGTTAAATTTTGATTTTGTTTTTACTAAAATTACGTGCGGTTTATATCTTTTGAATCGTTTTGATGTGATGATATTAAAAATGATTTTTAAAAAATAAAAAAACATTATTGACATGTTTTTCGGCATAAAAAGTTATTTAAAAAGCAACCGTTATCACACTGCCAAACACGGTCTTAGTGCTCTCAGCCTCCGACTGTCAAACATGAAAGGGAAGACAAGGAGGCCTCTCTCTCTCTCGATCTCTTAATGTTTGCTTCTGTTAATGACTTTGTGAATGGTGCCCTCACGTGCGATGTATGTCTAGGTTGCTTTCTTGGGGTCTCTATCACTCGATCGCCATAGTCATGTGCATGCTTCATGCCCCCTTTCAATTCATTCCTCTTAATATGTTGAATGAATCTAACTGGTGATGAATTAATTAGCATTAACACTTGGGATTCTTGGAAATCTCAGAGGAACAAGAGCAACAAAATGTTTTCTATGAACTAATGAGGAGGAAAAAAAAAGAGAAGATCGACGTTGTGTTTGATATAAAAAGAAAAATAGATGTATTTTGCGATTTTTTATTTTGTTTTTAACAGGGATAGGACAACACACTTATTAACAAACCATTAAAACCTCGCCTTCAAGAATGCGCGTCTCTCTCCTCTCACGTAAACCTATTCAATATTTTTGTAGCATTAAGCAAAATGTAATCCCATGTATCATCTGAGCCCAACTTGGCCATTAGAAGGTCTCAAGTTCGAGCGAAATAATTGTTGTAACCCATTTCTGGATCCCTACATAAAAAATAATAAAATACAAAAAAATTCAAAAAATATATTATCAAAAAATAGAACAGTGAAAAAATGCCAAAAGCACCCTAAAAATGCTCAAAAATTGATTGAGGATGTTCAAAAATCAAAAAATAATTTTTGACAGTATATCATTGACTGATGAGAGCCCCGATGATAAAGAAAATTCAATTTGTGGAAGAAAAATGCAAAATCAAAAGTTTATGGACTCAATTAAATTTTATTAAAGGTTTAATTGCATTTATGAAGATTTTAATTGCAAGAAAAATTGATTTTTGGAGTTAATTTGGGCTTTAATTAGGAGAAATTAATTTTATAGGGTCAAATTATAATTTTTGGAAGTTAATTTGGTCAAATCAGGGGCTTAATTGCATAAATATTGAAGTTTAATGGCCAATTAGGGACTTAATTGAAGAAATCCGAGACCAAGGACTAAATTGTAAAACGCGCGCAAATTGAGGGCTGAAATTTGAATCTGACAAGTTTTGGCGCCTTTTCCTTCTAAATGAAACGGCGTCGTTTCATTCACTGTTGCAAAAAAAAAAAAAAAAAAAAAAAAAAAAAAAAAAAAAAAAAAAAAAAACAGAAGCCCAAAACGGTGTTGTTTTGATGGCACTGTAGCTCTTCTTCTTCCCCTGGACACGCGAGGCAGGGGAAGAAGAAGATTTTTTCTTCCCCTTTTCGCCTAATTTCTTTCCTTCTTTTGCTCAATAAGACGCCGAAACAAGGACACCACTTGCCGACCACTTTCCACGCGTTGGACGGGCGGCAGCACACCGGCCACCACCATGACGTCCCCCCCCCTGTTTTTCGCCTATAAAAACAGGGGAGGAAGAGGAGAAAAAAGAGAGAGAAGGGAGACGAACCGAGATAGAAGAGAAGAGAAGAGAGAGGGTAGAGGAGAAGAAGAAGAAGAAGAAGCAGCAGGGAAGAAAACGAAGAAAAACAGAAGAGAGAGAGAGAGAGAGAGAACCACCGCCGGCCTCCGCCACCATCGCCACCGTGCCTACGCCGCCAGCAGCACCGCCACGACGTCACCACAGGTAATCTCTCGCCGCCCTGTCGCCTTCTCCATTTGCTGCCTCCCCCGTTTGCATGCAGAACGTGAATTAATTCACGTTCTGCAGCTAAAGAGGGCTGGTTACTGTGCTTAGGCACAGTAACCAGCCCATTTGGTAATGGGCCGGGTTGGCCCAGCCCACTGATATGGGCCGGACCCGGCCCATTTCATTTTATTTTTTTTAATTTTTACAATTTTTTCCAGCACTTGTTTTTATCAATTTTGCTTAATATCGGTCTGTATTTTACATCGTAAAAATATAAATTCGGTATTAAAATACCCGGTTTTCGTCCCGCGGTACTGTTCACGCGTCACTATTCATACGGTACTGTTCACACATGCAAAAAAAAAAAATCAAAAATATTTGTTTCAGCATTTTATAATTTTTCCGCGTAGTTTTTATGTCATTTTGATTAATATCGGGCAGTATTTTTACATCGTAAAAATATAAATCCGGTATTAAAATAACCAGTTTATTAAAGTCAAGAGAACATTGGCCAAAATCTCAAAAAAAAAACAACAAAATATTTTATTTTGTTTGATTTTAGTATCAGAGATTATGAATTTATACGTAAATCGTATTCCTGATATTAAAAAGATATTTTCTTTTGACAACTTCGAATAGTTAGTTTTTTACCCGATAAAGATAAGGATCTCCTTACAGAGGAGGACTTTTCTTAAACCGTAAACGAACCAACAATTCAAAAACCACAACACGATTTTAGATTTTATCAGACATTAAAACAATGCAGCCTACCTTAGGTAGGACGTAGTTGGGGTGCTAATACCTTCCCTTTACGCAACCAGTCTCCGTACCCGATCTCTAAAGACCAGTTAAGGTTCCTAGTAACCAGAATACTAGGTGGCGACTCTCAGTCCATATTTTTACTTGTAGAGACAAGAATTCCTTGTCTCTCCCTATTTTATTTTCCAGGAATAAATTATTCCGATTTTTCCTTGAGGGTGGACGATCGCCGCGCCGCCGCACACGTGCGACAATAATAATAATTCTAAGTTGTCTTAAAGAGAATGCATCAGCCAAAATATGGATAGTTCACTTTAAGAATTCTGGAAATTTAATTGTTTCAGTCATATGCGGTGAAGAGATGCGGTTAAACAAGTGAAGAAGAAAAAAAACGGAGCATGGTAATGTGAATTGAATAAGGATATGCTGATTATGTTAAATGTAATTTGTAATTCTCAATGTCTTTTATTGTTAGCTTTTATGGCTCTTCTTCTCTTAGTTTTCCCTAGATTGTGGAACTCTAAGTGTTCCTAGACTTCATTAATTGAGGCCTTGTTATGTAAGTCCTTTTCTCTTCTGTGTATTAAGTAAGAAAAACTAGAACAAAGGAATAATAAGATCGCCTCTACCATTTATCCTTCCAATCTTTTTTCTTCTCTATTTCCACTATTATTTCCAACAGATTTGGTATTAGAGCAAGGTTTCTTCTATGGCTTCTTCTTCTAACATTTCTACCTTCTCTTAAACAACTACGTTCCTATCTTTGATGGAGAACATTACGAAGGAAAAAGAAGCATGAGTGATATTGAGAAATGAATTCCAGGGCTCTTAGAAAGCCATTTCCATTCGGCTGCGGAATTTATGGAGAGTATGAAAATCTTACAATGAAGGATAGTGAGTTGGTTAAAGATTTCTCTCTAGAACTATTGAAATTATCAATCAAATCAAAAGTTATGGAGACAATGTTTCTGATAAAAAAGTTGCAGAGAAGATTCTCAGAAGTTTACCATAAAAAATTGAACATATAGTTGTTGTTATTGAAGAAACAAAAGATCTGCCAAGATTTTCAATTCATGAATTGATGGGATCTCTTAAAGCACATGAACAAAGAGTGAACCAGTATAACAAGCAACCAATGAACAGACTTTTTAGATCAAAGCTAATTTTTCTGACGGTAGGGGAGCAAGTTTTCATCATGATCATAAAGGAGGAAGAACATTTTTAAGAAGAGACTTATATGAAAGAGTAGGTGAACGTCAAAATCGTAATAAAGGCAAAAATAGGAGTAGAGGAAGAAGAAGAGCGAATTTTCAACCAAGAGTAGGCAACAATTCCTATTGCTCTATTTGCAAGACAATTGGTCATGAAACTTGAGATTATTTCTTCAAGTGTACCAATTGTAAAAATTCCACTTATTCTATCAGAAACTTCTGGCACAAAGACAAGGAAGATGGCTATAAAGAGAACAATACAACAAATTTTTCAAAAAGAAAATCAACTATTCTATTCCTACATGAATGCAAAACACAAAAAAAAAAAGAAATCTGGTATCTTGATAGTGGTTGTAGTCATCATATTATTGGTGATCACTCAAGCTTTGAAACTCTTGATGAAGAGTTTTCTTCTCATTTTGAACTTGGTGAAAATAAAAGAGTGGAGATCAAAGGAAGAGGTGATGTTGCAATCCATGCAAATGAAGGTAATAAAAAATACATTCATGATGTGTTTTACTCTTCTAGCATTGGTCAAAATTTGTTGAGTGTGGGACAAATGATGGGAAGAGGTTATAGACTGGTTTTTGATGATGCTCAGTGTGAGATTTATAATAAGAACACAAATCAAAATGTAGTAGTAGTCAATGTGAGTTCTAATAATATTTTTTCTTTTAACATGAAATCACTTCATAATATTGCTATGAGAAGTGAGCATTTTGATGATTCTCAACTTTACCATTTAAGATACAGACATTTAAATTACAATGGCTTATAGCTACTAAAGAAGAAGAATCTAGTTTCTGGTCAGCCTTCAATCCGAAACCAAGTTGGGATTTGTGAAGAATGTGCGTATGGAAAAAGGTATTGTTTTCCCTTTCCAAAGACTACCTGGAGAGCCAAAGTACCACTTGAATTAGTTCATGCAGATATTTGTGGCCCTACGCAAACTCCATCTCTAAATAATAAGAGATATTTCTTACTCTTTGTTGATGATTATTCTAGGATGATTTGGATTTATTTTCTTAATAACAAATCAGATGCTTTCCCTGTCTCTCTCCAATTAAAAGCTCTTGTAGAAAAGCAAAGTGGGTGCCAAATGAAGACACTAAGGACAAACCGTGGGGAGAGTTTATTTATAAGCCTTTTCTTGATTACTACAAAGAGAATGGCATTCAAAGGCAACTTATAGTCAGACACACCTCAGTAGAATAGAGTTGCAAAAACGAAGAATAAAACTAATGAATAAATGGCAAGAAACATGCTAAAAGGAAAAAGACTTCCTAATAAATTTTAGGCAGAAACTGTAAATACTACAACATACATTCTCAATCAATCTCCAACAAAGACAGTCAGAAATCAAACTCCATTGAAAGTATGGCATAAGAGAAAGCTTGATGTCAACCATATTAAAGTTTTTGGGAGCATTATTTATGCTCTTATTCCTCCTCAAAGTAGAGACAAGTTTGATGAGAAAAGGGAGAAGCTTATCTTTATTGGCTATAGTGATGAATCAAAAGGCTTTTGACTTTTCAATCCTAAAAAGGATCAATTATTGTTGTCCAAAGATGTTATCTTTGATGAATCTGCTGCTTGGAAATGGGAAGATTATGTTAATCTTGAAACGACAATGCTAGAGTTATTTCAAGCTCCAGAGTAGCCTGATGGTTCCAATTCTCAAATCAGAATTGGTTCAATTTTGCATAATGGAGGAAGCTCATCAAGTTCTATTGATGAATCAGTCTTAGAAACTCCTCTCAGGAAAGTTCGTTCATTAACTGACATATACAATTCTTGTCATGTTGCCTTCTTTTCAGGTGAACCTCAAAATTTTGAAGAAGCAATATTAAAGGAAGAATGGAGGAAAACTATGAATAAAGAGATGACAAGTATCGAAAACAATAAGACGTGGAAGTTGGTTAATCTTCCAAAAGAGAGGAAGGTAGTGGGATTAAAATGGGTGTTTAAGATTAAATACAATGAAGATGGCAGCATTCAGAAGCATAAGGCTAGAATTGTTGCTAAAGGCTATTTTCAGTAGCCTAGAGTTGATTTTAGAGAAATCTTTGCACTTGTTGCAAGAATGGAAACTATCAGAATTTTTCTTGCCTTATATGCACAACTTTAATTGTAGGTGTTTCAGCTTGATGTTAAGTCAGCGTTTTTTAACGATGAATTACAAAAAGAAGTTTATGTTTAGCAGTCTCCGGCATATGAATGAAAAAGAGAAGAAGATAAAGTCTACAGACTTTATAAAGCTTTTTATGGATTAAAACAGGCTCTAAGAGTATGGAATCATAAAATTGATCTTTAACTTCATTACAATGGTTTCAGCAGAAGTTAATTCGAATCATCACTCTATATAAAGAAGAAGGGAGAAGACTTTCTAATGATTTGTCTCTATGTTAATGATCTGATTTATGCAGTAACAAGTATGGATTTGGCTGCAGTTCTACCATTTATCCTTCCAATCTACTTTCTTCTTGATTCCGCTATTATTTCCAACAGATTATGCCCCGGATGAGTGCATTTCCCTGACTATTGTGGTTTTAGGATACCAATGCCATCCTTTTGTTCTGGGATAAGATCAAGGTTGAGATACAATGCACAGTCCCAAGCTAATACGTCCAAGAATTAGTATACAAACCCACCATTTTGTCTGTGGGGAATATAAGCCATGTGAATAAACGATATCTAGGGATGCAATAGACCCAAGGTCGTTGTCTTCTTTAATAATCCAGTCTCATGCAGAGTAGGTAGTCGTATATGGATAGCTCCTTATACGTGTAACTCAATATAAAGCAAAACAGTGGGTCAAAATGAAAGAGACCCACTGTTTTGCTTTATTGATTTGCTAATGCTTGGAGGAGGGACAAGTTGGTAAGGAACTTGAATTTTCTGTCTAGGATCGAGCCCTGCACACTTTGGCCACTTAGCTATGTAGAAGCTAGAAACCTTAAAGCATTTACCCTGGATGTAAACTTTGATACACTGGCGAGGGATGCAAACCAGGGAAGTTGTTCCTTAAATCTTGGAGTTCTGCCAACATACCGAGAGATCTTATGAAACATATTTGATTATGTCAAATCTGATTCCATGTTTGTTATTCATTTCCTAGTTTGTTAATTTATTTCCTATTTGAATTTTGTTTTCTAGTTTGTTTCCTTGATTGTAGTTCTTGGTTGAATATTTAGAATGAAAATAACAGAAGGCATTAGCTATCTTCGAAAATTTTATGAGATTTGGAGAGATTCCAGTTGCGGGAGATTCTGTGTTTTTTTTCCCCTTCTTGGTTCTTAACATGTGGTTGAACTAGGAGGCTTTTGATAGACCGAGAAGATTGAACGAGCCTTGAGAAGAATCCCAAGTTTTTAATTTGAGTTAAGCCTTCTATTTTACTTTATTCTCTACAGTTGTTTAGTATTTCTGCTCATTCAAAGTTGTTACAACTTATTTCTTTGAAATAAGGCTAGTAGTTTCCTAAATTGAAATTGATCTATTAAGCTTAACTCTATTTATTGGAATGTTAGAAATGAATAAAAGATAACAATTTTCTTACAAATACTTGTGGTTTAACTTTCACCCAAAGAAAGTAAGTATTCATCAGATTTGTTTCTCCTGCTTGATTCGGACCTAACATTGGTATCAGAGCACGGTTACAATGGCGTCCAACAAAGAGAGAATCAAGGCTTTGGAGGTTGGAATCAAGATGGAATGCAGCTACTGGAATTAAGTGTAACCGATAAGATGCACCATTTGGAGAAAACCATCAACAAACTATTAGAAACTTTTATTTCAACTAGAGAAGTCTCTAGCAACAACAACCATGGACAAGAAGGATCTCTCCATTCACATCGGGAGGAGAACAATGGAAACAAACATATTCTCTTCCAAGATGGAAAAGTTGTCATTTTCAATATACTCTGGAAAATATCCGACTGAATAGCTTAGCAGAGTACCTCAATTCTTTGAATTTCAAGGCACAACTGATAATCAAAAGGTATCTCTAACATCTTTCTATCTTGAAGGGGAAGCTAATCAATGGTGGCACTTCTCCATACAGAATTTTCCTTCTACAATTTTTTCAGCAGATAGATCAATATGGTGCATTCCTTTTGAAGTGGTCTATGGATTTCCACCTCACACTCCCCTCGATCTGAATTCATTACCATTGCCTCTCAGGCCTAGTAAGGCTGACCTATATAAAGGATGTTGAAGAATAAGTCAAGCGGTGGTTTACACCCTTAGTACATAATCCTATGCGACTTCTGCAAATATAAGGCGAAAAGACAGGCAAGTCAACGTTGGTGATATGGTTCTTATTCGCTGAAGGCCAAAATGATTTCCTCAAGGAAGTTTTACTAAGCTGCATGCACGTTTCGCAGGTTCTTTTCGAGTTACCACGAAATTGGGCACAGATGTGTATGTAATTGGCTTGCCCTCTGATTTTGGTACAAGTCTAGTTTTTAATATCAAAGTTATTACTGAGTTTAAGGGTGATACAGTTGAATTGCTCACAATTCTAACCATAGAATAATTGCAAGCACGTACTCTTCATATTCCTAAAAACATCGATCCTCGAGATGAGATTGCATCCATCCTTGACCATCAATTTATTACTACCTATTGAGTGGGATACTAAAAATTTTTAGAACAATGGAAAATCATTCCAATTTAGAATCAGTTTGGTTACAAGCCACAAAACTCCAAATCTTACATCCAGATTTATTTGCTGAGTATGCTCGTCAAAGCTTGTCGGAGTCAAGTTCTGCAAGGGAGCAGCCAATTGATTCAAATCAGGAAGTTGTTCCTTAAATCATGGGGTTCTACCAACAGAGAGAGGGACCTTAGGACGAATATATATTTGATTATGTCAAATCCAATTTCATGTTTGTTATTCCTTTCCTAGTTTGTTGGTTAGTTTCCTATTTGAATTTTGTTTCCTAAATTGTAGTTCTTAGTTGAATATTTAGAATGAAAATAAAAGAAGGCAATAACTATCTTTGACAATTTTATGAGATTTAGAGGTTTCAGTTGCACAGTTATTCCGTGTTTTTTTTTTTTCTCTTCATGGTTTTCAACATGTGGTTGAACCAGGAGGCTTTGCACCAAGAAGGCTTTTGATAAGTGTAATATATATATATATTTTATTCCTTTTACACTATGCTTTTTAATGTATTTTAAGTTTATTGAAAGTTATTTTTATGAGTTTGGCATGTCTAAGAGACTTTGTGAATTAATTTCTAAAAGATAAGAATTTCTGCATTTTATGTTTCGGACCTTGCTTGTTGTGACACGTTTTTCACCGAGAAAATTTTAGAATGTAAAAGTGGGCTGAATCGAAGTTAAAGTAAACATATCAAGCTTTCTAGAAAGGTATTGTGAGAAAAAATTCGAGTTTGTTTGGACCTGTAATCAAACCTGTAAAATCGAGCTAAAATCCTACTTATAGCAGCATTCTCTGCTTTCACACTACAGATTCAAATGGGCATATATTGAGCCTCAGACATCGAAATCGTGCGATTCAAAAGACCAAAATTATATACACATCTAGGAATACAACTTTTATGAATGATACCAGGTCGAATAAAATAAATTTGAACATAATCTAAAGGACGAGATTAGTCTCCTGATCTAATGAGAAAACTAATGGTGACAAGCATCCCACTACGACTAGGAGTCTAACATAGAAATTATATGCCATAGGATCTAAGAAATGAGTTAATCAATCATATAACATTTCATGAATGAAATAATACAACTGGAATGGTGGGATATTGCAAGAAACCAAGTAAGAAACAAAGTCTAAGTTGTAGAAGAGTCCCAATTACATCAGAGTTGTGACAACAGTAGAGTTAGTTTTCAACACAATTTTTAAAGGATTTAACCAACCTTAAGGACCATATAAAGAATGAAGGAATCAAGTAGCATGAGGACTTCTAATTAGCCTAAGAATCCTGAAGAAATTCGGTAGTCAAGGAAGAGAAAAAATATAGCAGAACACAGTTGAAACATTAATTCTGCAACATTCTTTTCTTTGTTTTTGTCAATTTTCCGGCAACTATAAACTAATTTCTAATTTCAGTTCAAGTTGAATACACACCATCTCCATTAGAAAGTTGTGAAAAGTAACATTATCATTATAATTCTTTTAGAGTCAAGTATTTATTTATTTTATTCAGAATTATACTATTGATTGTTATTCAAGCTTATTGAATTATTTTGAGATGACATGTATGTTTTCTAGTTTTTTTTTTCAATATGTAATTGTTGTTAGGGACAAGAGTAAGAAGCAAAAAAATTAATTTGTTTGTGGCAACTCTCATCTTGATTTATTATAAACTAAGTTAAATTGTCAAGCTTTTAAACGTTTGCTTAGAATAATTTCACATACTTTACTCCTGAGACTACTGCCGAGTGACTGAGAATAGCTTTCAATATTAAATTCGCTTAATGGTTCACATACTTTAATCTTGAGACTACTACCGAGTAAGAAGTAAAAGAATTAATTTGTTTGTGGCAACTCTCATCTTGATTTATTATAAACTAAGTTAAATTGTCAAGCTTTTGAACGTTTGCTTAGAAAAATTTCACATACTTTACTCCTGAAACTACTGTCGAGTGAGTGAGAATTGCTTTCAATATTAAATTCACTTGAAGGTAAGAAATTGATTAGAGAGACTTATCTAATTAATTTATTTATAATCTCATCGATTTCCCTCAGCTTTAAAGGATATCGAATTTATTTACTTGACGTGAAAGAATATTTATTTTACTTCGATGATCAATAGATTTATATGAATGGATATGTGGACAATTAAACTGAGTTAACAAGATATCAATTTATTATTTTTATTTTCATAATTTTTATTAACGAAATATCAGGAAGGAATAGTTGAAGGGGTAATTCAGTTACACTCCGCAATGGCTAGGCTTAGAGTTCATATTTTTCTGAGTGGACTTGATTCTGAATTCAATCATGTTTGTGGCGAAATCTTGCGCAGAGATCCAAAACTTGATTTGGAGAACACATACGCATATGTTAGGAGAGAATACCAGCAAAGACAAACCATGGGAAGCTATCATCCAATCTCTGAGAATTTAGCTATGCTAACCAACACTCCTCGACAAGGATCATCATATGAATCAGCAAGCAAATAAAACACTCAATTATCTAGAAAGGTTAACAACCTGGTCTGCGCTCATTATGGGGAAAAAGGTCATTCACTATAGCGGTGCTATGAGATTATTAGCTATCCAGAGTGGTGGGATTTCTTAAAGAAACCTCAAAAAAAGATCTCTATTAAAGCTATGACAACATACATAAAAGATCAACAGCAGCCTACAACAAATATTGCTCATCCTAGTAAAGTTGGTATAGTATCTGTATTCCTTGCACATTATAAGGATAAAACTTGGATTATTGATACAAGTGCATCTGAACATATGACGAGAGATGTTAGACAATTACAATCCATACTCTCTTTTTCTCAATCAGTTATTTCCACAGCCAATGGCAGTGCCTCCCCTGTTTCTGGGGAAGGATTATTTTGTCAAATACACTCACACTAAATATTGTCCTTGTCTTTCCTTCTCTTGAATATAATCTGTTATCTGTTAGCCAAATTACATCCACTCTTGATTGTACTATAATGTTTTGGCCCTCCTTTTGTGTCTTCAGGACATTCTAACCTGGAGGATTCTTGGTTATGGTGTTAGACGGGGCAAACTCTACTACTTGGAATTAACAGATAATGGAGAATAAAAAATCAGTCAGGCAAATCATGTTAATAGTAGAGACAAGGCTCAGACAATTATATGGCTATGGCATCATAGATTAGGACATCTTTCTTTCGGTTATCTAAAGAAACTACAACCAGTACTCTTTTCTGGTATTAATGAATTGGATTTTCATTGTGATACGTGTGAACTGGCTAAAAGTCACTGTATCTCTTATTCCCCAAGTTTAAATAAAAGTTCAGAACCCTTTGAGGTCATTCACATTGATGTTTGGGGTCCTGCAAAGGTTCCTGCAATTTTTAGCGCTCGTTATTTTGTGACTTTTATTGATAAATGCACGAGAATGACTTGGGTATCCTTACTTATACATAAGAATGATTTGTGTCTAGCTTTCCAGACATTCCACAGAATGATACAAAGTCAGTACCAAAAACAAATTCATGTGGTGTAGTCTAATAATGGCACCGAGTTTGTAGATGCGTCTCTTTGGAACTTTCTACGCAGCCATGGAATTCACCATCAGACCTCATGCACCTATACTCCACAATAAAACGGATTAGCTAAGTAGAAAAATCGATAACTATTAGAGGTAGTGCGTGCTTTCCTCTTTGGTATGAACATGCCAAAATTTTATTGGGGTGAGGCTGTGAAATCTGCTGCTTATATCATCAATAAAACACCCTCCCGGGTCTAAGATTTTCAAACACCCTTACAAAAGTTGCAATCCTTACTCCCAGTCCCCTATTTTCCCAACCTTGAACATCAAATTTTTTATTGTACCGTGTTTGTTCACATCCCAAAAATCTTATGTAACAAACTTGATCCATGTGTAAAGCGTTGCTTATTTGTTGGCTACTCTGATCTTCAGAAAGGATATAGGTGTTATGATCCCCATACCCGCAAGGTCCATGTGACATTGGATGCCTCCTTTCGTGAGCTCATACCTTATTATTCTGGGGGAGTCTCGAGCCATTCTCTTCAGGGGGAGAGCTTCATTAACGAGAATGAGGATCTGATGGATAAAGGAAGTGAGGAGTTTACCCAGTTAGAGGCTCTGATGGATAAAGTAAGTAAGGAGTCTATCCCGGTAGAAGAGAATGAGCCATTGAATCCACAAGGTTGTGATCACAACACTGATGCCGAGAATGATTCCACACATGAGGCTCTACTTTTTCCTGATGAAGCTACATCACCATATGAGTTGCCCCCGTCTACACCATTACCTGAAGAATCATCCACACATGTTCCTCCTCGGGTAAGTCCTTGGGATTAGAGAGTCTAATAAAACATATTGTCCTACAACAAACCCCACTTCTAGATATCCATAAAGGATGAATAAGGGAATTCCGAGAAAATAATATAAACTTGATCTTACAGTCAAAACCAAATATCCAATTAATAATTATGTGTCTTCTCATAGGTTGACTCGTTCATATACACTTACTATTAATCAATTTTCCATAGTTTCTATTCCTAGTAATGTGTAGGATGCATTGGCTAATCAAAGATCGAGAAAGGCAATGAATGAAGAGATAGAGGCTCTACAGAAAAATGCCACATGGGAACTGGTTCCGCTGCCCAAAGGAATGAAGATAATTGGATGCAGATGGGTGTTCACAATGAAACTCAAACCAGATGGTAGTATTGACAGGTATAAAGCTCGATTAGTCGCAAAAAGATTTACACAAAGATATGGGGTAGACTATCAGGATACTTTTGCACCAATAACCAAGATCAATACTATTCGTATTCTTATATCTATAGCAGCAAATCGAGACTGGCCTCTGTAACAACTTGATGTTAAGAATGCATTTCTCAATGACGATCTGGAAGAAAAAGTCTAAATGGAACTACCATTTGGAGTTAACAACAACTTAGGTAAAGGTAAAGTCTGCAAACTGAAGAAGTCATTGTATGGATTGAAATAGTCACCTAGAGCATGGTTTGGGAGATTCTCCACTACAATGAAGGAGTTTGGCTATAAACAAAGTAACTCCGATCATACTTTATTTATAAAACATAACGAAGGAAGAGTAATTGCTTTAATTGTATATGTGGATGATATGGTCATGACAGGAGATGATCTGAAATGAAAGCATTACAGAGGTATCTAGCTACAAAATTTGAAATGAAGGATCTCAGACACCTTAAATATTTTTTAGGAATTGAGGTGGCAAGGTCAAGGCAAGGAATATCTCTTTCACAACAAAAATATGTGATAGACCTTCTAACTAAAACTGGAATGCTTAGTTGCAAACCAATAGAAACGCCCATGGAGATGAATCATAAGCTAGAAATTTTTCTAAATCAGGATCCAACAAACAAGGATCGTTACCAGCAATTAGTTGGAAGGCTAATCTACTTATCTCATACCAGACCTGATATAGCATATGCAGTAAGTGTGGTGAGTCAGTTCATGCATGCACCAAGTAAAGAACATATGGAAGCAGTATATCGAATCTTACGGTACTTAAAAGGTTCTACAAGAAAAGGATTGTTGTTCTAAAAAAATAGTATTTCTAACATTGAAGGATATATAGACTCTGATTGGGTAGGAGATCAGACAATCAGAAAATCTACTTTGGTTATTTTACGTTTGTAGAAGGTAATCTTGTCACTTGGAAAAGCAAGAAACAGAAAGTAGTAACAAGATCAAGTGTTGAAGTTGAATTTCGAGAGATAACTCATGGTGTATGTGAATTGATATGGATAAGGAATATATTGAGCAATTTAGGGATTGAATATACTGAACCTATGAATCTCTTCTGTGATAATAAGGCAGCTATAGCAATCGCACAGAATCTTGTTCAACATGATCGCACCAAACATGTTGAGGTTGATCGTCATTTCATCAAGGAGAATCTCGATGGAAGAATCATACAATTTCCATTTATACAATCTAAGAGTCAGATGGCCGATGTACTCACAAAGGTAGTTTTAGAAAAGGCATTTCATGATATAATTGACAAGTTTTGCATAATAAACATCTATGCACCAACTTAAGGGGGAGTGTGTGCATGAGCTGTATTAAATCCTAAATTGATTCGTATTTGTATATATATATAGGAACAAATAACTTTCCTGTTTATCCGTTCTGTATTTTTCCTATTCTGTCTCTAAATTGTAACTATATATATTGCCTCTTGTAGACAAGAATAAAACACTAAAGTAATATTACAGAAACCATATTGTTTACACAGAGTAATGCCAAATAAGAGCGTAGTGCTACAAAAAAGATTCACCATTAAAGCAGCAAATGATGATAGGTATGTTGCAGTTTTAGGAGACTTGACCTTGGAACAATGCACAGAGCTACAAGGTAGGCTTTCTTCTTATGTTTTATATTGATAGTACTTATGATTTTTTATTGTTAGAAAACTATCTAAAATATTATTAGATAAAATTTAAGATATAATGTTTTTAATATTAAAACTAGAAATTAATATATATATCCTATGACAAACTCATAGCCTATGTGAAGTTTTAAACCCTTAATTCCTCTGCACAGGGCAGAGCAAGAACAAAAAATTAGGGGAGGCTAAATTAAAAAGCTTTAGTTATTTTTATGAAAATTATAAATATTCATAAGGAAAGGGTTGTGAAAAACATTTCTTTGCATGGGCCGCCCCTGTCAGCCACCCGTACCTCCTGATGTGTCTCAGTCACAGCCCATAATTTCGAAATGGTGAAATACCAAAGAAAAATTTTGGTACAGCAACACCCAGCACACAAGTCTTCAAGACTGTTTTTCCATCGCAAAATTTGAAAAAAAAAAAAGGGCTCTCATAATGAAAGAAAACATCTTTCTCCGACTTGGGCAACTAAAGAAAATCAGTGTCAGGTTGCCATATAGAAATTGTTTTCACTGGGATTAAAATGGAGTTTTCGTCCCTCTTTCTGGACGGTAAAAGTTATGGAAATGCAAACATATGGATTCTCCAATGTGCTTGGTCTGTATTAAACCATTAAGGGTTCATGGTTATCTCAAGAAGCGGTGCATCCATGGAAGTCACGGGGGGTTATTGTTTTCATCAGCATACAGAAGTGACAATTACAAGAAGCTACAAAACAAGAAATTGGTCCCCAAACTTGATAACTATCTACCGGACCAGCGATCTAGTGTTGTTAGTTCTATTCTGTTCATGCCTCTACAAGGTGAACACAGCATTGAAGCCACTACAGGCAGGTGCATGGCCTCGTTTTCAGCAGCAGTTTCTTCAAGAGTTCCTATTGTGTTTGTCAATATCCAAACAGAACAGACTCTAAATGTGGTATCAATCTTTCTGCTAAAGAAGATGACTTGTAAGTTTTTATTTGTAGACATTTCATTTCATTATGCGCAGGCCTCAGGCCTATGACAGTTAAGAATTGAGTGTTTAATGGAAGCTAAAATCAATCCAAACAAAAAGAAAATACATTGATCAAAGCTTTATGTCTGCAACAACCTGAATCTCTAGAAATTTCTTAATTGAGAATTTGCTTTCTAACTTTCTGTGTCTCCAATGGAAGGAGAAAACTTTATGCACTGGCCTTAGCGACCTATATGAAGAGGCAAATAAAGTCGGCCACCTACTTGTGATTTCACGATTAGAAGGAAAGAGCCTAATATGCCTTCAAGTGTCTGCTCGATGGGGCTTATACACTGTTGTGATCAAAATGAAGTTAAGGACACTCTCATTTCTTCCATTGACGAAATGGATTCAATGCAAATCCACCTCATGGCCTGGCCTAACCAGACTCATTCTAGCAACACTCAAGCAAATGGTGTTGCAAACCTTCAACCCCTGAAGGGTCTTTGACAAATTTACTCTTATTATTTTGCAAAATAACCAACTTCAACCACTGGAATCGGGAGGGAGATGTCATATGACTGGTCATATCAGCAAGGGAAGGAATAATGTATGCAATTTATTGAACTCCGGAAGAATTACTCGTAAAGTACATATGCAACCCAGAGGTTACAGTTGTATGCAAACATGTTTGGATTCTGATTTCTGAGTTTAATTGGACAAGCTGATGGTGTTCTGTAGCTTAGATTGTATATGAAACAAAAAGAGGTTATTGAACTAAGAGAGGACATTCTGCCCCCAACCACTTTGCTTTTTGTAATATTCTTTTCTGGACAAATTATTGGACTGCCACTTAAGTATAAGCTTTGAAGGAAGGGCAGTTCTTTCCACTGCTGCGAATGCACGAGGAGCATGGAAATGACTGACAAAAGCTTGCATAAAGAGAATCATTATTCCGTTCTTTTTCAGTATAAGAACAGCCCACGCGTATTCAAGATTATTATTCCGTTCTCCTACACTTTTGTCTTGTCTGAGTCTCCCCATCCCATGATCTTGATTGCTACAAGGAACACGGGCTCTGGTAAATATTGGCATCTGTTTTCACCCTTCTGTCCTTCCACTATATTTGATCATAAGCAATGAATCCGTTCAATGAAGTCATGGCAAATGCTGACCAAATCCATTATGCATTGGCCTGTTGTAGGAACGAACCTACTTGAGAGTGAAAACCCAATAGGCTGCATAATCTTGAGAATCTAGCAGTCTGCAGACTGTAAAAAAGAACATGTTGACAGTCTCCTTTTTTTTCTTTTTTTTTCTATGTATTAAAAATCAATTTGCTAACACTTTACAAATCCATGTATGTTAAAAAATAATTTGTTAATACTTTACAAATACTGCCCTGTAATCAAATAAATATAAATACAGGAAACTTCAATGAATGGTTACAAAGATAAAACTTTTTGAAAAACTTTTCAAAATATAAAAAAACTTTGGAGGGCAACCAAACCTAGAATAAACAACTTTTAATGATTTATAAGATTACAAGATAAGTATTTTTATCTATAAAAACTTTGTATCTATATTAGTTTATTTATCAAGATAAATACTTCATTTTATTTTCTACCGTAATATCTTTAAATTATTATCATCTTAGCTCGGATGTCCATATAGTGATAATTAATATAAGAACTCTTCATTAATTAGAAGTCGAATAATTTTTTAAAAAAAATTATTCACACGCTACTCATGTGTCAAAAATATATTGCAAGACTCAATGTAATTATTTAGCTGGTTGGACATTCCTACTCTAGTTATAAGCATTGCTATGATTTTTTTTCTTTTATATATATATATATATGATAAATATTTATTTCTAACTTTCTAATTTGTTACATTCTTAACATATTACTAATTGTGTTTCATACAAAAACATTTTTTCAATAATTACCTTCGAATAACTTATATTTATCTGTTTTTAATAACATTTATATGAACTTTCTATATAATATATCTAACCAACCTAGATAATTAATTTTTCATTTAATTTGAATAAATTAACAATCTAAATAAATTTAACTTTGTAAATAATTTATTTCCTAATCAAAGGTAATCATTCTATAATTACACATATAAAAAAAAACTTTTACTACCAATGTTGACTGAGAGCCTTTGGCATGGCTTAGAGCCAGTATTAGGATTCAACCGTGGAGCCATGGCTCTCAATTGCAGAGCATACCATCGTTTACGTTCTGTGCTTAAAAGGGGCTTAAGAACTCGTGAGGACACGCAAACTGCAAAAGAAACACGTACTCTCTTTTTCACAGAGTTATCAATAAACACATTCTTGTCTTATTCAACATCAAGGGTCCACCACGACCAAAATTCTCTATATAAACAGTTGATATCTCCATCTACAGAAGCTCCCACTGCCAATGGATCTTTTACACTGTGTCATGCTTTACTTCTCGTTAGCTCTACTGCTCTCATCATCCTCTGAAGCTACTGATACAACCTTCTCTAGAAATTCAGCCCTGTGGCTCACCTACAAATCTCCTCCTCCCCCATTTCACAACAAGCACAAATCTCCACCACCACCACCTCACAAGTACAAATCTCCACCACCTCCACATCATAAATGCAAGTATAGTCCTCCACCTCCTGTATATACCTGCAGATCACCACCTCCACCAACCCCTAGGCACCACGAGTCACCACCACAACCACCACCTCATATGTTCAAGTCTCCACCACCTCCTCCTTACAGATATATATCACCTCCACCAACCCCTAGGCACCACAAGTCACCACCACAACCACCACCTCATATGTTCAAGTCTCCACCACCTCCTCCTTACAGATATATATCACCGCCACCGCCACATCCTCCTCGTCATGTTTACAAATACTTGTCACCCCCGCCTCCACCAAGCTACAAGTACGCATCTCCTCCGCCACCAAAGCACCACCACCATCCCAAACATAAATGGAGCCCTTACCCTTTTATTACTTATATGTCGCCGCCGCCGCCACACCATAAGTACCCAGATTATCACTACAGTTCTCCGCCACCGCCTATGGTCGCATATTAATTAGATTCGTGCGTATGTATGTCAGAACTGGTAGATTAGTGCAGTGGTAGTAGTAAAGTCTCCTGATCAGCTATGATAGGTTTGGCTTCCTTTCTCACTGTCGTTTCCACTCCTCGTGTCCCGTTATGAACTTATGTATCATGTAATGCAAGCTAGTTTATATCACTTGTTATTTGGAAGTGAAGTGTCAGCAAATGTACAAGTATTGTTCTTATATATGTGGTATGGTTTAAGGAAAACAAGAAGGAAAATTATTAAAATTGCATCCAAAGAGCATTGCTAATATTTTAAAAAAAAATCAAGCATATGGTTGGGACTTGAAACTTTCATTTTAAAAGATCATCATCATAAGAGCACGCAGAAACTTAGACAGCAGAGAACAAGAGATCAACAAATACTCTTGTTGGAATAGAACTGGCGGCAAAAAATTTAAGATATTTTTTGTTTAAATATCAAAGCAGAAATATATTAGAAATATCCAAGTTAACATTGATTAACCTATTACATTTATGTTTATACTATATGATTGGAATAACCTAAAAAAAAATTAAAATAGATTATGAAACATAATTTTCAATCAACTCAATATTAAAATATAAAATTAAAAAAAATAATTAAAAAAAAAACCAAGAAATAACTCGATTCAAGGGTTAAACCACCAAATCAATGACCTTAAGATAATCTCATATAAAGCAAACTAAAACAAAATTATAAAGCTCAATTTCAAGTCAATCAAATATTAAAAGATAAAATTAAAAAAAAATATTAATAAAAATAAATAAATAAAACTCGAGTTAATCTGTTAAATCTGCAACCTAGATCATAAGACCGGAATAAAAAAAATCAAATGTCAAATGATGAAAATTAAAAAAAACAAAAACAAAAATAAATAAATAAATAAATAAAACTCGAGTTAATCTGTCAAACCTGCAACTTAAATCATAAAACCAGAATAAAAAAATCAAAAGTCAAATGATGAAAATTAAAAAAACAAAAAAACAAAAAACATGAGTTAATTTGTCAAATTCACTACTCGAGTCATAAGACTGGATAAGAAAGTCTATATTAAAGGATGAAATTGAAAAAAAAAAATTAAATATTAAAATAAAATTGATGCTTAATTTTATAAAATAAAATTTCATTTTATTAATTTAAAAAAAAATCACATGATCAAAAATTAATAAGGAACCAGATAAATAAAAAAATCATAGTCCTTTTCCTTTCTTACTATCTATAGATGCAAAAAAACTATTGTTTGGTCCGAATCATTATCCCCCTCTTTTGTGAGTTTAACGATTCAATATTAAATTTTATTTAGTTAACGTTTTAGTCCTTAAAATTTGAGAGAAAAGAAAGACATTGTAAAATAAAATAAAAATGTGAAAGAAAATGATCAGTTAGCCATAATTCAGCCACTAAAAAAATTAATTTTGATGTCAATGGATTCTTCTTAACAAAAAGAGCTTCATTAAGGTTTTTTTTTACTATTCATGTATCACAAAAAAACATATCAGGGCTCAAAAACATTTTTAGGTTAAAAAGGATTGAAATGGGTTTTTTTTTATTCTAAAAACTCAGACCTCGACTTTTATGATCATTGGAGATAGTCTCTAGTGGCTAGAAAGTCAACCACCATATGGCATATCGTCTGTCAAAGCAACTAACATGTCATCTGCTTTTTTAAAAAAATAAAAATGAGCGAAAAACATATCATCTATATATTAAAAAAAAAAACATGTATGTGGGCCTATCTTTCAAGGCCCATGCACATCTTATACGTACCTTTTTTTCTAAGGCTAGGCACAACAGGACTAAAAGGCCAAGCCCACTCGCAAATTGGTCTTTTTTATAGGTATCCCATTTTTTTTTATAAAAAACATCTCTTTACATTAATTTATTAAAATAATGTTTAAGTTATTATCTAATTATTAAATTGCTTAAAAAAATATTAGGTTTTTTTATGATAATATTATCAATTGCTTTATGAATAATTATATATTAGCGTAATATGTGAATTTTTTAAAAATAATTTGCTCATTAATATTTAATGAAAATAAAATATCTATTTTTTATATTATTGTAATGTATATATAATTTTCTAAAATAATAAGGATCAAAATTGAAAGCTCAATAAATAAGAGAAAAACCATAAAATTTTGAATGTCCAAGGTGAATTTTAATAAGAGAAGAGAGAAAATAACTAATAATAAAAAAAGCACCTTCAACAACAAATCATCCAATTGTCACTACCACAACAGAAATAAGACTTTGTAACAATTCTAACAACATGGTGGAAGGATATTTTTAACCTTTAAAAAATGCCCCACACTTGTTTTGAAGGCCATAGACACCTCACGAACCACTAGTTTTAGGCTTTTTTTAATTATATTTTATATTTATTAAAATATTAAGTTACCTCATAATCATTTTGATTATAACTAAAACAACTAAGTTGAAAATATAAAAAATCTCTTGAACACTAGTTTTTTTTTTTAAATTAAGAGTATTTTAATCAATTTTACTATGCTTTAAAAATATAAATAAATTGATTTATTCTTAGTATATTTAGTAATAATTTATAAAATTTATAAAACAATCACACTACCCCTAATGATTAACTAATTGAATAATTTTTGACATGTATAACAAAACTATCATTATACTATTCTAGTAAACAGTAGCAGCGACAACCCTAACCCACCATCATCGCTCTTCTGACCTTACCTACATAGTCACTGCCATAATAACCTCTTGTCTCCTAAACCCACAGAACCCTAACCCTGAACATATCAATCCAACCCTTCTAAACCAATTCTCCCCATACTAGACTCGAACTTTGTCATTGAAGTCATCATGAAAAACAACCACCTAATCCTTACAAAGCCCTCTACCCAAACAACTGCTTTCATAATACCTAATGCTATGTAGCCATCATTGACCTTCTCCTCTCTCACTCACACTATACCATTGCTAAAGATCTTATAGCTATTTAGCTTATTAGAGCTTATGGGTACAATGGGGATATTAGAAGTGCAATCTTTTGGTGAAAGATATACAAGTTTAGAGCTTGTTTTTTATTGGAATGCTATTTGGGTGTGAGAGTGAAAGCCATTCAGTTTAATTTAGCTAAGACATTTTTTGATCAAATTGTGAATGATGCTTTTGTAAAGCCTGATGCTTGAACGTATACATCAATGATTAGAGGGTTTTTCAAAGTGGGTATGATTGAGAATTCTAGGAAAATGTTTGATGAAATGATTTGTGAGCCTAATTTCATTACTTATATACCTCGATTAATGGATATCGTAAGAAAGGTTGAATGGAAAATGCAAGGATATTTTTGCGTAGAATGATGGAGAGCAAGGACTGCTTGCCGGATACGGTTACTTTGATTGATGGTTGTTGTCAGAAAGAGGGATTCAATGAGGCAACGAAGTTGGATGGATGTGTAGGTTCGGGGTTGCAAGCTGAGTTTATGGACCTATAATGCTATTATTTATGGTTTGTGTTTGAGATCATATGTTAGATGAGGCCAGGAAGTAGTTGATGAAGATGAGTTTGAATAAGGTGAAAGAAAATGTTGCTAATCATTTGAGTATTTTGAAGGGCCTTTCAATTATGGAGAAGTCAGAGGAAGCTCTTTGAATATTTCAACTAGATGATTAGAAAAGAAATTAAACTTGATGCAAAAGAGCCTGGGGTTATGATTAATGTGATTAATGTGAAAATTAGGTAGCTTGTTAAAGGAGTGTTTCCTCTTAAACAGGTGAAGAACACGGGTTGCCTTCCAAATTTTATGTCATATAGCACGGTGATATGCTGTCTTTGTAGGTCCCAAGGTAGGTTTATACATAGATGACATGCTCCAAGATGGTTTTGAAATGTACGCAACCATGTGCAGTTGCTGAGTTTGTGGTTGCTGTGAAAATGGCGACAAGGAAATGGCAATGCTAATTTTCTATGAGTCAATAAACAGGAATTATGTCATTAATGCGCAGAACTTTTCGGTGTTTGTCAAAATGATGTGTGGAAGAGCTCATTAGTTTATATGTAGACAGTTACCAGAGGTTCCTAGATGATGAATTGCAGAAATAGTCAGGGTTAGGATGAGAGGGAAACTGATCTGGCAAGTCACTGGACTTGTAAAAAGCAAAAATATGCCCTAATTGATATGGGAGAGGAGAAATCCCCCCGGGCTGCTGATCGAATTGGAGTTTTTGCATTTTTTTAACCTGAATTCTCAGGATACGTTCTGCTTTCAGTCGACTCAAGGGAGAACTAGTTGATAGCATTTGAAGCTATGCTGAGAGAAGAAGTTCTGTAATTAATGTCCCAAACTTTGAGAATGAGCGATTCTCATAGGAAGAAGGTTTTAGCATTTTGTGACTTCTGTCATGTCCTGTGCTTATTAATGTGCTCTGATCACTTGGACTCAGTCTCCATTACCTTTTCATCAGTGCTAGGCATTCCCTAGTAGCAGCTAGATTCGGTGGCTGCATTAAGTAAGCCGGGGGGCACTATTTTTCTCTCACCTGCACGCACTTGTAACCAGTGTTTTTAAATCCGGTCTTGTGATCGACCAGCTCAAGACCTCAATTACAAATTTTGATTAGGTTATCAGATTTTAATTGGATTATCAACTTGATCAATTATATTTATTTTATAAATCAAAATAATATTATTTTGATAAAAAAAAATAGTCAACAAATTGCACCGGTTTTTTATCAAGTCAACCCTTCAGGTTTTTAACTATTCTTATTTCTTTATAAACCCTTCAGTTTCAGTCCTGGGTCAGCTTGGTCTTCGGTCGACCTGCGGGGCCGGGCCAGGTTTTAAAATTATGTTTGTGTTGTGAATTACCGTAATAATTTACAGTTGTCGATTTTTTTTTTGTTATTACTTTTTTTAATGTAATTTTTATATGATGTGTTTATACGAATTTAGAATTGATAATGTTTTTTTTATTTTTTTATATAATTATCGCAATATCAAAATAATATCACAATATCGGGTTGATATTATAAAATATCACAGCATCGTAGTATGATCTATCTTTAAAAAAAAATTGTTAAATGAAAAATGATTTTAAGAAAAACTAGGTTTTTAAACTTTGTAAAGTCAATGACTCGATTTGTCAGTTTGACGAAGTAACCCTAGGTACCTCGATTAGCGAGTTTTAGTGGGGCATGTTTTTTTTTTCTAGTTGAACTCGATTATGTGATCATCTATTTTTTTTCATCATATAATTAAAAAAATAGTTTTGGAAAAAAAAACATATTAGTAAATTTTAGAAAGTCAATATGTTGCTAACGGGTATAGTGAGTTTAACTTTTTTTCTTTTTAAAAAAAAATTAAATTTTTTTTTCAATTCCATCCTTTGATATTGGGCTGATTGAGAATTGAGTTTTATAATTTGTTTTGTTTTATTTTCTATAAGGTTATCATAGTCTTAAAAAAAAAAGTTTCGGTATTGGTTTGATGCTCGATTTTACGACATCTATTTTTGCTATCATATAGTAAAAAAAAAGAGTTATTAATCCCAATAATATCCATTATCCTATTTGTGGGTTTGACGTATTGACCCATGTTACCTTATTCATGGGTTTACCCATCAAACTTGATATGTTTTTTTTTTTTTAATTTTTGGTCCTTTAGTTTTTCTAAATTGCTTTATTTTTATTTCACTCTTCTTCAATATTAGATTGGTTGGGAAATGAAATTTATGGTTTTTATTATTATTTTTCATAGGGGTATTATGATCTCAAATAAATATCTTTTTTAAGGTTGGTGCTTGATTTTGCAAGCATCTAATGTTATCATAAAATTAAATAAAAATAATTTACAAAAACGATAAAGTTATTAAATCTATTGAAGTGCATGACCCAGGTCACAAGGTGATCAAGGTCGATATAATATGGCATCGTCTCAATATTAAAAAAAATATCATCTTAATTTTTTTTTAAAGTTATGTCATATTTGTACCGGTTATCCAAGTTGTATTTGGACCCATTAAATTTAATTATTCACTTTGGATTAGTTCTCACATGATTTAATTTTAAAATCGAGTTAGACAAGGAGCTGAGTTGACAGGTTTTAAGATCGAGCAGTTTCATTGGATTTAATAATACTACCAAAACAATCTTCATACTCTTAACATGTATAATATATTATATGAAGGATTACACCTTCCCAATTGTTCATATCTACACTCCACTAGATAACTAGACGGGGAATTCATACTTGCCTTTGTTGCTAATAAGTAAATTTTGGTAAAATCATGATTTCATGGTCGGTTTTATGTGTAATATGAATAGTACTCCAATTAGCTCTCATTTTCCCACAATTAGACCAAACAAAACCTTAGTTAAGGTGAAAACGGATATCAAGATATCAATTCACAGTCTCACTCATGCCACCAAGATGTTGGAATCCTAGAGCAACTTAATTGCCAAACCCTAGTTTTCTCTAAAGGTACGTATCATTCTAATTAATCTCTAATCTCTTCTTTTCTTATAATTCTTTTTGCTTTTCTTTTTTGGTCCTGTAAAAAAATGGTTGCAAAAGATTTTTCTTCTCTATTCTTCTTCTTCTCCATCATCATCAACAAAGCCTTATTAGATATTATTTTGATTTGATCTTATTTTTTTTTATGTATTAAATTTTGCTCAATCACAATTTTTATTGCTCGATTAGAAGAAATTTTAGGTTTCCTTTTCTTTTAATTAGTGATATTGCTTAATATATTATTTAATTGGTTTATTTTTTTTACAGTTAGATGTGGTGGTTCTCATTCTTGCTTAATTGAAGAAACCTATAGTCGTAGCCAAAGTGAATGCTGATAAGTATACTCGTCTTGCTAAAAACATGAAGTCAAATATGTATTATCTATTGTTTATTTTTTATTAATTTTTCCTTGGATTTTGTATTTTTATGATAGTGGGTACATTTAAATAATGAGTTTATGTTGTTGATTTCAACATATAATCATGATTGGTTATATAGGAACTAAATTTTTTCCTTTAATTTTTCCTTTTAAACTTCTTCTTGGATTGTTTGGTTAGATAGGAATAGAATCTTTATTTCTAGTTATTCTTAATTCATATCAGAACATGTCATTATTGCTTAGGATTTAGGACCTCGAAAACCAAACTATTATGCATATTTTTTATGTTCAGAAAAGAGTTTGGTCAGTCCTTTTTTATTCTTAACCTAACAATCTGAGTTGATAAGTTTAATATTATTCATTGATTGTCAAGTTCTTGCAATTGATTTTAAGTTCTTTATGATTTTATGATTACGATTCGAGTTTATATTGTATTTTCCATGTCGTGTCAAAAAAATGTTCTATTTTTCTCATCGAGACAATGTTGATGTTTCATTTCTTAAAAATATCAAAATACAAAAAATAAAAAATATTGGGACAAGGAGACCAAAAATGCAAAGAAAAAAAAAAGGAGACCAAAGTGGTTTTGGTTTGCTTGATCACCAAGTTTGCTTGGTGACGAAGCAATTGGAAAGGAAAAAAATATTTTTTTTTAATCTATAAGTAATAAAGAAATCTCACACAAAAGAAGAGGCATTAAACAAAATAAAAAGAAGTCAGGGCATTTACAACACAAAAAAATGACTCCCACAGTTTCCTAAAGATTCCAAGAAAAAAACCAAACATAAAGAAACATGGCTCTCTCTTCCAAAGACTAAGAAAACCCCATCACCTCCCACATTCAAAAGTGAGAGCTCCTCTTTCAATTGGAACATCACCATTAAAATAGTAGCTCACCATTTCCATCACCGCAACAGGTATCCAACTAGTTGATTCTTCCCAAACCATCCATTTACAAAAAAAAAAATATAAATTAACTCTCTAAAAAAAATCATCAGTCAATCCATCCTCAATATTTCTCTATAGCATCTCCCTCTCACTACTAAATGAAACTATGAATAGGTCCTCCCAAAACCAAAATTCATTCCTCAGCTTTTTTATCTCTCCTTAACTTTGTTTAACTATAAAAAACAAGCACAAAAACCTCATTCTCTTCTCTATTTACACTATGTGTATAAGCCTCTCATAAAATCCAAAAAAGGTATTAGTTAATCTCTATACAAAACTTGCAAGATTACCCATTCCAAAACTGAACTTCGATGAAGAAACATGAAAGATGAGGAACGTGTCTTAAAATTCCTTTATAATTAAGTAAGCAAACAACCTGAACGTATAAATGGTGTTCTTAATTAAAATATAAAAGATTAAAAAAAAAAGAATCGTGACATCGCGAACAAAACTACATCGAGTAAATTTCTGTTTTTAATATTATAAAAAAAAGTCATTTAAGACTTGGATAGTTCAACTTTGAGTTGATACTTCTTTCTTAACCATTACCTTGTCAATTCTCAACCAAAAACACATAAAAGCTACATCTTTGTATTGAAAGATATGTCTTGGGTTATGATCAATAAAAACTTTCAAAATCATATATTTTGATTTCTTTACAACAAAAAGACTAAAATGCATACGATCTTTGAAATTTATGAGTTGATTCCAAAACAAGAAAATAATTTTTAAACAAAAAGGTCATTAACCGAGTCTGCAAAAGTTCTTGACACTTCTTATGAGTAGTCCTTCAGAAATTTAGCAGTCGAAGGGCACTATAGTGGACCCTATAAGGAATAACAGATACTATCCAAATCAACTGGGAGGCAAATAAGCCCATTCTGATAACAATAATCAAATGATAATTCAAAAAAATCCATCCAAGCTATGAATAATATTTGACAATGACGAGTGCCTGTAGATTATAAGAAGAAGAATGAGAACAACTAGATCAACTAAGGGAAATATTGCTAAAAAACAGTTTATGATTTGATGAACTCTATTAGTGATTGAGAGTAATGCTTCACTTGGAGGGCATCTTGATAACTAAAAAAATTGTTTTACCCTTTGAAAGATAGTTAAGATACCTAAAAAAATGTTATCATATGAATGTATTTTGATAAATGCTGAAACGATACACACAACCAAGTTAGTTAGGGGGTAATTTGAAACCGACTTTGGCAAATGATGATTGAATAAATTTCTTTATAAAGTGAGAGTTGTGGAGCATCTCTTCTTCACCACAATAATTATTAAATAGAAATTTGTGTAAGACTACCATAATTAGGAAGCATTGTCCGACCAAAAGGTAATATTATGGCTAAAAACTTGTCAATCTCATAAGGAACAATTAACTAAGCAGAGCTTAAGTTATTTCTTAAAGAACCAGGCTAGGCAGCAAAGAGGTAATCAAACACATTAGTCACACAAACAAAAACCCGAATGGGTTGAAGAGTCAAATGACCAAGATAACTCATTTTAGAAATTACAAACTTCATCCATCAAGCATGTCAAAGAAAAAAGGAGCCAATATTTCCAACTATATAAGGATGCATGTATGAAATTTGATCCCAAATCATTGCATAATATTTTTGCATAAATTTTTTAGGAAATATTATTAGGAACTCCAACCTTGCCATAAAAAAGGACATGTGTTAACCCTACAATCAGGAACACCAAGACATTTAATCCTATCATCAGGAATCTCAAATTCAACCATGTCATTAGAAAATCTCCATTTTTAACCTTGTTATCAGGAATTCTTAATTTCAACACTTCCGTTAGGAAGTCTAACCCTTCCATCAAGAAAGATAGGTTTCAACCCTCCAATCAGGAAGCACCAAGAAATTAACCATATAATTAGGAATCTCAAATTAAAACATGTCATCAAGAATCTCCATTTTGAACCCTATCATCAGAAATTCTTCATTTCATCCATATCATCAAGAAGTCCAGCACTTTCTTTGGTTCTTTTTTATTTTTATTTTTCAATTTTATCCTTCAACATTTGGTTAGTTGAGGATTGAGCTTTATAATTATTTTCTTATCCTTTTTATTGGGTTACCATAGTCTTATGACCATTGTCACGGGTTTGGTGGGTTAACTCGGGTTGACTTGAGTCTATTTTTTTTTTAAAAAAACTCACTCTTTAATATTAGGTTTATTTGGAAATTGAGCTTCAATTTTTTTTAATTTACTTTCTACAAGGATATTCTTGTTTCACGACTTAGGTTGTGGGTTTAACAAGCTACTAAAGTTGCTTTAGTTTTTTTTTTCTTTTTTAAAATTAATTTTTTTCAATTTCATCTTTCAACATTAAGTTCGTTAGGAACTAAGCTTCAATTTCTTTTTTTTTTTCTATTGGGTATTTTCTTTCTCATTAGCTTATGTATTTGGTGATTTAACTCAATTGACTTAGATTGTTTTATTTTATCCTTTTTTTTCAAAATTATTTTTTTATTTTTAATGTTTTCTCAATTTCATCCTTCAAAGTTGAATGGATTGGAAATTAGCTTTTATTATTATTTTTTATTTTTTCTACGGGGTTATCATGTTCTTATGACCTAGATTATTGGTTTGATAGGTTTACCTGAGTTGACTAAAGTTATTTTTTTTTTTTTTGAGTTGAATATGGTTTATATATATATATATATATATATATCATATTCGCCCTTTAATATTGAGTTTATTAGGAATTAAGATTTATAATTTTTTTGTTTTTCTTTTCAAGGGTTATCACGATTTACTGATCTAAGTCATAGATTTTGCAGGTTAACTAGGGTTGACCTAGGTCAATCCAATATGTTGATATCTAAATATTTTTTTTTTTAAAAGAATATGTTGTTCATTATTTAAATAAAAATGTATCAACTAATACGCAATATTGTGTTTGTTCATGATTAATTTTTTTCTTACTAAACAACATGTTAGCAATTAATTACTTTACAATTTTGTTATGTTTTAAAAAAAATGATTTATCTCGCGACAAAACATGAGCAAAATATTTAAAAAAGAAATGCTAAAAGAATAATGTAAAAGACTGTTCATTTTACTTTGGTGAGTTTCCTAAGTTAACAACTCTTTTTTAATGATTGAAAAATTATTTGATTTTGGTCATTATTTTTTTTTTTTAATTTCATCCTTCAAAGTCATATTCATATGATTTTAGCTTTGACAATTAGGTTTGTTCCACGTGCTACATTGTATTCATGATGTCAGAAAATGTCTCGATATTAGATTAATGCTTGATTTTACAATTAAAAAAACTAAAACAATAAAAACCAAATTTAACATGAAAACAAAAGAATAACCCTATTATCTTTTGACTGTTTATGGCATGAAAAACTACCATTTGGTTCTTGATGTTTTTACTTTGTCATTTAGTCCATGTTTTTTTTAAAGAATTTTATATTTCAATCCTAAACTTTATTTATTTTATGTTTCAATTTCTAAAATTTAAGAGGAGAAAGAGTCAACAAAAAGTCATAGGAGAGAGAGAGAGAGAATTCAGTCAACTATATTCTAGCTATTAAAATGACCTATCTTTATGTTGATGGATTTGTCTTGGAGAAAAGAGCTTAATGAAGGTTGTATTATCTTTTAAACATGTCGTAATAATTAGATTGAGACCTACAACACTTTTTTTATTTAGATGGATTTTGACTTTTTACAGTTATTATAGGCTTTTTTGGGGTTTGAAATGAGTTTATTGATGTTTCTAATATGTGTTTTGGGGTGTTTTAAGGTTAAAACAAGTTGAAATTAGATTTGTTTTTTATCTTAAAACTCAAATCTCAACTATCAAAGATGGATGAAAAGTGAACTAGAAGACAACGAGTAATTTACCCAAATAAATGACATGTTGTCTCATATACACAAAATAATTTGGGTGGATGATGTGTCATCGTTCATAAAAAAAAAAATAAGAAAAGATAGGTGTGTGGACATAGCCTTTTAGATCGACATATACCTGATTTTCTTTTCTTGGGCCAGACGCACCTGATCTTTTTCTTAGATATCCCTAAATTATTTTTTTCTAATTTTTGGAAAAAAAATATATTTGAATCAATTTATTAAAATAATATTTCAACAATTTTCCAATTATGCATTGTTTTTAAGATGATTAGTCCTTTTTATGATGATATTATCAATTGTTTTATGAATAATTATGTATTAACCTAATACATATATTGTTTAAAATAATCTTCTCATTAATATTTATTGAGAATAATATATATATATTGTTATTTTTTATATAATATTTCTTAGATTTTTTATATTGGTCCATAAAAATAATTAATTCATGATTTTTTATTTATTTTCTATTTAAAACTTTCTTTCTCAATCATAATAAGTTTTTACTTAAAAATAAAATTTCTCATAAAAAGCATGTGTCTGTTGAAAAAAAAAATGCATGTATAAGAAAATTAGCTTTCCATTAAAAATATATATTATTTTTAGTTCACATCATTATAGTTTTCATGAATATTTTTTTTTTCTAATTGTTGTTATTTTTTATTCATTGAATTGTGCTACTAATAAAAAATATATTCTATTGTAAAAAAAAATATGAATTAAAAAAGATAGTTTTGATGAAAAATACTTTTTTTTCATGATTTGTTTTCCTTTTTATTCTTACAAATATTTAATTTTTATTATTATATAATTAAATAAAAAATAAATTATAAAAAGTTTCCCGCGATGGCATACATGCGAGTACACTGGTCATGATTTAATACCCAAAAAAACCCTTTATACCCGACACAAAACCAATGTAGCTTTGACCATGGAAAAAATGATAAAAAAGAAAATAATAAATTCATGTCCCTTGTGTCATGTGGTGTTGTTTTTTAGCTAGGATTTGGTTAGAGTCGATCTCTATAGTTGGGTAGCTAGCTATCCTGGTAGTGGCAGGTCTATAAATTACAAGATAAATTATTTTGGATGTTATTTTATGAAGTACCATTTAATTTCATATATATATTTTATAATATTAACAAGTACTAATATTTTAGTACCCTTGGTAATATTATTTTTTAAAATTTTATTTAATGGCTTTTCTTGTATGTTTATTCATCAAACTTGATAGAGTGCATAACCTAACTTGTAAATTAACTTGAATTGATTTAAATTGATCCAAAATATTATCTCAATATATATATCATCTTGAAAAATATTTTGTTAAGTCAAATTAAGTTTTGATTAGATTTTATTTGAACTTACCATGTCAATTAAGTCATATCAAATTAGTTCCCATCCTATTTAATTTTAAGTCCAGGTCAAGTATGTAATTATCTTGGGAGTGTCCAAATTGACTCACTAAACTAGTTTGGGTATGATAATATTGTCAAAAACTTCCATGCAATATAATACACAGGTGATGCATTATCTTATATTTTCATTAAGGATGAATTATACTAATAAATTATTTTATTTTAATAAAATTTAAATTGTTAATTTTTTTAAATAAAAATAAATTACCTTAAAATAAAATAAAAAAAATCATAAAATATTCGTCCCAATCGCATTTATCTCTTAGATTCATAACTTAGTTTTTAGTTATGATTAATAATATTTTTTAAATATTTATTGGGACATGTATGTAATAAAAATAAAAACATTAAATTTTAAGTTAATAGTTAAGAACTCTTTTTATAAAAAAAACACGTGTACAATGTTACATATATGTTTTTTATTAAAAGGTTTTTTAATCCAACCAAAAATGGAATACGGTGAACTCAAGAGTAAAAACTAAAAAGCTCACAGGAGGGGTCCTCTTTAGAGTTTAGAGAGAGACATATACATCCCTCTCACTTCTCAGGTTCTACTGACGGACTCTTCACCCTTTTATAAAATCCAATTAATTGATCCATTTCATTCCCGATTCAAATCCAATTCTTCACTGCCCCCTCTCTCTCTATCACTCCGTGCCTGCGAGAGAGACAGAGAAAGAGAAAGAGAAAGAGAAAGAGAAAGAGGTCAAATATTTTTCTCCAACTTTCCCTCATTTCTACTAAAAACCTCTCTCTCCCTACTCTCTCTGTTTCTTCTCTCGATCTCCATTTTTCTTTGCCTCGCTCTCTCTCTGCAAATTCCAACTTTCTTTCTCTGAAAAGAACACGAAACTTGGCTTCTTGATTAGGCAGGAGTGTTTTAGTATCGATGGACGGCGGAGCATCGTATAATCCTCGCACGGTAGAGGAAGTTTTCAGGGATTTCAAAGGTCGAAGAGCTGGCATGATTAAAGCTCTTACTACTGGTACTTCTTTTTGTTTCTTTTAATTTTTTGAGCTGTTTTTTTATATAAAAAAATCAGATATGAAATTTCTTGGAGAATTATTTAACTTGGTTTCATTTTTATGGTTTGTTGCAGATGTTGAAGAGTTTTACCAGCAGTGTGATCCTGGTTAGTGTTTTTTATTTAATTTTATTTTTTAATAAAAGATTATGGAGAATTGTTTTGTTTATTTTCTCATGTTTTGTTTTGTTTGCTTTCTGGGAAATTTGCGGGAAAAAAAACAGAAGTAGGGTTTTGGATGTGCTAATTTCGGGATTTTTTTTACAGTGGCTTACGTAGTAATTTTACTCAGTTAAAGTAAATGTTTAAGTTGTTATATTTTTTTTTCTTAAATGAACACATTCCCTTAACTGAATGTTTTTTGATAATTAATGGGACTTCATGTTTTTTTTTTGAAGTTTTGCATGTTATTTTTGCGTTTAAATTATTTTGGCTTAAGTTTTTGTTCCCCTTCTGAACTGCATTGATTTATTATCATGTAAAAATTTCGCTATATATCGACTCCATTTTGTTGCTTTACTTTTATTTCAACTTTGAGAATTTAATGCGAAATATTTCCTTAACTCAAGTTTTTTGAGTAATTGGACGTCATGTATTTATTTTTTAGTTGAATTTTTCCTGTTATTTTTGCGTTTAAATTATTTTGGCTAAAATGTTTCTGCATTTTGAACTGCATTGATTTAACTATCCTATAAATATTTTTTGGTTAAGTGTATTTCAACTTTGCAAATGTCATAAATTATATTTCGGTAATATCTTGAGTAAAGGAAGCACATAAAAGGTAGCTTTGTTGATCATGTTTGGTGTTTGCATTGTGTCTGTTAGGAATGACAGACACTTGTATTCACGCATAAACTTTATGTTTGCATATGCATTTTGACAATTTTAGTGGAAATGAAAGTTGACATTGAAATGCATACTTGCAGCTAGCTGTAAACGGTACACATATTTGCTTTGATTGTTGGTTTTTTATTCTGTTGACAGTTTTTTAGGTTTTACTCTGTCTATCACTAGGAAGTGCAAATGGTTTTATTAAAATAAGAAAGGAATTGGGAATATCAGTGGTTTTTGGTAACCTCTTTAATTAGTTTGGGTTTATTGAATCACTATCATCACATTCCATAAAGGGCATGATCTGAGTGAGGTAAACGTATAAACGTGTCACTAAGGTTTTAAATTATTTCAAAAATATTTGTGTTCCTGAACTTTAATGGGCGCACACTGTCACAGTGAAGTATTGTTGATTTTACATATCAAAACAATCACTAATGGGAAAAATAGAAGTTAATGCAAAACTAGTGTATAAAAAATGTATCATAATTGTAAACTAGAGTTGTGGCACCAATTTGTGTGGAGAAACTCATCTTTTGTAGTCATTTAAGTCTCTTTAATGAGAAGGTGGTTAACATTTACACTTAGATGCAGTCATTTTTCCAAGCAAATGGGTGATGGAAAGAGATGTTTTCTGGATAAGCTGCACAAATGTTGGCCTGACAGCTTCTGGTATCGTTAAGTAAAACCAGACATAAGACAATCTTGCCAACTTACCTCTTCTGTCTAAGAATTCCATCTGCTGATTAGGCTTAATTGCTAGGAAGAGAATATATCAAATGTTGTTAATTTAGTGGATGATTGCAAATTCTAGATTGAGCATTATAATGGTCACCTGTGCATTTATTTAATGTGGATATATACTTGAATACAGTGGTGAAGAAATAAGCACAGCTTTGTTTACCGCACTTAAAAGCTTCAAATGTCAACATATAATTGGGTGGACATAAATAGAATGTCTGTTTATATGCATGGAATTGTTGACAGATGAATATAATATTTGATGGTTTTCGTTCATTTATGCTTTGGTGGGCAGATGAATTGATTGCTTTGATTGGAATCTTTTGTTTTAATGTCCACGTATAACTTCACTTTTTATTCTGCTTTCTTTTTTTGTTAATTGTGTTTAATCATTGGTTGGCCCTTTTACATGCATTTAACTTTGTTCTTTTTTCTATCCATCATAAAAAAGAGACCGTCTTTATTGTTTTAAACATGTTCATCTTTTATAGGCTATCAAGCCCATTTGTTTTGGCTAAAACAATTTTTTTAAAAAATAAAAATACTCAAGACTGTTTTTACATGACATTTGGAAGTATTGCTTTTAGCTTTGATAAGATTTATGTGAACTTCTTGATTGCAGAGAAGGAGAATCTTTGCCTTTATGGATTTCCTAGTGAGCAGTGGGAGGTCAATTTACCTGCTGAAGAGGTGCCTCCAGAGCTTCCAGAACCTGCTTTAGGCATCAACTTTGCCAGAGATGGGATGCAAGAAAAGGACTGGTTGTCTCTGGTTGCTGTTCACAGTGATGCATGGTTACTTTCTGTGGCTTTCTATTTTGGGTCTAGGTTTGGATTTGACAAAGCTGATAGGTATATTACCCTTGAACAACTTGTGGTACAATTGTAGTGCAACTTCTTTGTGTGTAGCTTAGAATCTCACTTTTAGTGGTGACCAGTCCCAAGCTGGATTCACCCTGTGCTTAAAAGTTGATTTATCAATTAGCTTGAAGATATTTCTCATCCCTTCAAATAAGAATTCCTGTTTATTTTTTTTATATCATGGAGATTTTTATTTTTAAATCATGAAGAATTTCTACTATCTTTATTTTGATCAATGGTTTGCTCTTTGTACGACTACAGTGTGGACCCATTTAGTGTCAGCAGGCCAACATCATTGCTTTTGACTCGTAATTATATTCTGTTAGGGTATTTTAGCAATGTCTTTTTTGGTGTAGAATCAGGTTTGTTGCAAATTGTATGAATATGAGAAATTAAATCTTCTGTGCAAATATTTCATGAAATTCCTTAGGAGTCGCATGTTAACAAGCAACCACATGTGATTTGGTGGAAACTCATCCTCCATTTATGATATGGCTAAGATATTTATGTATTTACTGCTTGTAAGTGATGCAAATTATTTTATTTTGTATCACTTGAATGAAATTTAAGTTTAAAAAGTTCTACGCTTAATGTTGTCTAGGTTGAAGGTTAATGAAGGTGGTAGCTTTATATACTACTCTTGGCTCCAAGAAGCAAGTTCAAGTCTTGCTTCTGTTGGTGTTCTCTGAAGTTTCCTAACAATGTCTCAAACTATATTCTGTTGGTAGCTTTGTGAATAGAATTTTTTGAATTAAGTTTTTTTGCTCTTTTCTTCAATATCATGCTTTTGGTCTATGATGCAGAAAACGCCTTTTCAGCATGATAAATGATCTTCCAACAATATTTGAGGTGGTGACAGGAACGGCCAAGAAACAAGTAAAAGAGAAGTCATCAGTTTCGAATCACAGCAGTAATAAAACTAAATCAAACTCGAAGGTATCAGGGATTTGAGACTGCAACTTAATTTGGTCCATTATATCTGTGATAATAAGAAACCATAGTTATCTGCCTTGAATGATTTGATGCCAAATATTCATTATTTGCTCCTTAAATATGCCCTAGGCTTGTTTAATTGATGTAGCAGTAGTCTTATTACTGGTATGACAATAGTGAACTACCATGTTTAACATTCCACTATAAGAAATAAGACATGAAAGGGAAATTCTCTTTTATTGGTTTGCATTTTTTTAGGCTTCAGAACAATAATATTGGCACTTTATCTTGTTTTGATTGGGCAGCAGCGAGGCTCTGAATCACAGGGCAAATATTCAAAGGCAATGCAAGCAAAAGATGAAGACGACGAGGGCTTGGATGAAGAAGATGAAGAAGATCATGGAGAGACTCTATGCGGTGCTTGTGGAGAAAACTATGCCTCTGATGAGTTCTGGATTTGCTGTGACATCTGCGAGAAGTGGTTCCATGGAAAATGTGTAAAGATCACCCCAGCTAGGGCTGAGCATATCAAGCAGTACAAATGCCCATCTTGCAGCAACAAGAGAGCACGGCCTTGATGATTACCGGGTTGCTTGCTCTGTGTAATATGGCATGCGGGACTGCTAACTGTTTGGTAGGTCAGGTTTGTTCGTAGTCATGTGTCTTTGATCTAGGAAAAACTAATCGGATGCTATGTGTAGGTTGCAAAATGTGCTGTTTATTTGATCATAAATTAGGATATTTGTATACTTTCAGCTTGGGAACCATTTTCCCATGATTGGGATAAGTGCTTGTTTTATTTCTGTGACATGATGTTCATATGCAATCTGTCCAGTTCTCTGAAGACTGTTTACCCTCTCCCGTCTCACCTTTCAACTTTAGTTTTTGCTTTTCACCAGTGCTTGAAACTTGAAAATATGTAAACATGCTCGAAACTTGGGATTGTCTGGAATGTTTTCCTTTCATCTGACACTACTTGCTGAAGGGCCGAAGGGGCTCCCCTTCTGCAGAAAACTCGCCAGCGCCTGTCATTTGCAGGAGTGGCTTATTTTGTGTTGTCATATCCATACGCGACCTGATGTTTCTAATTATTGTTTTAAAGAGGGTTTCGAGTCGTAGCGAATCACTGGAAGATTAAACTCCTAACTGCTTGAAAAGATTGAAAAATTCAAATATCCCATCGCAATGTTGTTAAAATTACAAGTTTAAAAAAATCCTGTTTGGGATTACGTTTGAAAAGCGTTTTTTATAAAATTAGAATTTTTTTTTTAAATTAATATGTTTTTGATATTTTTAAATTATTTTGATGTATTGATTTTAAAAATAATTTTAAAAAAATAAAAAAATATTATTGACATGTTTTTTTAAATAAAAAGCATTTTGAAAAACAACAACAAAAATACTCCTAAAACTCTCTAAATGAAATACACGTACTGTACCATGCAACATAAACCCTAGCCTCTCTTTCTCTGACAACAAACCATGATAAAAAGCGCATAGTAAAAAGCACTCCTTTATGGAAGGAGCCTGAAAGCACAGTAGCATCTCCATATGGGTTCCGTTTGAATGCTTCTGCATTTCAAGGGACTGCACAGAAATGATTTCTTCACATGCTTGATGAAGCTTCCTGTGACGAGGGGAAGTCTAACTGCTGATGGTTTTGAGATAACGAATATTTCAAACCTTAAAAAGTTTTGACGAGTGAATCTTGTTGTATGGTATAGCTGTTCATAATTTCCTGTATCTTTTGTGTTCTTCCCAAAAACATTTACTTTGAAGCATTTCTTCGAGTATCTCTGCAATATGAATGGAGTTGTTCCAGTGAAGAACGTTGCTAGTGCAAATGTTGGGTTGAAGGCGATATGTGCTTTTGAGTATCTCTGCAATATGAATGGAGTTATTCGAGCTGGTTTTGCACCATCTAAAATGTAGAGAATAAGCATTTATACATAAACATAAACCTTTGAATTGATCGTCTAAAATCAAATCAGGATCATCTGATAATGTTTTTGAATTGATTACAGAGTTGATTGGAACTGATTCTTCAGCTGTTAATTTAAAATTTTAAAGAATTTCCTTATGATTTTAGTATTTATTTTTACGATCTAAATCTATATTTTACCTTTTATTTTGTCATAAATACGTTATTGACAGCTTTGCACTGGGATTTGGGAAGCTTCAAGCCGTCTTCAATTTTGCTTCGAACGCAAGTGCCCTGGGTAAGGCGATATGTGCTTTTGATTCGGGATCAGTCTTGTTGCAAAATCAGAAGGACCTAATCGCCTAGCTTGAGCCATCAAGGGATACACACGTGCATTAATATTCTAGTAACTTATCATAGATGCATTTTGACTTTTCTCTACTATGCACATACAAATTTTTATTTTGTGGTTGTACAAGCTTTATTGTTATTCTAACATTTTAATTAGACATAAATTATATTAATAGGTTCTAACCTGCAAGGCTCGAAAAAGAAAAAGGCTTTCAAGTGGGTATTGATGAGAAGCTAGATCAAAGGTAGAAAAAAAAAATCTACAATCATCAATGTAAAAAGCACTAAGTGAAATAATAGAAGTATGAGGAGATTATTTTTATCCGAGAGTCTGATTGGATTATTTTTTAAAGTGTTTTTTATTTGAAAATATATTAAAATAATATATATTTTTATTTTTTAAAAATTATTTTTAATATTAGTATATCAAAATAATTAAAAAAAAATTAATTTGGAGAAAAAAAAATTAATTTTTTTTAAAAAATATATTTTTTAAAAAAACAGGGCCTCAAAAATTCTCAACCGTGATTTCTTCTAGCTTAAGCTTAAACGAGAGAAAGGGTTGAAAAGAAATAATAATTTCAAAGAAAGTAATGAAAGGGATAGGGAGGGAGAGTGGGGAACATGGCATCACATATTGAATTTTTAAGAAAGGAAAAGCATTAAAAAACAAAAGATTTTGAAAAAAATGTCAAATCTAGATGAGAGATGGGTTTGTTTTTCTTTGTATTTCAAAAATATTTTTGAAAAAAATATTTTTTTTTTGTTTTAAATTAATATTCTTTTTATGTGTTTTTAGATCATTTTGATATATAGATGTCAAAAATAATTTTTTTTTAAAATAAAAAAAATATTATTTTGATGCATTTCAAGAAAAAAATACTTAAAAAAAAAATTATTATCTCACTTCCAAACACTCTCTATAAGGGTGGCTGCTTTTAGGGTTAGAAGCATATTTAGCTTTTATACCTGTTTTTTTTTTTTAAGTAAGTCCTGTGTTTATTGAACTGTTCTGGTTTTGTTTAATTGGTTAGGTTTTTGAAACTAAAAATGATCTGAATGAATTTTTTTTATTTTTTAATAAGTTTTTTTTGATGTTTTTAGTTTCTTGGTTTTTTTTTTCTAACCCCTACTTATATTTTCTTACTATTTGTTTTTAGGGTTATTAATTAGCATTTGTATTTTGGGTTAGTGATTAATGTTAGTGTTCAGGGTTTGTTTCAAAACTTATGGTCATGGTTTAGGTTTAAAGTATTGTTTAGAGTTTGTATTTCAAATCAGTTTGGAGTTAGTTAAGTTAGTATGCAATTTGATATTTTTAGTCCAATTTACTATTTCCAATTATGTCTTTATTAAAATAGATATTACCTGTACTATTTTGCCAAAGTTTTTAGCCGATTAGGGAGTTATTTTTCGTTTAACAATAATATTATGAGATATTACCTGGGCTTTAATTAGTATGATAAAAGCCAATAATAAAAGAATACACATTATCAAATTCCTTTCGAGGAACGAGAGGACAAAGCTAGGGGATAGTTTCTTTTAGCAGAAGCAATTGATGTTGCGTACCGAGACCCTGTCAGCCACATTCATGATCTCTTAATGAAAGCTTAGAGGGCGTTTAAAATTAATTACTGTTATTTTTAAATTGATTTTTATTTAAAAATATATTAAAATAATATATTTTTAAAAAATTATTTTTAATATTATCATATCAAACTAATTTAAAAACATAAAAATTATTAATTTAAAATAAAAAAATTTTAAAACACAAAAATAATCACACATAGCCGGTAATCCTTGTCCCTCCTAGTGCTCCTGGGTTAGAGCCACCAACATCTGGAAGACTTTGTCACATCAACACCCTCATTGAGGTCTTGCCATTTTTCTTTTCTTCCTTTCTTTTCTTTTGTTTTGCTAAGGTAACTGTGAAGTTCATAATTTATTCTGGTTAAACAAGAAAATGGAGGATGCCATTGTCTCTCCCTCTGCATGCATGGATGGACATGAATGATTGGTTAGTGTCATCATCAGCTAAGGTGTTGTTTATATTCACCTAACAGAGAGCACGCTAGCAGTTTCTTTATGAGACATATCTTCTCTCCCACAACCGAGACTTCAGAACTAAAGAGACAGATGCTGTATAATTTGGACACGAACAAGTGCCATCTCAAATGAGTTCAGGACATAGAAGCACAGATAGGAAAGGCCTTGTTATTACTGTACTAAAGTTTACATTGATTTCCACTAAAAATAACGGGGAAGCAGGAAAACAAAAATTTACATTGATAGGCCATATTGGGGAGCAGGCTGACAAAGAGACACGGTACAGAAATAACAAAAATTTTAAGGATTTCAAGTGGAAAAAAGTCTTTCGTTTTCCATTGCTCTCGAGTCATGAGGTCAAGCTATCTCTGTTCTTGGTAGATAAACGTTTCAAAAACTCGTATGTTGTGATCATGGTTGTTGCAGACATTGACATTGAGACCCACCTTGGTCCCAATCCTCTATAACAAGCTGCAAAACCACCTTCCTTCACCAAGTTCCTAACTGTTTGCATAACTGTCAATGGCCTTGTTCTTCCATTTTCCTCTCCATCCAAAACCTGCAAGCGTGTCTTAATTGTGTCAAGTGGCATAGTAATCATAGCCGAAACTCCACTAGCCATGGCTGCACATACCCCTTGTACTGCCACCATTTCCTTTGAACCCGGCCTATAACCACAACCCCCACCACCATTGACAGCATTCTCATCTTTCTTGCTGGCATAGCAACCAATACCACCCCACACAAGCCTATGAGCCACAGAGTAAGATGCCCACCAAACTGCATTAGATGGTGCATAAGTCAATATTGATATCCCAAATCCTCTATACAAGCCTCTTGGACCATCCACATTCAAAATCTTCCTAAATGCATCAATACCATTCATATACCTACACGAACTCGAACTGGGGATCATATTCTTGCTACTCTTGATGCTGCTACCATTACAATCTTGTACCATGAGTCTTTGGCTCACAACATCAATTGGGGTCCAAACTACCTGCGCAGCCATGGCAGAACTCAACCCTGCAGCAGCATTAGCAATAGCTGTTGCTGTAGTATCTGAAAACCCTAACCTAACAGTTGCAGTCCCAACATTACTCTTAGTAACCTCAAGCGCCGTCATGTAAAGTGCACGAGCTGGGATTGTACCCATCAAAGAAGTACCAAAACCCCTATAGAATCCTCTCACACCTTCATGATTCATAATTGACAATGACAATTTGAGGGACGAGATTTGCGTGGGCAATACCTGTTGCCTAGTCTTTAAAACAACAACAGGGTAGAGAGCAGCTGATACACCTGAAAATAATGCTGCCCCAAGAAGGAAAAACTTCGACTTGTCAAGCATATGCCAATCTATATCAGCTGGTAGATGAATCTCTGACGCCGAATTATCCTCGGCTGCACTCAAACTCATCTTAGCCACTTTTAAAACACTAAATCACCAACAAGCCCTTTTAGCTCAACCAGATAAAAAGTCTTTGAAACCAAAAACAAGGTCACTCTCCTTTTTGCATAGCTCAACGAGCGATACACTTAAGCTGATTAAAACCCAACAGAAATGAACTGAACCCAGATCCAAAAAGTATTAATCTTCACTATTCCAACTACTAATTGGCTATACAGTTATGTATATTGAAAAATAAAAAACCCAAATCTAAAGCACAAAAAGGAGAAAGACTGATTCATGAACAAAATGAAAATGAAATACTAGGAAGATATGTAGGAGTTAGGTGAAATAAAAGTTAAAGATTGGAGGTGTTGGGTTTTTCTTTCTCCTTCTATGCCAACAAATTTCAGACCAGTGGATCACCATAAAAGGGATAGCTAAGAACAGATAGACAGTGGTGAAATCAGAATCTTACCGGAAAGAAGTCCTATAAGGTTGTTGCTATTCTTTAACGCTGGGGGAATAAAAAAAAAAAAAATTAAAATAAAGTATGTAAATAATAAGGAAGAGAAAGTGAAGGCATATCACAAAAAGTGGATGAAGCAGAGATTGCGAGTGTGTGCTAATGTTAATTTAACGGAAAAGGAAAGACAAGAAGAGAATGGATTTTAGAGAGGATCGAGGAAAGTGGACACATGTCTGTTAATTCGTTTAGGGTTAGGAAATAGGAGGAGCGAGGGGAGGCCCTTTGTTACCTTGTGTTTTCCTCCTGCTCTGATCAGATCTTTAGGCCTGGGCTGGGCTGCTACATCATTCAATGAATGCCTTAACTCTTTTGGCTGCCATTCATAATTTTTAAAATTATCATGAATAAAATAAATTTATGATAGGATTGTAACAATTATATTAAATTTTAATTTTTTTATTTAATTTTTCTATAATATACAGAAATAAAAAAGAATAGAAGATTTGAACAAAATTCTAAAAATAAAAATAATAAATTGATACGTAGTTAATTTAATTCAAATGTCTAGATATCTATTCATATAAATTTGTTGATCATGGATGTAAAATAAATATCCTTTCAATTTAAACAAATAAATTTGATGTCCCTTAAAACTAAGAGAAATTGAGGAGATCATAAGTAAATTAATTAGATAAAACTTTCTAATAAATTTTTTACCGTCAAGCGAATTTAATATTGAAAAACAATTTTAATTCACTCGACAGATAAAAGCCCTAGGAGCAAAGTCTGTAAAATTTATTCTAAGCAACTGTTCAAAAGCTTGAACAATTTAACTTAGCTTATTCCTCCCAGATAAATTAAAGTGATAATTGCAACAATCAAGTTAACTCCTTTATTACTTATTCTAGTCCTTAACAAATATATATCATCTCAAAACAGTTCAATAAGCATGAACAAAAATCAATAGCATAATTTTGAAATAAAGATAAATAAGTACTTGAATATGAAAAAATTACAATGATAATGTTACTTCTCACAACTTAATATGAAGATGTTGTATATTCTTCTTGAACTGAAATTCAAAGTTTAGTTCATAGCTGCTGGAAAATTAACAAAAATAAAGAGAAAAGAACGCTATAGAGAAGAAGAAAAGAGTTGTTTCTGCTGCGATTTGCTTTCTGTATTCCCTCTCTCAGCTGTAGTCTTTCGTTAGGATTCTTCTCTAATTAAGAGTCCATAATGTTACTTAATTCCTTCTTCTTTATTTGGTCATTAGGTTGATTAAATGCCTTAGAATTTGTGTTGAAAACTAACTTTGCTGTTATCACAACTCTACTGTAATTTAGACTTCATTGCAACTTAGGCTTTGTTTCTAACTTGTTTTTTTTTGCAATAACCGGTTATTCCAGCTATTTTTTTTATTCATGGAATGTTAAAGGATTTATTTGCAAATTTCTTGGATCCTAAGGCCCACCGTTTCTATTTCAAACTCTCAACCGTAGTGGGATTCTCAACACCATTAGTTTTCTTATCAGATTTGGAGACCAATCTCGTCTTTCATCTTGTGTTTGGATTGTCGTCTTCAAAATGATTTTATCTGACCTGACGTCCATCATAAACGTTGTATTCCTGGATGTGTAGATGATTTTGGGCTTTTTAATCATATGATTTTGATATTTAAGACTCAAGATATGCTCATTTAAATCTGTAGTGTGAAATGATCTACCATAAGCTTGCGAATCATCTCACTCTCCACCATTTAGATTACATTTATTTCATAAATCATAAGGTCTTTCCAAGGGTTGTAATGTGGCTTGGTTTATGGTGGGAAATATTTGGTAAGGTAGCTTAAAAGCCATCGAAACCAATGAAACCCCCCAAAACAAGACATAGAATATTAAACACTCCCTCTAACAATTTTGAACTTGACAAATATTAAAGCTACATTATCGTTCTTTATTGGAAAATTAATCATTCAACAAAACAAAAATTTGGTTCAAACTAAAGGACAATCTTTTACCCTTCTAAACTTCAAAACTTCACAATAATGTGTTTTTGAAGGAATCAAAGATATAAAATATTGAACAAATTCCTCAATTTGCCATCATAATATCATGTGGCTTGCGTTTTTTTTTTTCAAAGTAAAAGCTTGTTCCCCCGCACCTTACATAGCCACTTTTGAATTTAAGACACCCCTGCACTTATTTCATGTATTCTCATGCTTGTATAATGATATATGATGCTCCATTAGTTTTATGGCTTGGGTAAGGCACTGTTTGGTTTAAGACTTGTAATGCAGGTTTATAATCAAAGAAAAGTCCATCAACTCAAAAAGGATCCCAAGGGAAATATTTATCCAAAGGTGGGTTGCTAAGCTATATAAGATAAATAATAAAGAATGCCTTAATCATGGTCATGTATGTATGTAAAAGTATGGTCTTGATTAGAATCAAAACAAGTTCTAGAGACACAAAACCAATGTAAAAAAATCACACATGAAAGGAAAATAAAGGCCAATATGGATCTGTCAGTAATGAGGCTAAAATTCTCACAAGCTTGTGTCTACTAAATCAAGTTACTTTAGTCCTAAAAAAAATAACTTGACTAAACAATCTTTAAGAAAAAGCAAAATCATCATTCAATCATGTTATGATTTTTTTACGAGCTCAATTGAGAATTTGTTAGTGATATTAACAATTGACTAAACAATCTTTTTTTTTTTAAAAAAAAACAGGACCATTACCTAGGCCTTGTCCCAAGTCGAGCCTCGAATTTAGTTTTAAAACTATGATAATAACTATTTTTATTATTGCTTTTTATTTAATGAATAAAAAATAAAAAATATTGTCTTTAAAGACATATCCCCTTTGTAACTTCTCATTTGAAAGTATAGAAATTTACTTTAAAATTATTCTAGGAATAAATTTATTTTTATAACTGTCTCTTTCTCTTTAACAAAACACATTTCTAACAGTATTATTTAAGTTCTTTTTATCTCAAGACAGTAATCAAATACTACCTAAAAAAATCTCCAAGTATAGCTTCTTAACATTTCAATAACTTCCTTATTTTGAAGAAATCCATATAGGGCCTCCAAGGATCATCTCAACTTCATTTTCTCGTAAAGTTTTTATTTTCTCTGGTAAGTGATAGGAACTTGGGATTATTAATTTTTTTTTTTTGAAAAGAAAGTGATGTTTAGATATGTGGAATGTGAGAATGGCATAGAATGTTTAGATTTGTAATTATAATATTTTTTGTGATCAAGAAAAGTAATCAAACGGGCTGTGTTTACGCAGAACAAGGAAGAATGGAGAAGCGCCAAAGAGCACCACCACCAGGGGTTGATCAAGAATTCATTGGGACAACGAAGATGAAGGGTGGGCTAGAGGAAGTGGTCTAAAAAATATTCCAAATTGATTTTTATTGATTATGAAATCTTAATAGATAAAGAAAAGGAGAGAAGATAGAGAAGAAGGGGAAGAGATTGAAAAAAGAAATTCATATGATATTTGTCTATTTTTATTGTATTATATACGTACAAAAATAAATTTATTTTTTATTTTAAAGTATAACTTTTTCAAATACAGAAGCAAAATCAGAAAAAATAAAAAAACCGAATAAACTACATAATAAGTCTTGATATTATTATCCCTAAATTCAAAGCTTGAATGACCATGGACGTTGTGCCAAACAATCACCATAAAATGAAATCATGAAAAACAGGCAGAGACTATGAAACAAGGTACATAGTTAGATAGTACAAGAAAATGAAATCAGATGAGCAAGAAAACGAAAATGAAATCATGAAAAACAGGCAGAGACTAATAAAGAATGTAGATTAATCTTACGAAAGATTGTGTGTGTAAAGATACTAACAGAATGCCACGATCCCTTGGTGGCAATAACCTTCTTGCATGCTTGACAATCCTGGGAATCAAGCGGACAGAAAGCTTTGCAGCCATTAGGAAACGCTCAGCAGCTTCATGTGCTCTTTATTGTTGTAAATCATCTTGCCAAACACCGCCTGGTGGATTAATTCCTGCTTGGAAAGCCATTGTTGCAATGAGGGATGCTACTGTCATTATCGCTCTTATAACTTTTTGGTATACACCACATGAAATTCAATGAATATAAACGAAATTGCTAACTAAATGTTTCTGTCAGTATTTTGCGGTGATATTTACTTATCAAATTTTTTTTCCTCTCTAAAACCGTTGTTATATATCGATATAAATATTTTGTTGGTATATGTCATAACCCAATTCTGGGTTATTCCCCAAAAATCAATTTCTTTCTTCAAAATAAAAATCAAAAAATAAAATAAAGGCTGGCAACGTGGAGAGAGCAGACTGGGAAATAAAGCTGCAATTTTTAGAGGAATTCCAAGGCCTAATTGTACCCTATTATGCCCAAGAATAGAAAAATGCAAATTCGAAGGTAAAATTAAACGATTATTGGACGAATTTGCATAAAAATTAAGTCCAATGACATAATTAAATTTTTAATGGGCCAATTTGATTTAATCATGGGCCAAATTAAATTTTAATTATGTTTAAGAATTAATTTAGGTCTAATTGAAGGATTTAATTAAGTGCAAGGACTTAATTATACTTTAAGTGGGTCAAATTAATTTTATTTGGGGCTTAATTGGTGAAAAATTAAATTTGGGAGCCTGATTTAGGCTTAATTAAGAAGATTGGAATTTTAAGAGACCAAATTTAATTTTTACCAAGTGAATTGATTGAAATTAGGGGCCAAAATTGCATTAAATCAAAGGTTTAGGGTCAATTAGGGGTTCCATTGAACTAATTTGAAAGAACGCGGACTAAATTGAAAAACGAAAAAAAAAAAAAAAAAAAAAAACGGCTGGTTACTGTTCACCTTCTTCCCCGCAAAGCTGCCCGAGTGGCAGACTTCCAGGCGCATTTTCTACCTCGTTTGTTCCCCAAATCCGACAAAGCGTGCACCACCATGTCCACCTGCAATCCCTCTATCTCGTAGAGTGGTCCGGTCGGGTCGAACAACTCGAAAACGGCTCCGTTTATTGGCCCAAAGTGGCACCCTCGGGCAGTCTGCAGCCTTGGATGGCCAAATTTGACAGTTCGAGGTGCACTCTTTGAACCAACGGCTTGGATTCCTCGAGTCGAATCAAGGGCTGAGACTTTTTCCCCGTTGAAGACAAGATTACCCTCTTCCAGCCCTATAAATAGGAGCCAATGTCGTGCTCAGGAGGGGAGAAAACTGAACTCAAAGTTGGCCGAAAATCAGCTTTTCCTGCCCGGTTTTCCTGCAACCAGTCCTCTCTCTTTTTTTTTCCTCTCCGCCGTGGCCTCTAGTTGCCACCACTGATCTCGCCATCATCCTTCCCCTGAAACACCACATCCCATCCATCACTCAGCAACCTCACCAAGCCTGCAACACCTCTCTCTCTCCCCTCTCTTCTCTGCAAAACCTTTTTTCTCTCCACCACCGCAACCCCAGCAGCAACAGCAGCGGCAACCACCCTTTCCAGCGGCTTGCACTCTTATCAGCAGCAGCCCGGGTAGCATTTCCCTCCTCAGCCACACCAACAGCTCCAGCCGTGAGCTTTCCCTCTCCTCTGCAGGACTCGTTTCCTTCTTCTTCCAGCCGGGACCCGTGCACGCCGCCGGCCTCGCCGCCACCAGTAACCGGTCGCACCACCCGCCAGGCCGCCGACTCTCTCCACGCCAGGTAACTCTCTCCTCCCTGCTCCACCCTTTTTTTTTCTTCGTTCTTGTAGCCGCTGCATGCAGAATCTATTTCTGCATGCAGTGGCTAATTAATTAGCCATCTGCCGGGCCGGGCCTGTTCTGGCCCAGCCCGGCCCGAAAAAAAATAATAAAAAAAAAATAATTTTTTTTTTCTTCAAAAAATATTCTAAAAAATCATATAAAAATTTGTGGTTTTCTTAAATATTTTTCCACCGAGTTTTGCACAATATCGAATTGTATATTTACACTGTAAAATACAAATCCGGTATTAAAATACCCGGTTTTCTCCGAAATATTTCAAAAAAATGCAAAAAAAATGCAAAAAAAAAAACATTTTCAAAAGAAAAAAATATTTCATTGCATACGGCCAAATCCTAAAATTTTTCCAAGCATATTTTTTGTAAAAACAAAAATTGCATCTTTTTCATGTTTTTTTAAAATGGATATCGTAACTAGATTATGATTGTCTATTAGGATTTGGCCAAAATGTCAAAAACCTTTTTCCAACCTTTTTTTCTATGATCCAGATGTAGACTTTAATATTTATGGGGTGTAAAATTACGCGATAGTGTACATCCTCGGGTATTAAAGATACAAGGTGTAAATAAAAACAAATTTTAAAATTAAGACTTTAGAATGGTTAGGATTTAACCGAATAAGGTAGAGACTTCCTCACGAGGGGAGATCTGCCTTGAACCTTAGAAAAGACCAGCGAATAGAAACCCGACCTAGAAAAGCAATCAAACAATAATGCAGCTTGCCTTAGGTAGGGTGCACTGGGGGTGATGCGTCTTCCCCTTGCACAACCAGTCCCTTACTCAGACTCCCGTAGACCTTAGGTTCCTAGTGACCATAATACTAGGTGGCGACTCCAACGAACCAAGCAAAACACAAATAATAAAAAATCGCCAGTCGATGTCGTGCGGAATTTTTCGACGTGCGACAGTATATATTATACTTATTATAGTGGGATTTTCGAAGTGAATCACAGACGAAATATAAATAGTTTTTAAAAATAAAGCAGTGTGATGAAGTAGAAGTTTTTGTGGATGATTTTACTGATGAAATTATAGTGGGATTCAAACTGAGATGTTCATATAGTGATGTGTTTACTACACCAACAAACTTGTCGATAAAGTTACAAACAAAATTATTTCATCGATAATAATTAATATATAACCTGACTATCGACCCTCCCTTTCTCTATTTCTCCTTCTTCTTCCCCCTTGCATCTAAACAAACCCCCCTGCAAACTAACTAACCCACTTTCTCCCTCATCTCAGCACAACTCATTGTTCTTTAACTTTTATAGTCACAACATTTGTGTTTTGATTTATTGTGGATTTTAATTTCATTTTTAGTAAGTAAATCTATCTATCTTCTTCTTCTTTTTTTTTTTTATTTTAATTTTAACACAATTTTAAAATGTCAATTTTATTATTGAATGTTTTTTTTAGTATTTTGTTTAGGTGTTTACTTGTTTTATAGTTTTTTTCTCAAACAAACTTGTAGTATGGATTTATAATTTTGTAAAATTATATTTGTTTGTAAATTGTTGAAACTTATGTCGAGTTACCTAGGTGTGTTGCGATGAAATAAATAATGGCTTGTTTAATAGGTCCATTTTAATTTTTATCAATTTTGTTGCCGAGTTTTAATTTCTATAAATTTGTATGTACGTAGATAATTGATAATGAATATTTGAGAGAAGTTTGAAAGTAAGTTGGATAATCTTGAGCTAAACCAATATTTTTTCAAATTTATTTACTTAACGTAGTTAATTAATACATGTTTTCATGATTATTTTATAAAGGTTCGATAGAAGTCATGAATGATCGTTCATGGATGTATAGAGATTCACCCTATAGATTGCGTATTATGAATTATTGTAATGGGGTTTAGAGTTTTATTAATTTTGCTATACCTATTTCAAGAAATATTAGTGGAGGCAGTATTAGGTCTCCATGTAGGTGGTGTAAATATAAAAAAGTTTCTTCATCTAGATGTTGTAACAATGCATCTTCTATACAAAGGATTCATGAAGGATTACTTGTGTTGGTATGTATATAGATAACTATTTATACGTAACGAGAGCATCGTAGAAAGGATGGTTAGGTCAACTTCTAGTGCTAGCAATGTGCATGGAGTTGTAAATGGCAATAGTAAACTTTACAGGAATATGGTTATGGATATAATAAGAATGAATTAAGGTAATGCCAATCAATGTCCAATCATAAAAGAAGAATCTAACGCAGATGCGACCAGGTTTTTTGATGTTTTGAAAGATTATGATGAACCATTATGGGATGACTGTATAAATCATAGTAAATTATTGGCCATTGCATAGGTGACCACCATCAAGTTGGATTATGGGTTGAGTGATGTTGGTTATGACATAATTATCCAATGGGCGAGAAGCATTTTACTTGAAGGGAATAGGCTGAAAGAAAACTTCTATGCTGCTAAGTCCATGATGAAACCTGTAAACACTAAAAAAGGTTAAAGTAAAACTAGAAATGACTCCACTGTTGCTATCGATTTAGAAATCGGCGGCAACATAGCTTTGGCTGTCGATTTCTGAATCGACAACAACACACCTTTTGGCTGCTGATTTTCTCGATAACAACATAGTTTTCATTGTCGATTATCGAATCAGCATGGACATAATATTTTCATTATTGATTTCTGAATGGGACAACTTAATAAGGAACAAGGATAAGGTAGAACAACCCCCAAACACCCCAACACACTTATAAGGGCTATAAATACAAGGAGAAAGAAAGGGTGAGCCTTTCTCTTCCCAAAGACCAGATGCAGTAGCTACATGTGTCCAATTGCATGCTCTTATTCCTCTACCCCTCCTCTTCCTAAAAACTAGCCCTAATAATTGCAACAGGCCCTTCTCTGTCCAGAGAAAAGAAAACCACGCAACCCTAGTTGCATGTTCACCTCATTGCATGCATGAGTAAGAGGAGAGCTAGAGGATAGGATTAATGGCTAAAACCATGAAGGGAGAGGGAGTATAACAGACGACTAAACTAAAGAAAAGGGAAGAAAACCAAATAGAAGAGGAGGAAGAAAACTAGAGGAAAGGGGAGAAAAAACCTGTTAAATCTCTCCTAAAGCTACTGGAAACCGTAAGGTATGAACCAAACCTATTTCCCCACCTGTTTTTGGGTTCTTGGAACCAAAAGGAAAAAGATAACCATGTGAGGATAACCAGAAAGCTACTGCTAAGGAGAAAAACTAAACAAAAAAGAAAGACAATAATGGGGCTAAATAGAAGACATATAACCAAAATAAACAGCATGAGGGATGGATGATTTTTCAAATTTAAACTTAGTGAGAGGGCCGACCATAATGATGGCTGGACATACCAGGAACTTAGGTGGCCAAATTGCTTGAAGAATGAACTTGTCAAAACAGAAGCATACATGCATTTGTGATGTAATTTCTGCATATACCTTTGACAAAATTCTATGGAAATGTGTTGTTATGTGATTGAAATGAAATTGTGTGTTGATAAACCTTGAAAGGGCATGTTGTAGTAGAAACGGGACTCTATCTAGTAATGTCTTGATTCATCGATGTGTTATGTGGATGTGTATAGTTATAAATTCAAAAGTGAGCATGTAATTGTAAATCGTATTGGTACATGGCTTTAATGCAATTGATAATGCATGAATTTATGTTATAGTTATGCTAGATACCAATGTTGGAATGAATGAGTTTGCGTTGATGTTATGGTGTGTAATGATGAATGATGAATGGAGTGTGATTCGGTGAGTTCTATGTCCACCTCGAGAAAAAAGCATGGGTAGAGGGAAGCCTAGTGTAAACCTTACGCTAGGCCAAAAGGATTCCATCGTTGCTATTTGATTTCAGAAATCAACAGCAACAAGAGTTGCGTTGATGATTTTTGAGTCAGCGGTGACTCAATTTTCATCAACAATTTATGCATCAACCAAAACATCATATGTTCGCTGTCAAATTGTGTTATTTGCAGTGAATTGGCGTGCGCTGCTGAATTGTGTTATCTGCAACGAATCGGTGTTCACTACTGAATTATAGTGTTTGCAGCAAATTGGTGTTCGCTGTCGAATTATGTTATCTGTAGCGAATCAGTGTTTGTTGTCAAATTATGGTCTCTGTAGCAAATTAGTTTTCGCTGCTGAATTATGTTGTCTGCAACAAACCAATGTTCACTGACATGACTAAAAGATTGATGTCTTCTTCCAAGTGCAGGAGTGTCGAAGTAATAGATAACCCAACAAGATCGGGGTCGAACCACAAGGAGGTTAACTATATAAATTATAAAAAACAACAACACAACAATAACACCACCAGCACCACCACCAATAAAAATAACAGTAGTAGTAGTAGTACTACTACTACTATTAATAATAATAGTAGTAGTAGTAATAATAATAATAATAATAAAGAGGATTTTGAGATGTAAGATTAATGTGAGGATTAAACAATGATAAAAACAAATATCAAGGTTAGAGGATCCACTAATATACTTCAAACAAGTATAGTATAAACTCTTATTACTCAACTGGAAACCACACACAAAGAAGGTTCCAATCAGATTATAAATTGTTAACATGATTACATTAATTATCTTATTCGAGTAATGCCAATACTTGTAAATATTATCAGGTATTCATGGTGATAACTTATGTTAACAACAAATCAAGTTTCTTTCATAGCACAGGTGTCGGTCATACCATACAGTTGGGCTATGAAAGTGCAAGGTATTTGTTGTACGAAGGGTTGTTCAACACAAATCTAGATTAACCATTTAACAAGCAAGGTATTAAGAGTGACCAAGATAATAAATATAAAACATGTTAGTATCAAACATTAAAGTCTATGTTGAGTTTATACTATACTTATTCTTACACCATTAGTGTAACCTTTTCACCTTAACATAATAAGTTTAGCTAAACATAATGAAAGAAAGAAACATAAATAAACAAGATAAGAACATAATTATGTAAAGGAAATAAAAGGCATAAACAAGAGATTAATATAACATAAAATAAAACTTGAACATTACAAAAATATAAAGAAAGAGAGCAAGAGTATGATCTTGATATGAACACCAAGATTCCTAAATGCATGGAAAATGCCTCCTTTTATAGGCTAAAATTTGGAACTATTGATTTGATGAATAATTGTTGAGTACTTGGTGACAATCCTTATCTTCTTATTTGAACAAAACGTCATTGCTAACGTCAGAATTTGAACCAACTTTACTCATGAAAATTCTAGGAAATTGTCTCAGCTTTCCAGGAAAAAAATTGAGGTCATTTGGACTTTTAGAACTCGAGATATGGACTGTGATTAGTACTTAAAAGTGCATGTTTATCAAGGTTTTATATCATCATTTTGCACTTGAAGTATCAATAACTCCTTAACTAAAACATGTTTTATAATAACAAGTTTGATATTATAAGATACCTTAATTTATGGTAAATGCTCATTTTAAATGAGGACTATCACATAAATAAAAGGATTGATTGATGAGTTTAAGCATTGAAAGTTAAAGGACAAAGAGATGGCCAACTTAGAAAAGAGATGTCGGTGCAGTCCAAACCGGAACATTGCTCGGTAATTGGATCATATCTGGAGCTCTAGATTTCGGATTTAGGTCCACTTTATATGGATGGAAAGGTAAGACAAAGGCCTACAACTTTCATGAGGAGCCCAAGATTTGAAAAGGTCGTTTTGAAGTCCAAATTGAAGGAACAACGAAGAAGTCCGAAGCTGTCCTGCAGCCCAAACACTATTTAGTGTTCAGCCCATATCTTGAGTTCTAGAAGTCCAAATGACCTCATCTTTTTTTTGTTGGAAAGCTGAGACAATTTCCTAGAACATTCTTGAGGATTCTGGGCAAATTATGATGTTAGCAATGACGTCTTGATCAGACAAGAAGATAAGGATTGTTATCTAGTCAAGATGTGGCCACCCACTCATCAATTAGTCAACAAATCAATAGTTCCAAATTTTGGCCTATAAAAGGAGGCACTTACCATGTATTGAGGCATCTTGGTGTTCAGATCAAGATCATGCTCTTGCTTTCTCTCTTTGTATTGCTTATGTCTTGCTTTCATTAATATCAAGTTTATGCACTTCATTTCCTTTCCTTTGTCTAGTTAACTTCTTTCTCATTTATGTTCTTGTCTTGCTCATTTATGTTTCTTTCTTTTATTATGTCTAGCTAAGTTAATTATGTCAAGGTGAAAAGGGTACACTAATGGTGTAAGAACAAGTATAATATAAACTTAACATGGACCTTAACGTTGGATACTAACATGTTTTATATTTGTTATCTTGTTCACTTTAATACTTTGCTTGTTAAATGGTTAATCTAGATTTATGTTGTGTAACACTTGGTACAACAAATACTTGGCACTTTCATAGCCCATACTGTATGGTTTAACCGACACCTGAGCTATGAAAGGAACTTGATTTGTTGTTAACATAAGTTATAATCATGAATGCCTGCCAACATTTACAAGTATTAGCTTTATTCGAATAAGATAATTAATGTAATCATGTTAACAATTTATAATCTGATTGGAACCTCCTTTATGTGTGGTTTCCAATTGAGTAATAAGAGTTTATATTATACTTGTTTGAAGTACCATTAGTGGATCCTCTAACCTTGACATTTGTTTTTATCATTGTTTAATCCTTACGTTAATCTTTTATCTCAAAGTTCTCATTAATTTCTTCATCTTCTGCTTTCATTATTATTATTATTATTATTATTATTATTTACATTCTATTTGTATTATATAATATATATCTTTGATCTTTTCATAAAGTCAGTATATAGGCTGGAAACCTGTGACCCGATCTTTAGATCATTCTCAGGTATAACAACGCCACGTACTGAGTATTATATTATTGTTGTTTTTGTTGTTGTTGTTGTGTGTTGTTATTTATAATTTATACAATTAACCTCTCTGTGGTTCGACCCCGGTCTTGCCGGGTTATTTATTACTTCGACACTCCTGCACTTGGGAAGAGACATCAAGCTTTTGGTCGTGTCAAGTTTTTGGCGCCGTTGCCGGGGAGGTAAATTCTTGTATAAATTATAATATTTAATTTATTTTCTCTTTTCATTTTTTATTTTTTTCTTTTTTTTTTTTTCTTTCTTTATTTTCTTTCCTTTTATTCTCTTCTTACACGTGCATGAGAGTTTGGTCACGTACATTAAGTGGTAGACTTTGTAGGGTATCCTCATCATTTTCAGAAAATATGGCCGAAGAAGATAATCAATCACTTCATAATGAGAATAATGAGAATAACCGTATGAGAACACTTAGAGACCACATGAATCCCACAAGAACAAGTGCACCCTCATGCATAGTTTTCCCTCCTGATGCATCTCATTTTAATTTTAAGCCAGGCATTATTCAACTTTTACCATCTTTTCATGGCTTAGACTTAGAAAATCCATACTTGCATTTAAGGGAATTTGAGGAGGTCTGTAATACCTATAATGACTCAAATTGTAGCATGAACACCATTCGATTAAAGCTTTTTCCTTTTTCATTAAAAGATAAAGCTAAAACATGGCTACAAAATTTGAGACCAGGATCCATTCGTGCTTGGGATGATATGCAACAACAATTTTTAAAGAAGTTTTTTCCATCTCACAGAACAAACTCTTTCAAAAGACAAATCATCACTTTCACTCAAAAGCCAGGAGAAACATTTTACCAATGTTGGGATAGGTATCGAGATTTGCTTAATACTTGCCCACATCATGGTTTTGAAACATGGAGATTGGTTTCACATTTTTATGAAGGTTTAACACCTAGAGATAGGCAAATGGTTGAATTGATGTGCAATGGAACTTTGAAGATAAAGACCCTAATGAAGCAATGGAGTACCTAGACTTGCTAGCTGAAAATGCTCAAAATTGGGACACCACAGGTACTTATGAGGCACCAGGTAAAACTCAACCTCATACATCTAGTGGGGTATGCACAACCTTAGGGAAGATCATGACCTCCAAGCCAAGTTTGCATCTTTAGCTAGAAAAGTCGAGGCACTAGAATTGAAAAAGAGTGGTCAATTAAAATCTGTTCAAGACATTGTGTGTCAAATCTGTGAAACAAATGAGCATGCAACAATGATTGTCCAACTTTGCCTTCTTTCAAGGAATGCCTCCATGAACAAGCCCATGCTTTAAACAGTTTCCAAAGACCCAACCATAACCCATACTCACAAACTATAACCCTGGTTGGAGAAATCACCCAAATTTTAGTTGGAAGAGTGATAGCAACAATGCACAAACTTCACATCCACCGTTTCAAGCACACCATAATTTCCAAAATTCTCATGGATATGCACCTCCTTATGCTCCACCTCCTAGAAGAAATTTGAGGAAACATTGCATGCATTCATTGAAAAGCAGGAGACAATCAACACTCAACTTGCTCAAAGCATGACCGATTTTAAAGATGCTCTTGCAAAATTAACATCTGCTCTCAGTTTCCAAGAGAAAGGTAAGTTTCCTTCTCAACCACAGCAAAATCCAAAGGGGCAATACAATGCAAATGCAAGTAGTTCTGGAAGCCAACACATGGATCAAGTCAAATCAGTCATCACTCTTCGTAGTGGTAAGGTTATTGAAAAACCTATTCTTGAACCTTGTGAGAAAGATGATGAGTCTATCTCTGAGGGTAAGGAAGGGGTTGAACCTGAACATTGCAAAGAAAAGGCTGATTCCCCGCCAGCACTTCCATTTCCTCATGCCATGACCAAACAAAGGAAAGTCAGTCACAACTCTGAAATCTTTGAAATTTTCAAACAGGTAAGGATCAATATACCTTTGTTGGATGCTATTAAACAGGTTCCTTCCTATGCTAAATTTTTGAAAGATCTGTGCACTGTGAAGAGAAAACTGAATGTGAAAAAGAAAGCCTTTTTAGCCGAACAAGTAAGTGCCATTCTTCAGAACAATAATGCTTTGAAATATAAAGACCCTGGTTGTCCTACAATTTCTTGCTTTATTGGAGAACATAAAATTGAAAGAGCCTTACTTGATCTTGGAGCTAGTGTGAATTTACTTCCATATTCAGTTTTTCAGAGTCTCAATCTAGGTGAGTTAAAACCAACCTCTGTAACTCTTTTACTTGCCGATAGATCTGTAAAAGTGCCTAGAGGAATAATTGAAGATGTGTTGGTACAAGTTGATAAATTCATTTATCCTGTGGATTTTGTCTTGGACACGCAACCTGTTGAAGCATGTAATTCATTCCTATTATTTTAGGACGTCCATTTCTTGCAACTTCTAATGCATTGATTAATTGTAGGAATGGACTGATGAAGCTATCATTTGGAAACATGACATTGGAGATGAATATTTTCAACATTTGCAAGCAACCTGGAGATGATAATGATTTACAAGAAGTAGATCTTATTGAAGAATTAGTTCATGATCAACTTGAATCTACTTTGAGTAAAATTGAGTTGGATGAATCTGAAGATTTGCAAATGATTTATTCTCAGGAAGAAATCACGGATGAAAAAGGCACCAAAAATATTGATGCCGATCTTTTGTCAAGAGTGACAACAGATTTGACATCTGACATCCCACCAATCGATGATTACTTTCCTGACGAATCCTTACTTTCTCATAGTTCAATGCCTTGGTTTGCTAAAAATATCAATTTTCTTGCAACAGGAGATTTGCCAGCTCACTGGAGTACGAAGACAAAGGAAAGTTTTTGAACGAAGTGAAGAACTTTTATTTGGATGACCCTTACTTATTCAAAAATTGTCCTGATCAAATATTTCAAAAATGCATTCCCGACAATGAGGTAAGTAGTGTCATTAAACTTTGTCATTCTGAAGCATGTGGGAGTCAATTCTCATCAAGAAAGACGACTGCAAAAATCTTACAATGTGGATTTTATTGGCCCACCATGTTCAAAGACGCATATGTGTTTTGCAAAACTTGTGAAAATTGTCAAAAGTCAGGATTCATTTCAAAACATAAGGAATCTTTAGATAATCTTTTATTGACTTTTGAGGCAGATCCTGGTGAAGATGTGCATTGTGCATTTCATGACTTATGACTCCATTTTCATAAAGAACATGCTCAACTTAGTCTTGGAAATCTGACTAAAAAGAGATGGCCAAACTTAGAAAAGAGATGGCCAAACTTAGAAAAGAGATGTCGGTGCAGTCCAATCCGGAACATTTCTCGGTAATTGGATCATATCTGGAGCTCTAGATCTCGGATTTAGGTCCCTTTTATATGGATGGAAAGGTAAAACATAGGTCTACAACTTTTATTTGGACACCAAGATCTACAAAGGCCGTTTTCAAGTCCAAATTATAGGAACAACGAAAAAGTCCGAAGCTGTCCTGCAACCCAGACACTATTTAGTGTTCAGCCCATATCTTGAGTTCTAGAAGTCCAAATGACCTCATCTTTTTTTATTGGAAAGATGAGACAATTTCCTAGAACATTCTTGAGGATTCTGGGCAAATTATGATGTTAGAAATGACGTCTTGTTCAGACAAGAAGATAAGGATTGTTACCAAGTCAAGATGTGGCCACCCACTCATCAATTAGTCAACAAATCAATAGTCCTAAATTTTGGCCTATAAAAGGAGGCACGTACCATGTATTGAGGCAATCTTGGTTTCCAGATCAAGATCATGCTCTTGCTTTCTCTCTTTGTAATTGCTTATGTCTTGCTTTCAATTAATATCAAGTTTATGCACTTCAGTTCCTTTCCTTTACTTAGTTAACCTCTTTCTCATTTATTGTTCTTATCTTGTTCATTTATGTTTCTTTCTTTCATTATGTTTAGCTAAGTTAATTATGTCAAGGTGAAAAGGGTACACTAATGGTGTAAGAATAAGTATAATATAAACTTAACATGGACCTAATGTTGGATACTAACATGTTTATATTCTGTTATCTTGTTCACTTTTAATACTTTGCTTGTTAAATGGTTAAACTAGATTTATGTTGTATAACACTTGTAAACAAATACTTGGCCACTTTCATAGCCCATACTGTATGGTATAACGACACCTGAGCTATGAAAGGAACTTGATTTGTTGTTAACATAAGTTATAATCATGAATGTCTGCTAACATTTACATGGTATTAGCTTTATTCGAATAAGATAACTAATGTAATCATGTTAACAATTTATAATCTGATTGGAACCTCCTTTATGTGTGGTTTCCAATTGAGTAATAAGAGTTTATATTATACTTGTTTGAAGTACCATTAGTGGATCCTCTAACCTTGATATTTGTTTTTATCATTGTTTAATCCTTACGTTAATCTTTCATCTCAAAGTTCTCATTAATTTCTTCATCTTCTGCTTTTATTATTATTATTATTATTATTGTTATTATTATTATTATTATTATTATTTACATTCTGTTTATATTATATAATATATATCTTTGATCTTTTCATAAACTCAGTATATAGGCTAGAAACCTGTGACCCGATCTTTTAGATCATTCTCATGTATAACAATGCCACGTACTGAGTATAATAATAATAATTATTGTTATTATTGTTGTTGTTGTTGTTGTTGTCTTGTTATTTATAATTTATACAATTAACCTCTCTATAGTTCGACCCCGATCTTACCGGATTATTTATTACTTCGACACTCCTGCACTTGGGAGAAGACATCAATCTTTTGGTCGTGTCAGGCTGAACACTGAATAGTGTTTGGGCTACATGACAGATTTGGACTTCTTCGTTGTTGCTATAATTTGGACTTGAAAACGACCTTTTTAAATCTTGGACTCCACATGAAAGTTTTAGGTCTATGTCTTATCTTTCCATCCATATAAATTAGACCTAATTCAAGATCTACAGATCCAGATATGACCCAATTACCAAATAGTAGTCCAGTTTGGACTGAACCGACATCACTTTTCTAAGCTTCACCCTCTCTTTATCTTCACAATTTCAGTAGTTGAATTCATCAATCAATCCTTTGATTTATGTGATAGACCTGCATTTAAGATGAACATTTACCATGTATTAAGGTATCTTATAGTATCAGACTTGTTATTATAAAACAGGCTTTAGTTAAGGAGTTATTGATACTTCAAGTGCAAAATGATGATATAAAACCTTGACAAAAGTGCACTTTTAAGTAATAATCATTCACTGCTAAATTATGGTGTCAACAACAAATTAGGTTTTGCTGCTAAATTATGGTGACAACAACAAATTAGTTTTCGCTAATGCTTATAGGTCACTAGTGAACTAGCTTTTGCTAACCAACTTTTGCAACAGAGTTACGTATTTGAATGGGTCCAATCATTAAAATAATTGTATTATATGGTTGTAATATGTGGAACACTTGAATATGAACTTGTGTATACTTGAGACAAGCATGGTGAAGAGTTGTGCAATTACTGAAAACAAATGGACTGATGTGGCCATTGATGTTTTAGGTGGTGCGCCTGAGATTAGACTTTTGTTAGGACAAGGACACCCCACGGGTGGAACAGGTAGGTGGTTTCCACCTTTTTCTCGTATGATGTTAATGCTTTGAAATGATTTACTTATGTGCAATATATTATTAAATCTTTGATGAATGATGAAATGACAATGAAATGTTTGATTGAATTCTTGACGAATGTTGTAATGACTATGAAATGATGATGAAAATGAAAATGTTCTTAAATGACTTGTTTGAGGAGGATATATTATTGTCTTGTGATGAATATTAAACCAACTATGAGGTTTTAATTGAGCTGTTATGAAATTAGGCTGCTGACAAATGTCAAACCGATTATGGAATGTTGATTCTGATTGTAGATTAGCTTTTGCTAATGGCATCCAAGATGGATGACTAGGTTATGCTTGATGATTAGTTTTGACTAATAGTATTCAAAATGAATGATCGGGTTATGATTGTTAAATAGCTTCAGCTAATGGCATCCAATAAGCATGATCGGGTTGTGATTGTTGATTAGCTCTGGTTAAAGGCATTCAAAATGGATGACCAGGTTGTACTTGATGATTAACTTCGGCTAATGGCATCCGAGATGGATGATTGAGTTGTGATTGTTGATTAGCTTCGGTAAATAGCATCTGAGATGGACGATTGGTTTTTGGTTGTTGATTAGCTTCGGCTAATGACATCCAAGATAGATGAATGGATTGCGCTTCATGATTAGTTTTGGTAAATGACATTCTAGATGAATGGCCGAGTTGATTATGATGATTGGATTTCGCTAATGGTATCCATAAAAATGTTGAGTTTGATTTCGTGATTAGTTTTAGGTTAATGGCATCTAAGACTGATGGCCAAGTTTAAATGTTGCAGTTAGCTACGGTTAAAAGTATCAAAGGTGGATAATAGGGTTAAGGTGAAGTAATTAACCCTGACTAATGTTAAACTTCTCCACAACTCCTATGGAGATATTGGGGTGTGTGAATGAGAAAAATACATTTAACAAAATAATAAGATATGTATAATGCATATAAGAAATAAAAGAAGGAATCTATACATTCTAAGTTAATAACAAAAAGTAACGACAACGTACTTCTAGTTGTTTATTATTATGTTAGATTATTTACTATTCTTGTATCCATATTGTTTTTGTAATATGGACATCACACAATTAAGGTGCATAGGAAAGCCCGTTCCACGGGTTCACATTATTGGAAAGGTGTTATGTAATAGTATGTCTTAGGTGTTATGTTGAATATTTACCATTCAACACTTTTGTAAGGACTTGTAATGAAAATTGTAATAGAACATGGATGTGGATGTGCGAACATGTAGATACGATGTTATGAATATATTATGTGGTATTATCTTTTATGAGGATGTTGTGTTGTGAGATCACATGAGGATTGTATGAAAGAAAATACTAGTTGTGTAAAATTGTTGTTCGACACTCGTGTTGATAATGAGACTAGAACAAGAATGCAAACTCATGAGTATGTCAATATGCTGTAATGCAAATGTATGAATATGAAAATATAATATTGTGGGCATGTGTATTGAGTATCCATCTTATGAGAATATTGATTTATAAAAGCTATATTTGTATGATGCCACGATAAGGAAGAAAACCCAATTACTAATTCACATAATGTCATTGTGAGAAGTATTAACAGCTTAAAAAAAAATCCCACAGATTTTGGATTTGAAATAGTCGGGTTGTTACAAAACCCCTCGGTTTAGGATACCAAAAAAATAACATGTTTCTAAACTTTTGCAACTTGTACTACCTTAAAATTGTTGAGCTAGTCGAGTACATGACATGTGAGCATTCTCATTTCAAACCCAGAACTAGCATGAGAAAAACTCTTGTAGCATATAAAAAACTTAGATGCTTTCCAATCACACATAGACTACAAAGGTTATTCATGTCATCGAAGACTGCTAGCACATGACATGACACTAATCACATGATGTGGTGGATGGCTTGAAACAAATATTGTCGAGACAATAGGCAAACTTGAGATGATATTTACTCCATTATTTTTTAACTCGATAAAGCATCTACCAATACATTTACCTTATAAGGTAAAAGTTGGAGGCACAGTCTAGTATAGATGGATGTATTCATTCGAGAAGTTAGATATTACAAATGCAATGTAATTATTAATGAATTTTCATTGTTTTTCTTAACTGAAAATATTTTTTTAATTTCATGCAGGTACTTACCCAATCTTAAGAAAAAGGTTAAGAACAAGGCACATGTTGAGGCTTTGATATGTAAGGCCTATATTGTTGAGGCGATCTCAACATTTATCTTGTATTATTTCGAGCTTCATTTGAAAACGAGAATCAACTACGTTCCATGGCATGATGATAGTGGTGAAGTGCCTTCAAGTGAAAACTTGTCAATATCCTCTAATCCTGGACGACCAACACCTAAAAATGTTGTAAGAGGAAGATATTTGTTTAAAATAGAATTCAAACAAGCATATAATTATATGCTATTTAACTGTGTTGAACGGAGACCTTTTACGCAGTAAGTATATGTCCTACTTAAACTTTGTTATAAGTGGACTATTTATTTATTGTAATATTACAAACTCATACATTTTTGAAAACCTTGTGGGAGAATCACGCTGCAACTAGGTAACAACGAGGATAATGCAAATGACAATATGATATTTTTTAATATATATATATATATTAAAATCTAATTTGTTATTAACTCATATAAAATACATTTGTATCATATAGGTTGTGTAATTTTTGGTATGAAGTGTAGAAAAAAGCAAAAAAATATGCTAGAGATAACGCTCTATTAGGCTGGAATGACATGGCGGTTTGGAGGGATTTCAAGTTACCATACATCCCGAAGAATATATGGGTGCAATATATTCAACACATGATGTCTAAACGGTTCACACAACGCTCACAGTTTGGTGTCGAGAATCGAAACTAGCAAATTCACGGTTCGGTTACCATGCACACCGGTGTCTCCGTTCCGTTCATTGCACATGCGAACGAATGGTAAGATCAATTTTAATGACATCTATCTTTAATTAATTTGCTGTTATTTATAAATATATTTAACTTGCAACATTTTTTTTCTTACAGGCTACGTCTCTTAGACGTGAGTCGAGACCAAAGGAGCTTTTTATGGAGACGCATGTGCAGAGTGAAGACCGCCAAAAGAGGGTGCAACAATTCATCGATAATCACACTCAATACTTCGTGGTATGTTCGTTCAACCATTTTTTTTCTAAGTTATTATTTTCTTAAATTGAATTTGATGATTTCTTTTTTAATTTTTAGGAGACATATAATAGTCGGTTGAGGGAGAGATACAAGGACACTCCTTTGACCCCCTCGGATTTTGATCCAAATTTATGGATGGAGGCAGGATTTTCTGGTGGACCTAATAAAAATTGGGTGTATAGACTCTCGAACAATACGACCAAGAACTTGCAGGCGACTCGTAATGTCTCAACTATTGGGAGCTCAAAATCGGTATCGAGCACCCCGTCTCAGGAGTTCATGGCCTTGCAATAACACATGACTCATCTCACCGAAAAATATTAGCAACTCTCGGTGGATTATGAACAACTCCGCCAAATGGTTATGGACATGGGATCACAGATGGGTGGTACGTGTGTGCCCTCATTTTGGTCGTACGATTCCGGGAACAACCAACCTCCTCCTCCTTCGCCATTGTTTTAGTTTAATTTTTATTTATACAAATAAAATTGTAATGAAATTTGGATTTTATATTATTCAATTTTATTTTTACATATTTCAATTTTATTTGTTTAATTATTTTATTTTTTTATTATTCTATACAATTTTATATTAATTATTCTATACAATTTTATTTGTAAAAATATTTTTTAAATATTACAGACAGAGTTACCAATGACCTCAATCCGTCGGTATTTTTCAGAGAGTTATAAAACATTTATTGCATATGCCACAATCATCGACGAACTCATTATGTTGGTGATTTTACCGATGGTTATAGCAATGGACTCAATTCGTCTATATTTTCCAAAGAGTTGAAAAACATTTACTACATATGCCAGTATCACCAATGACAATATGCCAGCATATTTCCAACGGGTATTTTTTTTTACGCATTTTCTGCCTGTAAAACCATCACTTTTTTTTACAAACAAAATTAGTGACAGATGATGGAATTACTGACGATTGTTATATCGACGGACGCATTCCATCGGTGAATTAGTCAGTATAATTTTCACTGACGGAATGGTAATCTCACGCCAATAAAAAAATTTCATCGGTAAAACTGTTAAATATTGTAGTGGTATCAAGTTCATATAAGAAATTTTTGTTGGATATTTATTTTAATTAACATGATTTAAATAAATTATGGGTGAATGAGAAATTAAACTCAAATAACTCTTGGTTTTCCTACACAAATAACCCTTGATTTTTCTCAATTTAATTATTGATATACGGTAGTTAATTAATCAAAGGTAGATAATGGTGAAAATTATATCTTATATTAATTAATCAACCTTTTAGCTTTTGAAAGTCACTATAAAATGAGGTTGAAGAAAGATTTTCCAACTCAAATTCCTCACCTCATTTTTAGTATTCTTCCTTTTTTATATATATACTTTGGTTTTCCTCACAAATCTAGAGCTTAGATTTATCTTGTTGGTAAATATTTGAGTTACATAATATTTGGTTTACCTAGTTTAGAAGTGTATCTAAACCAAGATAGTGTTGTTGAAATCTTAGGAGCATATTGCAAAAATCCTAGTTGCACCAATAAAGATTAATAATATTTTAAGAACAAAGTATTAATCATTAACAATAACAAAAGATTCTTAACTTTAAAATGTTTCAACAAGTAAATACCCTTCTTGTTTTAATTTATGCATAGTTAATTTTATTATTAGCCTGCATGCTAGGATATATATATCAATTATAAATTTGAATATATGCTTAGTATGTATACTAGTATTTTATTATTATTTTTATGTTGAAAGCATACTTGTCATTAATTATGCTTTTATTTTCTTATAGTTTTAAACATGTATAAACTATAGGCTTTTGTTAGACATCTTTTGCTTAGCATACCTTGTGATGATAAACTAAACATCATTCCTCACGAGTCTAATATATATTTACAAACTTTGATTTACAATCTTAAGGATTTATTCTTTAATTTTATATTCAAATTTGTTTAGTTTATCTTGTGAGAAAACAATTATGAAAATAATAGTATAGATTAATTGTGAAAGAGGTTTTTAACATCTTTAAAGTTGAAGTTAATATTTAAGTTCCTTTTAAGTTGTTATATTCTCACATATAGATTTAATTTTATTTCTATATACTTTAATCTACAACCTTTTTGTATGTTATGATTTTTTTTTTGTTTAATTTTAGAATGTTGCTATATATTTTTGTTTTAAAGTTATAGTTTATTTTCTAAAATTATTTTTCATGCTATTTAGATGGTTTGATGCATGTCATAAATCTTATTAATTTATATTTTTCAATAAGTAAATTATTAATTTTTTATGATAATTTATTTTATCTTGATTATACTCTATAAGATTGGTATCAAAGTTATCTAGTTAATTTTGTTCACATATACGTTATTGTTTACATAGATAGAAAGTTAGTGCGGTGAATATATACGATCTAAAAAGTTATGTTTAAGGTTGGGTTTTAAACGGGACTATTTGTGACCTCTTCAATCTTTCCTGTGAACTTACTAGGTGAAAATAATATCTACACGATACTATTTATGTGTATGGTACAATTCATAAGTAAAATAATAATAATTGAATAAATCTCAGTGAACAAAATAAAGCTTAACATAGTAACCCAAGAAAATGAAAATGAATGATTGTGGATTTTATCTTGTATAATTTAAATATTTTTATGAATTCTTCAATCTTTGAACTTTTAAAATTCACTATAAAAAGGGAGTGAAGGAAGAGTTTCCAATTAAAATTTCTCAAATTCCACTCACTCTTCCTCACCTCGTTTTTAGTATTTTTGTTCTTCTTTTTATACTTTAGTTTTCCTCTCAAATCTAGAGCTTAAGTTTATTTTGTTGAGAGATATTGAAGTAAAATAATCTTTTTCAAAAACATTGTTTATAAGTGTTGTTGTAACCCAATTTTTGGACTTACCAAGATTTTCTTGAATGTTATTTTATTTCTATTATTATTTATAAAAATCCAAACAAAAAATCAATTTCTTTTTCAAAAATAAAAAATAAAAAATAAAATAAAGGCTGACAATGTGGAGAAAGGAAATCGGGGAATCAAGCTGCAATTTTGGAGGAAGTTCAAGGCCTAATTGTACCTTATTGTGCCAAAAAATGAAGAAAATGCAAATTCAAGGTCAAATTAAATGATTATTGGATGAATTTGCATAAAAATTAAGTTCAATGACATAATTAATTTTTTTTAATGGGCCAATTTGATTTAATCATGGGTCGAATTAAATTTTAATTATGTTTAAGAATTAATTTGGGTCCAATTGAAGGATTTAATTAAGTGCAAGGACTTAATTATACTTTAAATGGGTCAAATTAATTTTATTTGGGCTTAATTGGTGAAGAATTAAGTTTGGGAGTTTAATTTGGGCTTAATTGAGAAAATCCGAATTTTAAAGGACCACATTTAATTTTTACCAAGTTAATGAGGGGTTAATTGCATTAAATAAAAAGGTTTAGGGTCAATTAGGGCTCAATTGAAAGAGAGAGGACTGAAATGAACTTTGACCAAAAATCACTGTTCATTATCTTCTTTATTTTTCTGAAAAAGCTGGTCTAGTTGACTACTTTGCAGCTGCATTTAATCTACCTAATGTCCACCGAATTTAACAAATCTTATATGAAACGGATCCTATGCATTTTTTCTACAATCCCATGTGATCAGGTTGGGCCAAATGACAATATATTATCACTGGTGACAGCCTAAAGAGGCCTACTCAATCAGCTTTTGCCTGCAGATTTTGTTTTTTTTCTCTGAAAAAGCTGGTCTGGTTGACTACTTTGCAGCTGCATTTGATCTACCTAATGTCCACCGAATTTAACAAATCTTATATGAAACGGATCCTATGCATTTTTTCTACAATCCCATGTGATCAGTTGGGCCAAATGACAATATATTAGCACTGGTGACAGCCTAAAGAGGCCTACTCAATCAGCTTTTGTTGCAGATTTTCAACTCAGATACCTACTTTGAGCCAATGGTTGGGATCCTTCCCAACTGAATCAAGGGCTGAAATTTTTCCTCAATATAGACAAGATTGCCCTCTTCCACCGCCTATAAATAGAGGTGATTTAATGGCCAAAAAAGAAGAAAATCGGGTCCAAACTCAGCCAAAAACCAGTTTTTTCTTCCGGTTTCTGCACATTTATTTTTTTTCTATCTCTCCGCCTCTTCCACAGCTGCCTTCTCCGGCGAGAATACCAACACACCCGGCCTACACACCACCAAAAATACAAGCTCCACCATAGGAAGTCGGCACAACCACCAAGCAGCCACCGTGACTCCCTCTCTCTCTTTTGCAGACCTGTTTCATCTTCCTTCTTCCCTGCTACCGCAACTTCAACAGTAGCAGCAGAGGCAGCAACCACATCTTATAGGAGCTTTAATCCTTTGAAACAGCATCAGAGGTGGTGACTCTCTCGTCATAGCGGCGACTTGAACAGCTCCAACCGTTAGCAACTCCAGCACCGACTACGGCAGCTCCTGTAACGTGAGCAGCAGCCACTCCTTGGAGCGCCACCAACTCTTCTCCAGCCACATCATCACAGCAACCACGACTCCTTCAGCCAGGTGAGCCTCCATTCAGGACATGAGATATAGATGTGTGTATGTGCATGTGCGTGTGTGTCCTGTCATGGATGTATTGAACTTGTATTGGACTAAAAAGGGGGTCTGCAAATTTAATTTCTGCCGTCTTCAATGCATCTTTGTAATCGTTTGCTGAATTGATAATCGAAGAGGATCAGCTCGTAGCCGTAAGAAGTCGAGAATTGAATAAACAATAGCACGAAATTTATAATAAGGAGCCCTTTTTGTATGATTAAGACCTTCCAAACGCTGGAGTCAAACTTTGTTGCAGCAAGTTAGGTTCTCACGTTGATAAATTCTATTCCATGTTTGCATCCTTCTAGTTTATGGACATCAGGGGATCTTTATCTTCGAATTCTCACATTTTCGTCTAGGATGCTGTTCTTGTTGTCATAATAACATTTATTTGCATTTTTAATTTTTAATTTTTTTTATATGTATTGGTTGGTTATCAATAGAATTCGATACTAAATAAAAATAAAATAAAATATATAAAAAAACTATGCGGGTCCAACACCCATCCTATCATGTTATCGTTCATGGGTTCAAAGCTTAAATCTCAAATACGGTTATACCCATTTCTCAACGATATAAAAATAATTTTTATTTTATAAACAAATACTGTTCGTCGACACGTCTCTTTTTTCAGAAAAGGACCGATGTCAAAAGTATAAATACTAAATATGGATTATGTCCGTAATTTTTTTTGTAACTCAGACGTACTTCTCCTTTTTAGGGTTAAACGTCAATATTTTAGACAAGTTTCCTATTTTTAGGAACTGATGTCATTTTTAAACGCATCTCTTACGAACGTGGTTTGTCGACATATCTCTTTTTTAGAAAAGGACCGATGTCAAAAGTATAAATACTAAATATGGATTATGTCCGTAATTTTTTTGTAACTCAGACGTACTTCTCCTTTTTAGGGTTAAACGTCAATATTTTAGACAAGTTTCCTATTTTTAGGAACTGATGTCATTTTTTAACGCATCTCTTACGAACGTGGTTTGTCGACATGTCTCTTTTTTAGAAAAGGACCGATGTCAAAAGTTTAAATACCAAATATGGATTATGTCCATAGTTTTTTTTTTTTGGTAACTTAGACGTAAATCTCCTTTTTAGGGTTAAACGTCAATATTTTAGACAAGTCTCCTATTTTTAGGGACTGATGTCATTTTTTAACGTGTCTCCTATTTTTAGGGACCGACGTTAACTATTTACAAAAAAAAAAACAAAATTGCAAATAAGTTCAAAATATAATAGCATTTAAATCAAATAAAAAACACACAAGTAAGGGTAACCTTTCTTTTGAAAGGATGTTTTAAGGGTGGTGTCTACCTTCCCTTAATCATAACTAACCCAGTACTCGAATCTTTGGAACCAGTGTCTAATTTGGGATTTCTAGTTCCCTCAAATTACTAGATGGCGACTCCAATAAAATTTTCATTTCCCCAATTAAAAAATTTTTTTGTTAAATAAACAAAAATGAGCGGAGCCGTCGCCCGACGTCGTGTATCGACAGAATGGCGACTCCACTGGGGACTTAGGGTTGAACCAACTGCTTGTGTGTGCTTTTCATTTTTTTATTGCTATTTATTTTTTGAGTATTTATTTTATTTGCACTATTTATTTTATGCAATATCAATTGTAAATCAATTTCATTTTTTAATTACACATGCATGCATGTTATTTATTTGTGTATTCACACACTTCACAGTGAACCCATAAAAGCTCTGGACCCGAGCTCGTCCTTTTTAAGATTAGAAAAGAAAGATTCAGGTGGCAAGTGTGACTTATGTCCACTGATGCTCATTTGGACTTTCGCTTGGATTGTAACTCACCCTATGCAACGGGTATTGTGGAATTTTCTTCCCATACTCATGTTGTATAAGGTTAAGAGGCTGATTACCCCATGGGTAATTCGGGCAATCTAAGAACCAAAGAAAATCTTTAAGATTAGAATAAACTGAGCCAAACCCTATGAGCTAAATCCTATCAATTAGGATATACCTTTAGGACACAAACAAATATCAATGCATTAACATACATGTTCATATATATTTCATATTCTCATTAAATCTCCACCGATCCTTATAGGAAGTGTGAGATGGAAAAGCCCATTACTATTGAGGAATTTTTGACCAGATCAGAATTGAACCAACATGATGAAGGGGATTGTTTGCCATTAAAGTTTGAGTCTCAGTTGCCAGAGCATGTTAAATTAGATGACAGGCCACTTGGTACAGGACAGTTGCTAGATTGTTGGGAAAAGTTATCCTCTCATGATCAAATCGATTTTCAGAAGCAATATGGTGATCTATCACATTTACTGAAAATTAGAGTCCAACATGCTTGTTTTCAAGCCATGATAGGGTTCTGGGATCCAGAATATCGGTGCTTCACTTTTGATACCGTGGATATGACTCCTACTATCGAGGAGTATGATTCCCTGTTAGATTGTCCCAAGTCAGAAAAGGTGTACTTTTACACACATACAGAGCATGCACCTTCTAATTTGCTTGGATTGCTCAGATAGACTGTCAACTAGCAAAATCACAGGCGACTAAACGAGGAAATAGCCAGGGTTGGTTTTGGAATGTACTAGAAGCCATATTCAACAGGAGACTACACGATGAAAGCAACGAAATTCGACTGAGAATTTTGGCCTTAGGCATATATGGTTTGGTTCTTTTCCCATCTGCCGAGGGAATGATCGATTTTGAGGCTGTTAATGTTTTTAAAAGTGTAGTGACCCTTAAAATCAACCCTGCTGCAGCAATATTGGCAGAAACATTCTCATCCTTGAATTATTGTAGAAAAGCTGGAAAGGGTCGTTTAAGATGTTGTTTGCAGTTGTTGTTTGTCTGGACTGTGAGTCACATGATTGAGGGGAAGATTTCAGGTTTGATTGGTACCCCATGGCATCTTTATTCTAAGTTGGAGAATTTTGCTGAAAAACATTTGCATGAAGTAGGAAGATCCACATGGGAATCAATGTTTCGAAGTTTAAGTAAATCTCAGTTTCATTGGAGGAGTCGATACTCTTACTTCAATCTTATCTGGCATACTGTGGTGAGTACCCATGGGTTCCGTTGATAGGAGCCCGCTGCTGTATTAGTTATTGTCCCAACATGGTTTTGCGACAGTTTGGATTTGAGCAGTTTATTCCAAGGACTACTGACTGGCAACATTTTATGAAGATTTCAAGACCTCGAAGAAATTACTAGAGCCAGTGAAGAAGGCATGGAAATATCCTGGTAGGGTTGCTTCTGCTAAGAGAGTAGAAGGAAAAACAACTAAAGGGTATCCGATATGGCAAAAGACAAGAGGGAAAGGGTACAGAGTTCCTCCTTTTGAAGGGCCACCGAGGTCTTTGATTCAGTCTGCTGAAGACATATACGAAGAAGTCGCGCCCAACAGGAATCTTACAACCTAACTTGAATGCTGAAGTGGAAGAGTTAGGGGCAAAAGAAGAAGGTTAGAATCTAATCTAATCATTCAAGAAAAAGCTTTGGCTAACACAAGAAAAGAAAGGATGATTTGTTAGCTCAACTACAACAACAACAACTTAAGTTCCAGCAACTACAAGAAAAATATGTACTTTTGTCAGAGGATAAGAAGAGGCAAGATGTTAGCATGAAGAGATGGATTGGAAGAGCATCAAAAGCTGAGGAAATGGTATTGAAGTTGGAAGAGACAAATGAATCATCCAGGAGCAGTGCCGAAGTCAAGATATAATAATTGCCAATCTAGATGAGCGGGTGGATCATTTGATTTCTATTGAGCAAACCTTATCATTAGAAAAAGAAAATGCAGAAAGAGAAGCAGAATGTTGGGCTTCTGAAGCTATGCGCTATCATGTACAAGCAGATGATGCCAAGAATTATGCTTTAGGATTAAGAGGCATAGCCCAACAAATAGCAGACGGTGAGCCAATGACTAGAAACGAATTCCATCGGTTTTTTGGGTTGATCAGAGATGGAATTAATGAGATCTCAGCATATGATGGTCCAAGGATTTGGAAAGATTGAGTCTGTTGTGATTGTAATATTGTAAAATAATGAGAAATGCTTATTTTGATTCTATTTATGGCTTCAAATTTCTCCCCTAAATCGGTTCAAGTCCCTGTAGGTTTGGAGTCCTCAGTGAGAACTTTTTTAAGAGAATCTGATCTGGTTTGTTCCTTATCATAAGTTAAAAGAAAATTTGAAACCAATAACAAACATGCATAAAGCATATGGCATTTTGCATCCATTTGTGCATTTCATTTAGTTTACTTGCATTCACTCAGGTTAAAATATAGATCCCCCAAAGGGCCGTAAAATTCATTACACTCGACAACGAAGAAGATAATGGAGAACGAAGAAAGGGCACACCTGGAGGCTCATTATCAAAGAGAGTTGGAGAACATGAAAAATGATATAGCACGACTTACAAGTCTACTCGAGCAGGCCCTAGTATCCAAGTCTGGGGAAGGCACCTCTACTCAGCGGCAGTTGCAACTCCATCTATATCTATGCCATCAGCTCCCTTTGTATTCCCGCCTCAAAATTTAGGGGCAAATCCCTCTGCATTTGAACACAGTTCACTGCCAATGTTCCACCAGCACAAGTGCCAGTTAATGTAAACCTGGCAACTGATGACCCACAAAGGATGAAATTCTCTGAAAATGTCGATTATGATAAATTGACCGCTCTGGAAGAGAGATTGAAGGCAGTAGAAGGGGCAGACTTATATGATCCTGTTTATGCTGCAGAAATGTGTTTAGTTCCAAATGTAGTTGTACCCAGAAAATTTAGGGTACCAGAATTCATCAAGTATACTGGAACTGAATGCCCAGTCACTCATCTTAAATCTTATTGCAATAAGATGGCTGAAGTAGTGAATGATGAGAAACTTCTCATCCATTTCTTTCAAGAGTCTTTCTGGATCGGCATTAAGCTGGTATACAAGGCTGGATAACACCAAGATCAGAAAGTGGAAAGATTTGGTAAAAGCCTTTGTGGAGCAGTATAAATTCAACATGGAGGTAGCCCCGGACAGGTCAAGCTTGTTAGTCATGGAAAAGGGCAGCAAAGAGACTGTAAGAGAATACGCTTTGAGATGGCGTGAAAAAGCATCTCATGTACAACCCTCTTTGTTAGAAAAAGAAATGGTCACTCTTTTTTCTAACACTTTTAAATCTCCCTACTTTGAACACCTGGTGGGTAGTTCGGCTCAGCATTTCTATGATGCTGTAACTATCGCTGAGAGAATAGAACAAGCGATAAGAGCGGGGAGAATGTCAGAGCCTACTGAGAAGAAAGGCTTTATTGGGAAAAAGAAGGATTCTGAGGTGAACAACGTGGAAGGAGTGTATAAGGGTAAGAAAACAAATTACCACCATTATAACTTCCAAATGCCTACCCAACAAGTTGCAAGTGTAAACTTCACTAAACCTTTCCCTACCAACCAACAAAACCAACCACTTGACCAACAAAGTAACCAGATCGTTAATCCTCCAAGAAGGAATTTTCAAAGAACCCAAGAACGACTGCCACCATTACCACTTCCTTTGGGAGAAATGTACTCAAAGTTGTTGAGTATTGGGCAAGTAGCTCCCGTTCCCTTCCCCACTGCAACCTCCATACCCAAATTGGTATAAGCCAGATCTGAAATGCGAGTATCATGCTGGCGTGGCAGGGCATAACATTGAAAGTTGTAATGCATTTAAAAACAAGCTTCTTCAATTGATAAAAGCTGGATGGATAACTTTTGATGATTCACCGAATGTAAATTCCAATCCTTTGCCCAATCATGCCACAAGCAGTGGAGGAGTGAATGCTGTAGGAATGGAGGGTAAGAAGGAAAGAATTTTGAAGGTTTCCATGGAAAGACTGTATGGTATGTTGGTACAGTCTGGTTATTTATCTGAGTTTGAACCAGTGATGAATGAAAATAACTACTGTAAGTTTCATGGCAAGTGGGACATCACATTGATGATTGTGAAGAATTTCACCAAGAAGTGAAAAGGATGCTGACTTTCGGCATGTTAAGGATAGAGAGTGAAGAAGAAGTAGTGAAGTTGGGATGATAGGCCGTCAGGAGACAAAAATGGAAGTTTGTAGACTCCAACCAACTGTGGGTGGTCCACCAAAACTAATCCTGACCAAGCCTGTATGCACAAATAGTGAAAGTTATGGCTCAATGCCTTACAATTATGGGTATTCTTTCAACATTAAGAACCCTACTCCCATCTTTCATCCTGAAATCGGTGGTTTAACTCGAAGTGGTCGGTGTTTTACACCAGAAGAATTAGAAAGGCAGAGGAAAGCCAAAGGAAAAGAGATAGTTGATGCTTTTAAAGGCATGGAAGTGAACAAGCCTATAAGTGAAGACGAGTCTAATGAGTTTCTGAAGTTGATGAAGCATAGTGAGTATAGTGTGGTGGATCAATTGAAGAAAACTCCTGCTAGAATCTCTTTAATGTCACTTATCTTGAGTTCTGAGTTACACCGTAAAGCATTGCAAAAGGTGTTGAATGAAGCATATGTGCCACAGGATATTACTCAAGATACAATGGAACATTTGGTGGGAAGAATTCAAGCCTCTAATTACTTATACTTCACAGAAGATGAGCTAGACTCGGAAGGGACTGGGCATAACAAGCCTTTGTACATCACCGTGAAATGTAAAGACTATTTGATCGGCAAAGTGCTTGTGGATAATGGTTCAGCGTTGAATGTGCTACCAAGGCATATATTAGATGAGATGCCAATTGATGCTACTTACATGAGACCAAGCACAATAACAGCTAGAGCATATGATGGTTCTCCTAGACAGGTGATAGGGGCCATTGACATTGAATTGTTTATAGGGCCTCAGATGTTTTTGATAACCTTACAAGTGATGGACATCCATCCTTCGTATAGTATGTTATTGGGAAGGCCATGGATACATGCCGCTGGGGCTGTGACATCATCTCTACACCAATGTTTGAAGTACATTATCAATGGTACTCTAGTAAAAGTTAAGGCAGAAGAAACCTTGTCCATGATGAGGAATGTGTCGGTCCCTTATATTGAAACAGAAGATTGCAAAGATGGAAATCTCCATGCCTTCGAGGTTGTGAATACTGAATGGGTACCAGAGAACACGGTGTAAGAAGACCAATGATTTCCGATACTGCCCGAATGATAGCTAAGTGCTTTTTGAAACATGGGCTACCATTCCAGAATAATCCAATTGCTGGAAATCTCAAGAGAGTCAACAGAATGAAAATTAAGGCTGCTGATCAGAGGTTTGGGCTTGGCTTTAAGCCTAAGAAAGATGATTACCAGAGAGCTGCTAGGATTAAGCGAGAAAGAAGGTTGGCCGGAATGGAAGGAAGAAAGCCAGAAGAAGAAGACATTGTAATCCCACCCATCCATGTTTCTTTCCCAAAGTCAGCATATGTGATAAAACCTGAAAACATGATGGAAGTCTTGGGACAGAAACTTGCTTTCATGGATATCAACAATGTAGAGGAAGGTGAAGGAAAAGGCTGGAATTCTGATGACGAGCCAAAAACAGCAAAAGAAGATGAATTGTTGCCTCAGTTAACTGTCCACTCTCTAGAAGAGGTTCCAACCAACGCCTTTGTGCGAAAGCTTGCGGTTGACGAAGTATTCCATAATTGGGAGATTGAAGAAGCCCCAGTTGTTTTCAAGAAGTAATGAATAAGCGTCTGCTTATTTCGCTTTTATGTATTTTGTGTGCTTTGCTTTGTGTTTTTGTACCTAGTTGGAAATCTTGGTCCAAGATGTCAACATAAGGTCTTTTCATAATTATTGAGTCAGCTTTCCAAATAATATTGAGATCATGCATTTTCTTCAACTATTGTTATCTTTTTTTATTTTGTTTGGCCACAAGATACGCATTTACACTAAAAACACCTCTCGCTTTCAGGAGTTCTGAAAGCGAATCCTCCATAAATCCACAAACATATTGCATTGAAAATGAATGGCCAAACTTTGATGAGGATATGATTGCAATGGATGAAGAAGAATGGAATGAAGATTATATGAAAGAGTTTACTAGACAGGTAGAACAGTCTGAACGTGCTTGGAAACCTGCAAAAGAAGAATTAGAGGTGATAAATGTAGGCACCGAGCAAGATAAAAGAGAGTTAAAGATTGGAACTCTGATTACTACAGAAGAAAGATGCAGTTTAACCTCATTACTACAAGAGTATATGGATGTGTTTGCCTGGTCTTATGCAGATATGCCTGGTTTAGACATTGATATTGTAGTACACAGAGTGCCTTTGATAGAAGGATGTAAACCTGTCAAGCAGAAATTGAGAAGAACTCGCCCAGATATTCTACTCAAGGTCAAGGCAGAGATAAAGAAGCAATGGGATGCTGGTTTTCTAGAAGTCATTAAATACCCTCAATGGGTATCAAACATAGTGGTAGTACCAAAGAAGGATGACAAAATCAGAGTATGTGTGGACTACAGGGATCTAAACAAAGCTAGTCCAAAGGATAATTTTCCTTTACCTCACATAGACGTCTTGGTAGACAATGCTGCTAGAAGCTCAACTTATTCCTTCATGGACGGGTTCTCCGGGTATAACCAGATTAAAATGGCTGAAGAAGATAAAGAGAAGACCACTTTTGTCACACCATGGGGAACATTTTGCTACAAAGTGATGCCATTCGGGTTAAAGAATGCGGGAGCCACATATCAAAGGGCAATGGTGACACTTTTTCATGATATGATACACAAAGAGATTGAAGTGTATGTGGATGACATGATTGCTAAGTCTACGAATGAAGAAGATCACGTACAGATTCTAAGAAAATTATTTGATAGACTAAGGAAGTATCAGTTGAAATTGAATCCTGCAAAATGCTCATTTGGGGTGAAGTCTGGAAAGTTGCTAGGGTTTGTGATAAGCAACAAAGGAATAGAGGTCGATCCTGATAAAGTGAAAGCAATTCAGGCTATGACAGCTCCTAAAACCGAAAAAGAAGTAAGGGGTTTCTTGGGCGTTTGAATTACATTGCACGATTCATATCTCAGTTAACAGCAACATGTGAGCCAATTTTCCGATTGCTTCGGAAAAAGAATCCTGGTACTTGGGACAAAGATTGTCAAGAAGCATTTGATAAAATCAAGCAATACTTACAGAATCCACCTTTGTTAGTGCCACCTGTGCCTGGAAGACCTTTGATCTTGTATTTGACAGTAACTGAGGAAGCAATGGGTTGTGTGTTGGGACAACATGATGAGTCTAGAAGAAAGGAGCAAGCGTTTATTATCTGAGTAAGAAGTTCACTGATTGTGAATCCAGATATACTATGATTGAGAAGCTATGTTGTGCTCTTGTATGGAGCACGAAGCGTCTTCGACAATATATGTTGTATTATACCACCTGGTTGATCTCAAAATTGGATCCTCTTAAATACATCTTTGAGAAACCTTACTTGTCAAGTCGAATAGCAAGGTGGCAAGTAATGTTGGCCGAGTATGACATTGTATACAAGACAAGAAAATCCGTAAAAGGAAGTGTAATTGCTGATCATTTGGCAGATAATGCTATCAAAGATTATGAGCCTTTGAACTTTGACTTCCCGGATGAGGATGTGTTGATAGTAGAAGAAGACAAAGAGAAGAATGATTGGTGGATTATGTATTTTGATGGGGCGGTGAATGTATCTGGCAATGGAGCAGGGGCTGTGATAATCTCACCTGACCAGAAGCAATATCCCATCTCAATCAAACTACAATTTGAATGTACCAACAATACTGCTGAATATGAGGCTTGTATCCTTGGGTTAGAAGCTGCTTTAGAGATGAAAATAAAGAAGCTTGATGTTTATGGGGATTCAATGTTAATAATCTGTCAAGTGAAAGGCGAATGGCAGACCAAAGAAGAAAAATTGATCCCATATCAACAATATCTCTCAAAACTAACTGAGGGCTTTGATGAGATAGACTTTACCCATATGGGAAGAGACAAAAACCAGTTTGCTGATGCTTTGGCAACCTTAGCTTCTATGGCCAAAATTGATTACGGAATCAGGGTACAACCAATCCACATTGAGATTAAAAATTTTCCAGCTCATTGCTGTTCACTTGAAGGAGAAATAGATGGGAACCCATGGTTTTATGATATAAAGCGGTTTATCCAATATCGAGAATATCCCTTGGGGGCATCTAAAGCAGATATGAAGACCTTGAGAAGGTTAGCCATGGAATTTTACCTGGATGGAGAAATTCTATATAAAAGATCATTCAATGGAACTTTACTAAGATGTCTAGACGAAATCGAAGCTAAGGTAGCATTGCAGGAGATTCACGAAGGAATTTGTGCAACTCATGCAAGTGGGCACATGATGGCTAGACAAATGCAACGGTATGGGTACTTCTGGATGACCATGGAGAAAGATTGCATTGATTATGTTAGAAAATCATAAATGTCAGGTGTATAGTGATAAAATAAATGCACCTCCAGCTCCTCTGTTTAATATGACATCACCATGGCCATTTGCAATGTGGGGAATAGATGTGATTGGGCCAATTAACCCAAAGGCCAGCAATAAGCATCAATTTATCTTAGTAGCCATTGATTACTTCACAAAGTGGGTGGAGGCCAGCTCTTATGCTCATGTAACTCAAAAAGTGGTCAAGTGCTTCATTGAGAAAGATTTGATATGTCGGTATGGTTCACCTGAGAAGATAGTGACCGACAATGCCCAGAACTTTAATGGGAAAATAATCACAGAATTATGTGTGAAGTGGAAAATTAAACATTCAAACTCATCTCCTTACAGACCAAAGATGAATGGTGCTGTTGAAGCTGCGAACAAGAATATCAAGAAGATTATCCAAAGATGGTAGTCACTTATAAGGATTGGCATGAGATGCTTCCCTTTGCCCTGCATGCATATCGTACAGCAGTAAGGACATCCACTGGAGCTACACCTTACTCATTAGTATTTGGGATGGAGGCAGTGATGCCTTTGGAAGTAGAAATTCCATCTTTGAGAGTACTAATAGAATCTGAACTAGAAGAAGCTGAATGGGCTAAAGTGAGATATGAGCAGCTAAACATGATAAATGAGAAGAGGTTGACTGCAATTTGTCATCACCAGCTATACCAAAGAAGGATGGCCAAAGCATATGACCGGAAAGTCCGACCAAGAGAATTCAAAGAAGGGGATCTTGTACTGAGAAAAATCTTACCATTGCCAAGTGAAGACCGAAGCAAGTGGGCACCAAACTATGAAGGCCCATATGTAGTGAAGAAAGCATTCTCCGGAGGAGCTCTGTTGTTAACTAGGATGGATGGAGATGATTTACCTAGGCCTGTGAACTCTGACTCTGTGAAGAAGTATTATGTATGATGTGTTTCATCCAATCAAATCAATGAAGCTTTGGCCAGGAAATTCTCTTTGCATATACTCAAAAAAAAAAAAAACCCATGCATGATCTCAATGACTCAACAATTCGATCTTTCAAACTCTTTTTACAGGAGAATCCATTCTTCTTAAATGAGGTTTTAAAAGAGCTGATTTTGTTTGAGATTTCAATGAAATAAATCAATGTTTTGTTTGGAATAATGTTCAGAGCAATTCCCTTGAAAGAGATGACCAAACAAGTAAAAAAAAAAAAACATGCAATTGGAACAACTATCACCCAAATTATGCCTTAGATCCACATTTTATCAGCATGAATAATGGTTGGTAGTACATTAGTTTGTCATGGACTCCAAAACATGGTCTCTTACAAATCCAAAGCATTACATTGGATAGACAAAGTTTATTGGTTTTAACTGATCTTACTTGAAATGAGGAAAGGCCATCTTTGATATTCCTTTCACTTTCTTTAAAATTATCCTTTGCAGTCCCAATTTGAGCTGAGCCTAACAAATATAGGAATAACAAAAAAAAAAACACAAAAGTTCCTCATTTGGAATATTCATCATCATTTTTGTTGTCAAGGTAGCAAAAGAAAATGCCAAGACAAGATAATAGTGATCTATAGTTTATAAGCCCTTAAACACTTTTTGAGCTTATGGAATACTCTTTCTTTTATAGCCTTAAGCCATAAACTACATTATGTGCCTTTGAAGTCCTTTCTAATCAAGTAAGCGACCTGGATCAATAAACGACGTTCTCAAAATGTAAGAGACTTTTCCACAAAGAGTCATAGCATAGCAAATAATTACTCATTATTATTCATGCTGTTAAAAAGAGTGTTTCTAAAGATAAAAGGCAAATTGTTTCTTTTCTCTCAAAATACCTTCAAGCAATCGCTTGAACACTTTGAAAACCAAAGCAGAAGGTCATCTCATCACTTACCTTCATCTTAGATTACTTTTACCAAGAGATTTGACATAAAGCCCCAGAATTGCCTGAACATTGTTATAAACAGACATTGAGAGTTTCAGTTTTCTAGAACAAAACAGATCTTTTAAAAAATCATTTTTGAAAAAAAGGTTTTCTTTGTAAGAAAAATGAATATATGGCATACTACGAGGCACCATTAGAAAATCAGAGATTCTAATGACAACAAGAGCAAAGGAGGAAATAAAATGACACAGTTAATTCTCCCAGGGGGTAGAGAAGCACTTACCAGATCCGTAATGGCACAAAGAAATTTACTTCCTTAGTGGGAAATACACGTGATAAACTGTGGGCTTCTTCTAGCATGCGGACTGAAATAGTATGATTTTCAATATCTATGAAAGGAGATTGTTGACTCTTACAATATGATCAGTTAGACAACAAGATAACTGATACATCTTCAGTAAGAGAAATGCAGATGAAATCTCAGGACAATGTCGGGCCACGGAGAAGCTGATTCTCTTAGTGAAGTTACCAATAGAGAAACGTGCAGTGACTGTTGGGAAACTCAAAAAATGGACAACATGGGTCAGCTTGAGTAGACTTGAAATACGCGTAAATCAAAAGAGCTCACTCAAAGTCAAAACCCTCAAACAAGATGAACGGGGATCTATATTTCAAAAACAGGTAAGAGCATGTATTATATCATCTCACTTCACAAGCATCGCATATTTGTTTGCAGATATCTCTCGAAACAAAACTCCTCATGGAATCCAATGAGACAAAGATGAATTGAAGTTCTTTTAAATCATATCAAATGTGGCAATTCCATAAAAGCAAAATTCATGAATAAAGACGAGAAAGATGGATTTTTTATTCATAGGCCATAATGGTTTACAAGTACAACGTTAAACACTGCGAGGACGATTAGGGATATTTTCATCTTGATGCCCAATCATGCCTCGGAATTCCTCAAATTGCTTATGCATGCGCTCCATCTCTTCCTCGAACTCGAGGTGTCGAGTGTTAACATAGTCCCTCCAAAAGTCAACACGTGCATTGAGCTCTTGGTTTCTCCTCTCCAATTCGTTCCTGTAACGTCTCTCATCATGGAGCCTTTTCCTTAAATTCTCAATCTGATTATGGAGCTCAGGAATTTGAGATTCAACTCAAGTTCTTCTGGCATGAAGACGCTCCGCAACATTCACCAAAGACGAAGTAGCTCTGATACTAAGAGCAAGTGACTGATTCACTGCTTCAATATCGGTCCTCGCTGCCAGCATCATTCATCACGAGGAAGGATCATGTCTCTAGCCACGCTACAGCGGTATCTTCATCGTCCATTACAGTATCCTCTATTGTAACTGGACGACCATTCACTTCAAAGTTGTACGCCAAACTACAAGCTCTGCCGCAGGAACCTGGTTTGGATTAGCATTGGAAGAAGAGGAAGACATGTTAAAACTTCAAAAGTTAAGGAACTTTGAGAGTATTGAAAATGTGAGAAGTGGATGATGTCTTTTGCCCAATATTGCGTGATTTATAGGGAATTTGCTTCGGCCATCATTTCAATAGAAGATCAGATCTTAGCCGTAGATACAAGACTTCCTTGGGAAGCTTTCCTCATCTTTTGGGATCCATTTACAAATCAAATCCAACCGTACATACCAAGACTTTCTTGAGAAGCTTTCCTGATCCATTTACAAATCAAATCCCAACCGTACATATAGGACTTTCTTGAGAAGCTTTCATCATCTTTGGGATCGATTTGCAAATCAGATCTCAGCCGTACATATAAGATTTCTTGAGAAGCTTACATCATCTTTGAGATCGATTTACAGATCAAATCTCAACCGTACAGGTATGACTTCCTTTTAAAGTTTTCATCAACCATGAAGCTCATTCACTTTCAAGCATTTTATCATCGGGAGTCGCCTTGGAACAATTAGACCACTTGCGATTTTCATCGCATTTTATCATCGGGCAGGTCGCCTGGAACAATTAGACCACTTGCGAGTTTCTCGCATTTTTTTCATTTATCGGGCAGGTCGCCTGGAACAATTTGACCACTTGCGAGTTTCCTCGCATTTATCAATCGGGCAGGTCGCCTGGAACAATTAGACCACTTGCGAGTTTTCTCGCCATTTTTTTCATTTATCGGGCAGTCACTGGAACAATTTGACCACTTGCGAGTTTCCTCGCATTTTATCAATCGGGCAGTCGCCTGGAACAATTAACCACTTGCGATTTCATCGCATTTTATCATCGCAGGTCGCCTGGAACAATTAGACCACTTGCGAGTTTTCTCGCATTTTTTTCATTTATCGGGCAGGTCGCCTGGAACAATTAGACCACTTGCGAGTTTCCTCGCATTTTATCATCGGGCAGGTCGCCTGGAACAATTAGACCACTTGCGAGTTCCTCGCATTTTATCATCGGGCAGGTCGCCTGGAACAATTAGACCACTTGCGATTTTCTCGCATTTTATCATCGGGCAGGTCGCCTGGAACAATTAGACCACTTGCGAGTTTCCTCGCATTTTATCATCGGGCAGGTCGCCTGGAACAATTAGACCACTTGCGATTTTCATCGCATTTTATCATCGGGCAGGTCGCCTGGAACAATTAGACCACTTGCGAGTTTTCTCGCATTCATTTCATTTATCGGGCAGGTCGCCTGGAACAATTAGACCACTTGCGAGTTTCTCGCATTTTATCATCGGGCAGGTCGCCTGGAACAATTAGACCACTTGCGAGTTCATCGCATTTTATCATCGGGCAGGTCGCCTGGAACAATTAGACCACTTGCGAGTTTTCTCGCATTTTTTTCATTTATCGGGCAGGTCGCCTGGAACAATTAGACCACTCGCAAAATTATTTGCTTTCTTCTTCACTATCGGGCAGGTTGCTTGGAACATGTTGAAATCACTTTCATGTATTTCATTAAACCATTGTTAAAAACACTTTCATGTTTTTTTTAATTGGACAGGTCGCCTAGAAGAATAGATCAACTGAAAATCTGTATATTTTTCAATACCACCATTGTTTTTCTTTACAAAACTTACTATGCAAAGTCAAAAGAAAATGAATTTTCCAATGCCTTTGCACCGTAAGTGTTGTAAAGAGGGGGCAACTGTTGTAACCCAATTTTTGGACTTACCAAGATTTTCTTGAATGTTATTTTATTTCTATTATTATTTATAAAAATCCAAACAAAAAATCAATTTCTTTTTCAAAAATAAAAAATAAAAAATAAAATAAAGGCTGACAATGTGGAGAAAGGAAATCGGGGAATCAAGCTGCAATTTTGGAGGAAGTTCAAGGCCTAATTGTACCTTATTGTGCCAAAAAATGAAGAAAATGCAAATTCAAGGTCAAATTAAATGATTATTGGATGAATTTGCATAAAAATTAAGTTCAATGACATAATTAATTTTTTTTAATGGGCCAATTTGATTTAATCATGGGTCGAATTAAATTTTAATTATGTTTAAGAATTAATTTGGGTCCAATTGAAGGATTTAATTAAGTGAAGGACTTAATTATACTTTAAATGGGTCAAATTAATTTTATTTGGGCTTAATTGGTGAAGAATTAAGTTTGGGAGTTTAATTTGGGCTTAATTGAGAAAATCCGAATTTTAAAGGACCACATTTAATTTTTACCAAGTTAAAAGGGGTTAATTGCATTAAATAAAAAGGTTTAGGTCAATTAGGGCTCAATTGAAAGAGAGAGGCTGAAATGAACTTTGACCAAAAATCACTGTTCATTATCTTCTTTATTTTTTCTGAAAAAGCTGGTCTAGTTGACTACTTTGCAGCTGCATTTAATCTACCTAATGTCCACCGAATTTAACAAATCTTATATGAAACGGATCCTATGCATTTTTTCTACAATCCCATGTGATCAGGTTGGGCCAAATGACAATATATTAGCACTGGTGATAGCCTAAAGAGGCCTACTCAATCAGCTTTTGCCTGCAGATTTTGTTTTTTTTCTCTGAAAAAGCTGGTCTGGTTGACTTTGCAGCTGCATTTGATCTACCTAATGTCCACCGAATTTAACAAATCTTATATGAAACGGATCCTATGCATTTTTCTACAATCCCATGTGATCAGGTTGGGCCAAATGACAATATTTATCACTGGTGACAGCCTAAAGAGGCCTACTCAATCAGCTTTTGTTTGCAGATTTTCAACTCAGGATACCTACTTTGAGCCAATGGTTGGGATCCTTCCCAACTGAATCAAGGGCTAAAATTTTCCTCAATATAGACAAGATTGCCCTCTTCCACCGCCTATAAATAGAGGTGAATTTAATGGCCAAAAAAAGAAAATCGGGTCCAAACTCAGCCAAAAACCAGTTTTTTCTTCCGGTTTCTGCACATTATTTTTTTCTATCTCTCCGCCTCTTCCACAGCTGCCTTCTCCGGCGAGAATACCAACACACCCGGCCTACACACACCAAAAATACAAGCTCCACCATAGGAAGTCGGCACAACCACCAAGCAGCCACCGTGACTCCCTCTCTCTCTTTTGCAGACCTGTTTCATTTCCTTCTTCTCTGCTACGCAACTTCAACAGTAGCAGCAGAGGCAGCAACCACATCTTATAGGGAGCTTTAATCCTTTGAAACAGCATCAGAGGTGGTGACTCTTTCGTCATAGCGGCGACTTGAACAGCTCCAACCGTTAGCAACTCCAGCACCGACTACGGCAGCTCCTGTAACGTGAGCAGCAGCCACTCCTTGGAGCGCCACCAACTCTTCTCCAGCCACATCATCACAGCAACCACGACTCCTTCAGCCAGGTGAGCCTCCATTCAGGACATGAGATATAGATGTGTGTATATGCATGTGCGTGTGTGTCCTGTCATGGATGTATTGAACTTGTATTGGACTAAAAAGGGGGTCTGCAAATTTAATTTCTGCCGTCTTCAATGCATCTTTGTAATCGTTTGCTGAATTGATAATCGAAGAGGATCAGCTCGTAGCCGTAAGAAGTCGAGAATTGAATAAACAATAGCACGAAATTTATAATAAGGAGCCCTTTTTGTATGATTAAGACCTTCCAAACGCTGGAGTCAAACTTTGTTGCAGCAAGTTAGGTTCTCACGTTGATAAATTCTATTCCATGTTTGCATCCTTCTAGTTTATGGACATCAGGGGATCTTTATCTTCGAATTCTCACATTTTCGTCTAGGATGCTGTTCTTGTTGTCATAATAACATTTATTTGCATTTTTAATTTTTAATTTTTTTTATATGTATTGGTTGGTTATCAATAGAATTCGATACTAAATAAAAATAAAAAAATATATAAAAAAACTATGCGGGTCCAACACCCATCCTATCATGTTATCGTTCATGGGTTCAAAGCTTAAATCTCAAATACGGTTATACCCATTTCTCAACGATATAAAAATAATTTTTATTTTATAAACAAATACTGTTCGTCGACACGTCTCTTTTTTCAGAAAAGGACCGATGTCAAAAGTATAAATACTAAATATGGATTATGTCCGTAATTTTTTTTGTAACTCAGACGTACTTCTCCTTTTTAGGGTTAAACGTCAATATTTTAGACAAGTTTCCTATTTTTAGGAACTGATGTCATTTTTAAACGCATCTCTTACGAACGTGGTTTGTCGACATATCTCTTTTTTAGAAAAGAACCGATGTCAAAAGTATAAATACTAAATATGGATTATGTCCGTAATTTTTTTGTAACTCAGACATACTTCTCCTTTTTAGGGTTAAACGTCAATATTTTAGACAAGTTTCTTATTTTTAGGAACTGATGTCATTTTTTAACGCATCTCTTACGAACGTGGTTTGTCGACATGTCTCTTTTTTAGAAAAGGACCGATGTCAAAAGTTTAAATACCAAATATGGATTATGTCCATAGTTTTTTTTTTTTGGTAACTTAGACGTAAATCTCCTTTTTAGGGTTAAACGTCAATATTTTAGACAAGTCTCCTATTTTTAGGGACTGATGTCATTTTTTAACGTGTCTCCTATTTTTAGGGACCGACGTTAACTATTTACAAAAAAAAAAACAAAATTGCAAATAAGTTCAAAATATAATATCATTTGAAACAAATAAAAAAAACACACAAGTAAGGGTAACCTTTCTTTTGAAAGGATGTTTTAAAGGTGGTGTCTACCTTCCCTTAATCATAACTAACCCAGTACCCGAATCTCTGGGACCAGTGTCTAATTTGGGATTTCTAGTTCCCTCAAATTACTAGATGGCGACTCCAATAAAATTTTCATTTCCCCTAATTAAACAAATCTTTTTTGTTAAATAAACAAAAATGAGCGGAGCCGTCGCCCGACGTCGTGTATCGACAAGTGTATTTAAAACAAGATGATATTGTTGAAATATTGTGAGACATTTTGCAAATATCATAGTTTCACAAGTGAAGAGCAATAAAATAACAAAAGATTCATTACTTTAAAATATTTTAACAAGTATCTTTTTTATTTTAATTTAAGCATAGTTAATTTTATTATTAGTATACATATATGTATTTTTTATTTTATATCAATTGCAAATTTGAATATTTGTTTAGTATACATGGTATTTTATTGTTATTTTTGTATTGAAAACATGTTTGCCATAATTAGTTCTCCTTTTACATGCTTAGTTATAAACTTGTATAAACTTTAATTTTTTTTTAAATGTCTTTTGTTTAGCATGTCTATAAGATAATAAACTAAATTTCTTTACTCCCTGTTCTAATATATATATATATATATAGCTGTGCTAAAGTCATATACGAATTGTACTGGTTAGTGGTTGGAGGTTTATTTTCATACCTCAATTTCTCTATCGGCTACTGCTAGGTGCAGGACAGTTGAGCCATCCTCATCCTTAGAATTGATAAATCCACTTTCTTTGATTGTCCCTACCAAAAATGTCGAAGCATCTATCTGGTAGTGTTTAACACAGAGATGCAGGATGGGTTGACCAGTAACAGTGCTTTTACTACTTCAAGGTGCCCATTTGCTGTTGCCCAGTGAAGCGGAGATGATCTGCGGAAATCTAGTTCTTTAGCAAATACAGGTGTTTGACTTGAAATATTTCTTTCAAATTCCAAGTGTCCAAGCATGGCAGATATGTGCAGAGGTGTCTCTGCAAAACAATCTGTAGTAAATCCATCAAGAACAAGCTTATCCTCTTCAAGCAATCTCTACAAAGAATTTCCATTCCCTTCCACCGCTACTTCGTGAAGTTCTATAAGCATTTCCTCCCGCAATCCTGTTTGTATGTGCAGCATTTGCTTCCATGAGGATGATTAGTCTCTGGATTCTACTTAATTTAATAATACGAGGACAACTTATTCTCTAGTGTGAAAAGACAACTTATTCAAGGTCAAACCTCAAGAATCTGAGGCCTAACTAATTAGCATAAAATATGAAATAAGTAACATGTAAATTTGCAGTTTTCTTTCCAGTCATCCTCGTGTGTTCTTAAATACTGATAGGATTCAAGATATATTCAAGATATTGACAGATTTGTATAGCTATAATTTAGGCAACTGACTCTATCTATTAGCTAAAAGCCCAGGCTATAAACTAGGCAAACAATATGATATTGTATAGTTGTTACATATTTGCATGGCCTTGTATGATAACTATAAATACAACAGAATCCCAACCTTAAAGGGTTGAGCTATTCTTTCTAAATATTCTCTCTATGAATATCATCGGAGCTCTTCAATATCTCATATTTACACAGCCAACTATTTTTTATTTTGTTCAACAGGTCTACCAATTTATGCACTCTCCACGTGATGCTAACCTCCAAGCCACCGTGCGTACTTTGCATTACCTCAAAGGTACACTTGGTTTGGCATCTGTGCCCATGCGTCTCCCAATTTGACTTGCTTTGTTGATGCCGATTAGACAAGATGCCGTAACACTCGTCACTCCACCATGGACCATTGTGTTTTTCTTGGCTCTAATCTAATCTATTGGAGTATAAATTAACAGTAGCACTCTCTAGCACAAAGTTTGAGTGCTTTTGCGAATCTCTTATGGATTTCTTATATCCTTTAGAATATTGGTTATAACACTCCCCTGCCTTGCACACTATACTTTGACAACATGGGTGCAATTCAATCGAGACACAATCTTGTCTTCCATGCTCGTATCAAATACATTAAATTGTCTTATTATTCATGAGCTGGTCTCCACTGGCTTCCGTCAGGTCTTATTTGTTCACTCCAACAATCAACTTGCTGATCTTTTTACCAAAAGGTTATCTTCGTCAACATTTCATTCATTTCGTGATAAGTTGTTGTGGCATCCTCCCCATCACCTTGAGGGAGCATGGTAGGATTCAAGATATATTCAAGATATTGACAGATTTTATATAGCTATAAAAATATATTGTTCTATTAAAAAAAAAAAAAAACAACAACAAGAAGTCATAATCATATAGTGAAATGGCGAGATAGCTTTGTTAATTTAAGGCCTGTACCATGTAATTTTGTTTCGGAGGTTAATGAGGTCCCCATAGTTGTTATGTTTCAGATTTCGGTAGTTGACGAGCTAGATATGAGCAGAGGAGTTCCCTGCAACATGGCCAGCATGAAAATTAGTGATATGTATGTCCATTGTTGCAGTAATTGTATAAGAAAAGAAAACGAAATCTTGTATTATGAAAGAAATAATTTTGAATTAACATTCATAAAACAAGAAAAAAAGAAGTGATGCAGATAGATGTGGGATTGAAAGGTGATTATTCTGATTGTAATTAGGCCATTCTAAGGGATTGTGATCAGAATTTCTGCGTTGGCTTGGCTGGCGTACCATATTAGACGTTTTCTTTACTCGGTGATGTTAGTCCACGTCATCCAATCAGAAATAAGAAACATTAGGACGCGACGATAATTTATTAAAGATAATTCTTTTGAGTTGCTCGAACATCTCCATCTAGCATTTAAGAAATCATAGAAACTTTAGCATTTGATTGTTTGTTAAGATGAAAGGTTTTAATGTTGTCAAATCAAATTGAGTTATTCAAACTTTCTCCATCTGTTGCTATTGCAATTAAGAAATGTTATCTTTAAGCTACCTGCTGGTCCATTAAGACAAGGTAGATCATGATATAGATCATCAATCCACAAAAACCAATAAAAATCTATTACATGTTTTAAATAGATCAATAACTTGGTTTAAAACAAAAACATTAAAAGAGACATTAAATATATTGGTTTTGAGGGGTTTGACTCAAATTTGAAAAATTCATTGGAATATCAAGAGAATATCTTAGTACATCTTATCCATATGCAAAAGGGACCTAATCCAATCTTATTTGAACCATGAGGTGAGAAGAAAACACAGTAAAGGAAACAAAAAAAATATAAACTGACTTAGAAAACAAAGTGGCGGTAAGGCTTTCTAATTATGCAAGGAGATTATTCCAGCAACTTTTATTGTATTTCCTAGTATTAGAAGGATTCTAAGAGGCAACAAAAGAATGGGATTAACACCAACAATTACTTTCCTTTTTTAAAAAGGAAAAGAAACACAACTATGAGATCAAAATCCTAATACAACTTAGAAACAACATGGACAACTACCTTTCCTTTAGTTTCTAGGATTAATGGATTGTATGGAAGGCTATAAATAAACCTTGAATGAGTTTTGTAATATTTTATTTCCTTCTCTTCTTCTCACAACAAAATAGGGATTTACTATTATAGGCTTTATTTTATTTTGTTAGCTACAACTCAAGGCTTGTTTGGGTTTAATTAATACTTTGTTTTCATTTATGATCCAAGGCTTGTTTGCATCAGGTTATAGGCTTTTCAGTTTAGGGTTTTTAGGTCAATTTTATAAGTGGGCCAAATCAATCAACTAGGGTAGATCTATTAGGGTTATATTTTCATAAGTATTTAAACTCTTGTAAAGCCTAAAGATGGGACTTTTTTATCAATAAGAATTCATAACATTTTTTAAACTTGTATGAGAGTGATTTTTTCATTCTTCAGTTCTTGAACAAACTAAATCTAACTTATTAAGATTAACTGACTTAGTGACGTCATTTGACTTTATTCCAATAGTGTTGGTGCCTTGGGACAGGTTTCTATTGTGTCACACTCCTATCAGACCTATTTTGGCTTTCCAGGATCAAATCTCCATCTTGATTGTGTGTTATATGACCATGTGATTCGAAGTTCGCACCAGATTAGGCAAATCATTAACTGTAATTAAGCAACTCTATTTGTTAGAAAATAAATCATATGGTACTCCAAGTGATCCAATTAGAAATAAGAAACATTAGGATGCGATAATATATTAAAGATAATTTTTTTGAGTTGTTCGAACATCTCCATCTAGCATTTAACGAACCATAGAAACTTTAGCGTTTGATTAGATGTTAAAATGAAAGGTTTTAGTGTTTCAACTTTACTATTAAGAAATCTTAGCATTTGCCATAATACATTAAACTGAAAGGTTTTAATGTTGTTAGATCAGGTTGAGTTGTTCAAACATCCCTATCTATTGCTATTGCAATTAAGAAATGTTATCTTTAAGCTACCTAGTGGTCGATTAAAACAAGGTGAATCATGATGTAGATAAGCTCACAAGCACTAGTAAGTACCCATTAAAATTTCAAATAGACCAAGGACTCGGTCCAAGAAAAAGGAATTGAAATAGACATTTAATGTATTAGTTTTGAATGTTTCGATCAAATTAGATTTGAAAGGTTCATTGGAGCATTAAGAAAAGGCCTTGGTACATCTGATTCATGTGCAAGAGAGGTCTAATCCAACCTTATTTGGGCTATGAGGTGAGGAGAAAACATAGTAAAGAAAACATAAGAATTCAATCTGACTTAGGAAACAAAGTGGTTGCAAGGCTTCCTAAATATGCAAGGAGATTATTCCAACAACTTTAATTTTGTTTTCTAGTATTATAAGGCTCCTAAGAGGTGAAAAAAGAAGGGAATTAATACTAACAATTACTTTTCTTTTAAAAATGAAAAAAATATAAGTATGAGATCAGAATCCTACTACAATTTGGAAATAACATGGGCAACTACCTTTCCTTTAGTTTCTAGAATTAACGGGTTGCATAGAAGGTTATAAGTAAGCCTTGAATCTATTCTGTAATATTTTATTTCCTTCTCTTCTCATGATAGAACAAGGATTTAATATTATGGAATTTATTTTATTTTGTTAGCTACAGGTCAAAGCTTATTTAGGTTTAATTAATACTCTTTTTTTTCAGCTAGCATCCAACACTTATTTATTTGGATCAGGTTATGGGTTCAGTTTAGGGTTTTTGAGTTAATTTTATAAGTAGGTCAAATTAGTTCACTATGATAGATTCGTTAAGGTTATATTTTCATAAGTATTTAAACCCTTGTAAATCCTAAAGAGGGGATATTTTGATTAATAAGAATTCATAACATTTTTTTTAAAAAAACTTTTGTGAGAGTGATTCTTTCATTCTTTAATTCTTGAACAAATTGAATCTGACTTATCGAAGATTAACTAGCTTCGTGAAGTCATTCTACTTCATTCCAATAGTATTGGTGTCTTGGGACATGTTTTTATTACACTACCAGAAAATCGGCGAAAACCAATAGAATTACCGATGATATTTTTTAATCGGTAATTTTTACTAACGAAAATAATTTTGTCTCTACTTCTGTCGGTATATACAAACAGACAATATTCGTCGGCGATACAGTCGGTATATACCAATAGAATACATCCATCGGTATATACCTTATTAATGTATTATCTCATATAAGTATATTGAACGTTATCTATTCACTGAGTTGTTGAACTCACCCTCTCGTTATTTATCATTGACAGGCTTATAACTTTATTGATAGGTCATTTTTATGGACTTTCAGAACCTGCTCCTATGTTGTAATTAATATTATTCTGTTGTGTCTAGTTAGAGCTCCGCAATTACAGAATTTTGTATTAACTTTTGTATTAAGATGTTGATTTATGTTATGGACTTTAGTTTATGTTATCATTGTTGCGTTTAACTCTGATTAAGTTAATAGGAAGAAAAAGTTTGGATGTATGTTTTGGTTCACATAAATAAGGAATCTGGAGGGAGACCTTATATGTGTGCCGGTCATGACATCAAGTTAGGCGTGTCGAGACCTTTCAAACACTGTCCTAGAAGGGTACGATTGGTTGTCAAACAACCCTATATGCCTCCACGAACGGCGTAGGGGCAGTCCACATGCTAGTGGGTGCATAACACACGCCATCAACTTTTTTGTTTTTGTTTTTATAATTATATTTAATATATGTCAATTACAAAAGAGCTCTTAAACAACCTTTAGATCTACAATAGAACCATTGTAAAATGACAAAAAAACATTGTGAGAGAGTTAAGGTATCAAAATAATTATACTATTTTGAAAAAATTAAAAAGACCAGAACATCTCTAAGTACTAGGCATTATATTTTTTTCTTATAGGGTTAGATTTGTATTTTTACAAAAATAAAAAGAAGCAAAATGATCAATCTAATTCTATATAATTTGTAAAAGATAATTAATGGTGAAAAAACCACCTTGCTTCCGATAACAAATTGAAAGGGTTTTTAGACGTGAACAATATATCAAATCACTAGTATAATGAATAGTAATGTAATTTAGCAATTTTTCCTCCACCCTTAGTTTTGTTTTTTTTTTTTATCAGCAAGGTACAGGTACTAAATATACTTAAAAAGCTTTTTGATTTTAGGTTTGTTGTGGAGGTGTACTCCAAGGCCCGTTTGGTATTGACTTTCAAAATTTGACTTGTATGCTTTCATTTACTTGATATATAATATCAATTATTCCTGTCCAGTTTATGGCGTTGCATATTCAAAGTCTAATATATTGAAGCCGACAAGGATAAAAGAGATGACTACCGAAACTGGATTGTGCGCCTCGCAGCCGGCAAGGGGGCAAATTAATGCCCACTTGTCCAGCACCGAAAAGGCAAGTAGAGGCACCTTCGTTGCTGGTCAAAGAAAGCACTCTGTCATGCAATAGCCTCCACTATTAGTTTTGGTCAACGGACTCTTTAGGAGCCTTTTTTTATAAGACTTTTCAATTTGTGTACGAGACAAACAAGCCTTTTTTCTTTCTATTTTAAGGAGCTTCATGGAGTCACTTGAAGCAGTATTCGTAGAGGGTACAACATTGCATTTGGTATGTTAAATTAAAAAAAAAAAAAAAGCCTCTTTAAAAGGGATTGGGGTTTCACTTGCACATTAAAATCAAAATAATCTTTTTCATGAGATATATTTGTTATTAATATATTAATTAAGGATAAATCAGTTTTTTATACTTTAATGAACAGTGAAATGTCTTAAAAACAAAAATAAATAAAATTGGATTACAGGAGCTTTTTGGTCTTTTAATATTTTAAATGCAATATAAAATGATTATATTTTTCTTTAAAGCAAAAAAATAAAATTGACGTTCGGAGACTTTTTTAGCTTTTTCATGGTTTTTTGGTTATTATGAATGTTAACAAGGGGCAATTTTGACTTTTAAAAAACAAAAATATAATTTAAAAATAAAAAGTTGTTGGCTCGTGACATGCACTCACCAACAACTGGGAAGCGCCCACACTTTTTGAGCGGTGAGTGCATCACCTCCCGGAGATCAAACTCCACCTTCCATGGTGACGTATGAAATGTTGTGCCATCCTCTTCTCATTGGTTAGGCGTGTGTGGATGACAGAACAATAGGTGGGCTACGGTTGATTTTTTTTCTTCTTTTCCTCCTTCTTTGCCTTAATTTTCACATCAGTCCTTCCAAAAAACCAATTATGTCATATAGTTTGTATTTTAATCAATTTTTGTCCTCATTCTTTGGATTTTGATTATTATTTGTGCTGCTTTTAATACTTTTTGAAGGGTTTTGTTTTTTCATTTTGTTCACTAAGCATTTTCTTTCACTTAATTGTTTTTATCTGATTTTGTCCTCATTGTTTTGATTATTATTTTTTATCATTTTCTTGAATATTTATTTTTTAATTTCATCCCTCAACATTCTATTTCATTTAATTTTTGTATTCAATTTTGTTTCTCATTCTTTTAATTTCTATTTTTTAAATATTATCTTAATTTATTTTATTTTTCAATTTAGTCCATCATTATTTTCTTTTATTTAGTTTTTGTACTAGATTTGATCTTCACTATTTTGATTGCTATTTTTAGTGTTTTTTATTTTGATTTTTAATGATTAGAAATTTTCCTTTGTTATTTTTTCATATTTGCCTTCTATTGAATAATCTTGATCTCATGACTCAGGTCATTGCTTTCAAAGATCAGCTCGATTTAACTTCAATCTTTTTTGCAGGTTCTTTTATAAAAATTATTTTTTTATTATTTTCATCATTCAACATTAAGTTATTGAGCTCTGACCCACATGATTTGTTTTTTTTTTTTTTTTTTTTAGGGTTATCCCAATCTCATATCTCAGGACATGGGTTAGTTGAGTTAATCTGGGTTGCTTTGAGGGTTTTTTTTTTTACTTTTTTAATTAATTATTTTTTAATTTCACCTTTCATCATTAAGTTTGCTTAGGAGTTAGCTTACATTGTTTTATTTAATTTCTTCTATATCTTTGATCTCATGACTGAGCTACCAATTCGACATGCTAGCTAGAGTCATGTTTTTTTATCCTTTTTTTAAATTGATTTTTTTTTTCCAGTTTGTCCTTCAATGTTTGATTTACTGGTAATTGAGCTTTCAATTTATTTTTTCTTTGTGAGGTTATTCCAAATGTCATTTATTTTTTTCTTTATTATAAATAAAAGCATTGAGATCTCTTCAGAATATTTAGAATGTATCTTTTAATAATATTGACAAGCTTTCGTATTTTTTTTATTGTCTTTTGCACTTTTTAATAACATTTTTAAATTTGCCAAAATTATTGAACTCATTCAAATTAATAACCTAGGTCTTAGATTTTTCTTTCTCCTTTAAAATTGTTATCATCACTTGGATAGTTTTTTTTACATTATAAAATTTTTTACCTAGCCTGTAATATCCCAATAGTTCAAAGCCAAAATAAATGGTATTTGTTTTTTGTTAGCCATCATATTCTCGATGCTTCTTACAGTAGCATTCTGAGTGTTAGTACATAGGTTCCATACATTAGCATGGCATAATATTCATATGATTGCGTAAATTACATCATAAGAAAGAAAGTACTGAGTACACATACCACACAACATCATATTTACATATACATAGGTTCACATTACATCATAATAACATATGCATAAATTTGCATCCCTATTCGAATATTGTTATTGTTACAAGATTACACAAAAGTGTCGAACAACAATTCTACAACTAGGACATTTGTTCCTATAAAATACATAACACCTAAACATGCGAATACATAGTTCTTTTAAAAAATATATGCAACCGTGGATCGGGATTTCCTACGCGTCTTGATCGTGTAATGTCCCTGTTACAAAAGCAAAATGGATACGAGAATTATAAATAATCTAAACATGATAATAAACAACTAGAAGAATGTTATCATTACTTTTCGTTATCAACTTAGTGAGTACATTCCTTCTTTTACTTCTCATATGCATATTACAATTCTTATTATTCGTTCATTGTATTATCTTTACTTATACACCCAAACCTCTCCATAGGAGTTGTGGGGCTAGAGTTAAAACATTGGTCGAGGTTAATTACTTTGCTTTAACCTGGTCATCCACCTTGGATTCTTTTAGCTGTAGCTAACACAATATCCAAACTCGAACATTCATCTCGGATGCCATTAACCGAAGTTAATCATATAATCTAATTAGTCATCCATCTAGGATGTCATTAGCTAAAGCTACTCATCATATTTATACCGCCCATCTATGTAGGATGTCATTAGCCAAAGCTAATCATTATACTCAACCCGGTCATCCATCTAGAATATCAATAGTTGAAGCTAATCATTATACTCAATCAAGTGTTCCATAAGCAAATTATTATTCATCACAAGATAACACTAAATCATTCGTAATGAATTCATTCAAAAATTTTAAATTATACTAGGAGAGGGTGGAAACCACCTACCTGTTCTTCCTATGGAGTGCCCTCGTCCGATCAAAGATTCGATCTCGGTTGTACCACCTGACATATCAAATGATCATAATCAGCATACTCATATCAAGCAACCATATAACCATCATCATATATATCCCAAAAATACTCATGTTCACATTCAAGTGTTCCACACATTATACAATCATACAATGAACATCATCATATTAAACATTTCTCTTTATTTTAAACGTGACCACTCACGGGCATCCTAGTGTTTAGTTCTTGAGTTTCGTAGTGACTTAGATTAGATCGATGAAAAAATCATCGCAAGCATTAAATCATTTCTTATATGGAATTCATTAATGAACTAAGCCGCTGGTGTCATAGAAAGTTGTCAACGAAAACTGGTTTGCTAGTGACACAGAAATCATCAACAAAAACTACTTTAGTGGCTGACGTTTGGAATCGTCAACGAATACATTCACTATCGATTCAGAAATCATCAATGAAAACTGAGTCGCACCGACTTAGAAATCATCAATGAAATTTCTTCCTCGGCTAATGCTTGGATTCATCAGCGCACACACTCACCGTTGACTCAGAAATTGTTGATGAAAATTGCATCGTTGCTAACCCAGATATAATCAATGTGATCCAGTTCTACTTTTAGCGCATGAAATAATCAGTGCAAATAATCTATTGTTGACTAAATTTTTTTTGAAGAAAATTGTGTTGCTGTTGATCTAGAAATTATCAACACGATCCAATTCTACTACTGGAGCATGAAATCATTAGCACACATAATCTACTATTGACTTAAAAATTGTTGATGTAAACTGCATTGCCGCCTACCTAAAAAGCATCAACGCGATTCAGTTCTACTACTGGCGCATCAAATCATCAGTGCACATAACTTATTGTTGATTCAGAAATCATTGATGAAAATTGCGTCGTTGCTGACCCAAAAATCATCAACGCAATCCATGTCTCTATCGATTCAGAAATTGTCAGCAATGATTGAGTCATTTTTGGTTTTACTCTTTCCTTCGACTAAGCATAAGGTCCACACTAGACTTTCCCCCTTTATAACTCACCCTTAACCAAGTTTGAAGATATACCGAAATCAATTACATTCAAATTTTATCACAAGATCATCAACAATGCACAACCAAATCTCAACATGTATATTCTTCCAAAAAATCCCTTAATCATCACTTCAAAGTCAACACCTAGAGTTGCCACACATATTCATATTATTTTCAATAGTACCACGACAATATATTAACACAATTTAATAGCAATTTCATACTACATAAGGGTTTCATTTTTTTCCTATAACTTATTTACCCTAAGGTGTTCATTATGATAATCCCTTCATGTTCTCACTTTTTCTATGGTTAGACATTGTTCCATTTCCTCTAATTTGTGTATGCAATTCATCATTTTTTATCATAACTAATTCACAACCATATCTATAACCATACCTTCATTCACTTGTCATGCAAATTCATCAATCACATAGCAAAATCAAAGCATCATCAACATGAAATTCAGTTTCAGCACAAGTGTGCTCCTAGGAGTCAACAAGGTCACAATCCATGCTCTATCATTTCTCACATTCAACAAGTTCATAATCACATGTGCAAGCTCAAGACATTAACTTCATCATAGATTTTGTTTTAGTTTAAGCATGTTCTTAGGACTTCAACAAGATCATAATTTAGGCATTTCATCATTTTATTCCACATTCCATTCATTATTTCAATTTGGTCGGCCCCCCTTTTAGGTTTACACACTTAAAGTAACTCATATTCACACATATTTCTTTTGTAAGAGTTTGTCCTTGTGTTCTTCTATTCATTATTCTACTTAGAGCTTCACATTTTATCATTCCTGAAAGCATAAGTGCAAGAACCTTAAGCCTTCTACTTTGGGGTTTCATCCCTTTCTTGTCCAAAAATCATGAGGTAGTAACTAGTCAAGGAAGTGATATTCCTCTTACCTCACATTTTTAACAACTCAAGGGAAGGTTTAATGATATTATTCTTCTTTTCCACTCGGTTTCTTCTCTTTTTTTCCTACTGCAGTTGCCGGTCCTCTAGGCTCCCTTTTTTTTTCATGGTTTCATTTGCCTCTCTTCTCTCTAACTCTCCCTTCATTCAAACATTCAAGGAAGAAAACATGCAACTGGGTTTTGTAGGTTTTTCATTGGGGAAGAGAGATTGTTACAACTGGAGCTGTAGTCAATTTTTTAGGAGAAGAAGAGTCAGCTGATTTTTAGGGAGAAGAAGAGTCATCTCTTTTTCTCCCTCTTTTATTTATATCACTCATAAATGTGAGGGGGGTGTTAGGGGGTCTGATTATTCATGTTCTTATCCCTCTTTTGGGTTATCTTAGAGTTGGTTACTACCCCACAATTCCTAGGATAGGCTGGTTTTCCTTCTTCATTTTCCACATAGAGTAGGCCGATTTGTTCTCCTTAATTCTTGCTTAGCTTAGGCTAGCCTTTTACATAAATTTTTTATCGGGTTTTACATGGCCCATGACGTAATGTTGACCACCAATCTAATTCAAACTATATAAGTTACTTTACGACTATGTTGCTTAAAATGATAGTTCGAGAATGTAATCAGAACACTACACATTGGTAAAAATTTTACCGGCGGCCTCTCCGACGGAATACGTTCATTGGAATAGTGATCATCGATAATTTCCCATTTCATCACTAATTCTGTTGGTAATTAATAAAAAACAAACACCAAGGAACATCGACGATATTAAAGACAAAAGCGAACAAAAAAAATAATTATCGCATGAACTTTACCGACGGAATCATTCTGTCTGTATTTTCAATGGTAATCATTGACAGAAGATCCGTCGGTGATTGTGGCATGGGCGGTAAATATTTCAGTACTCTCTGTCAAACACTGACATAATATATCCGTCGGTAATTGTGGCATGGGTGGTAATGTTTTTGCAACTCTCTATAAAATACCTACGGCCGGGTTCCGTCTGGAAAGCCGTCAGTATTTATTTAAAATATTTTTAAAAAAATTATTTATTAATAGTAAAAAAACTTAATAACCAAATAAATTTATATTAAACATTAAAAATGTAAAAATAATGTTAAATAATATTCATCCAAATATTCATTACAAATTTAATGTATTTAAAAAAAAATTAAACTAAAATAGCGGCAAAGCTGGAGGAGGCTGGTTGTTCCTGAGACCATACAGCCACAAAGGGGCTACACATGTATCATCATCCATCATTGATCTAATATCCATGATCATTTGACGGAGCTGATCATAATTCGTCGAGGTCATAAACTCCTCAAACTAGGTGCTCAATACTGATGGAGAGCTCCCAACGGTTGAGACACTACGGGTCGACCGCAAGTTTTCGGCTGTAGTGTTGGAGAGCCCGTAGACTCGATTTTTATTAAGTCCACCAGACAATCCTACCTCCATCCGCAAATCCGGATGCGTCAAAGGATCATCCTCGTATCTCTCCCTCAACTGGCTATTATAGGTCTCCTGAATATTTTTTTTTAAATCATCATATTCAATTCAAGAAAATAATAACTTACAAAATAAAATGATTGAACGAATATACCATGAAGTGCTGAGCACGGTTGTCCACGAACTGCTACACCTCTTTTTGGCGGTCTTGACTTCGCACGTGCGTCTCTACAAACAACTCCATTGGACTCAGCTCACGTCTAAGAGACGTAGTCTGTAAGGAAAAAAAAGGTTGCAAGTTAAATATATTTATAAGCAACAACAAATTAATTAATGATATATTTCATTTAAATTAATATTACCATCCGCTTCGTATGTGCGCTGAACGAGACAGAGTCGCCGATGTGTGTGGTCACCGAACCATGAATTTGCCAGTTTCGGTTGTCATAATCAGACTGTGAGCGCAGTGAGAACCTCTTAGATGTCACATGCTCAATATATGCCGCCCATATATCTCTCGAGATGAATGGCGATTTGAATTCCCGCCAAACTGCCACCTCATTCCATCCTTCAAGACCATTATCCCTCACATATCTTTTTGTTTTTTTTTTTTGTGTCATACCAAAAATCACGCAACCTACTTCCATAGTAATGAATTAGAATTTAGAACATAAAATTATAAATCAAAAATAAATATTATTTTCGATGTTACCTAGTTGCCGCGTGATTCTCCCATACCCTCCTAACATTGTTGTCCGTGCTATCCCATTTAAATTTATGTTGTGTATATAAATAATCCATTTAAAATAAAAATAGTACAAGATATAAAATTATAAAAATAATTTATTAAAAATAAGCTGGAAATTAAAAAGTTAACACCTACCTAAAATCACCGAAACCATGCATCGATATTAGGTCTCCACTCAGGATTTGTGGAAACCTGACTCCATTGAAACAATGGAATCTCCATCGATGATTTAAACACCGATATTATTATCTTGGCAGCCTCAATGTTTGTGAACCTGAAATTAAATAAAATTAATAAAATATTAATTAGTTGTTCATAAATTATGTTATAAGTATATAAAAGAAAAACTAAAACCTAAACAAACTTACATTGAGAGGTCATCCATTCATTGTGCCTGGTACTTGAGGGTGAATTGACCCCGCTGTGAAGGCACACCGCCTCTTCGCTGTGAAACCAAGCTAGAAGAGGCATCATCACAAGTTGGCGTTGATGCCTCGTCACGATCAACACCTAAAGATAGGTCCTCCTTGCTGTTAGAAGAACTAGCTGCAACCGTCTGCTGACAATATGTTGTAGATTTCATTCTACGCATCTACACAAATTTATACAAATAATTACATAATTAACTTTGATTATTTTAAAAAAATTTAACAGCACCTCCTCTATACTGGAGATTACCCATAGTTTTCAAACCTGCAAATATTTACAATAACCACAACACAATTGACTCCATTGGAATATCTTATATACAACCTAACATCTATAGAAATGCATAAAAGGCAATTAAAATTAATGGAAATAAAAAAAAAAAAAACATAACAATCAATAATAGAATAAAATTGAGATAAAACAATGAAATTTAATTCTTCATTTCCAATTACCATTTCAATGGAAAATTCAACAATAACAATTAAAAGATACTAAATTATCAAATAATTATTACAATACAAATGATAAAATAATTAAATTTTCATTCAACACATCTACACAAATTTATATGAATAATAAAATAATTAAATTCAATTATTAAAAAAAATTCGCCAGCACCTCCCCTATATTAGAGACTACCCACAGTTTTCATACCTACAAATATTGATAATTACACAAATATTGCAAAATCAACTCTATACAACCTAACATCTATAGAAATTCATCTATATATTTGCAACTAACATCAATACAAATTCATAAATAACAATTCAAACTAATCAAAATAATAAAAAAACATAACATACAATAATATCATAAACTTAAGATAAACTAATTAAATTTAATTCTATATTTCAATTGATATTTTAAAGGTAAATTCAACAATAACAATTCAAATTTAACAAAATTTTCAAGGTATTATGGCAATACAAACAATAAAATAAATTTAACAAATAAAAAGAAAAAACTAAAGAACATTACACAAAACAAACAATACACAAAACTAAAAAAACACTACATAAATTCAAAATAAATTTAGGAATGAAATATGTTTACTTTAATAGTGTGTTGATTTCTAGATTTTATCTACAAACAATACACAAAACAAAGAACACCACAAAAATAATCGTAATTAAAATAAAAAAAAAAGTAAAATAATACAAAGATAAAGAAAGAAGAATACATACCTTTTAATATGTTAAAAACTACCAACAAAACAATAAAATCTCTTGCAAAAACTTAATACAAATGGAGTGGAGAAGAGAAGATGAAATGAGGAGCGGAGAAAAAATAAACCAGGGAGGGGGGGAGGGTTTTATACTACAATGTTTCCGACGGAATTACCGACGGAAAATGAAATAATATTTTTTAGGCGGTGGCATTAAATTCTGTCAGTATTTAATTAATGTTCGCACCAAAAATTTCAAAAATCCCTCCAAAATTTTTGCGTCCATTGGTAACTATGCCAACCGCCCAAGCAGTCTGACAAGCATGTGCTTTTGAGTTGATTTCAACGAGACCATAGTGAGGATTTACTCTGATTCCTTTGTCAGTTGTGTCATACCAATAACATTTGAATAAAAACACTCTATTCTTCTCGCTATGATATTGCAGTTCGATGACCTCTTCCAATCTGCTGTAGCAGTCAGCTTCAAACTCACTAGAAGTCAATCCCTTAATTCAAACACCGTTGTTGTATGTCTTTTTTCCATGCTCATATTCTTCAGTATGAAAGACATATCCATTGACAAAATACCCATTATAGCACTTGACTTTTCTTTCAAGGCCCAGGCTTAGTAAAGACAGTGAAATAACAACACTACCTCCTATTTGATAAACCTTGTATATCAAATACAACAATAATCAATAAACAAAAATTATGTAATATTGACGTGCAATTAATTACATTGCAAGAGATAAGGAGTTTGTGATATGACTTACATATGTTCTAAACCACGTAGCAAATTGTTCATCTTGTAATTGAAAGATCTGGGATTCGGTCAGTTGTGAGTTATTGGACAGTAAGTATTGTCGATGTTGCCTGTAAGGTTGTTCAAAATTATATGAGTTTATGGTATCACAATAAATAAATAGTACACTCTTGACAAAGTTTAAGTCAAACATCTACTTACTTAATAAAAGGTCTGAGCTCATCACAGTTAAATAGAATATAATTATGTGCTTGTCTGAACTCTATTTCAGATAAATATCTTCCCCTTGTGGCATTGTTAGGTGTGGATCGTCCATGATTGGAGAATATTGACAAGTTCTCACTTGAAGGCACTTCACCACCACCATTATGCCATGGAACACGGTTGATCCTTGTCCTCAAATGAGGTTCGAAATAATATGATATAAATGTTGAGATCTTCTCAACAATATAGGCATCACATATTGACGCCTCAACATGTGCCTTGTTTTTAACCTTTTATTAAGATTGAACAAGTAATTGTATATATAGAATTAATAAAAAAAATATCAATTAAAAAAATAAAAAAAACGTTTAATTATAAATTACATAGCAACTGTAATATCTAACCTCTCGAATGGATACATCCATCTATACTGGATCGGTCCTCTAACTTTTACCTCAAATGATAAATGTGCGGGTAGATGCTCTATTGAGTCAAAAAATGATGGAGGGAATATCGTCTCAAGTTTGCATATTGTCTTAACGATAGTCATTTCAAGCTTTTCAATGTGATCAACATTTAACTTGTTGGAACATATATCTCTTAAGAAAGACTGATCTCCGTGAGTGCATCTCATATCTCCTTTGGCAACAAATCACGAAAAGCTAATGGGATGAGTGTTTGCATAAACACATGGCAGTCATGACTCTTCATTCCATATAATCTACATTCCTCCATATTAACCAGCCTTGATATGTTCAAGGCATGTCCATCGAGGAAACGCAGACTCTTAAGCCATTTATAGACTAGTAGTTGTGTGTTTTTCTCTAACATGAAGCTTGGTCTTGGTTTTGCGACCTGTGACCCATCACAAACCAACTTCATATTTTTATGGTTACAGAACAACGCTACATCCAATCTAGCCTTGATGTTGTCCTTTGTCTTCACCTTCACATCCATGACGGTGTTGAAATGTTCTCAAACACTTTCTTTTTAATGTGCATGACATCAAGGTTATGGCAGAGAAGATTGGTCTTCCAATAAGGAAGCTCCCAGAAGATACTTCGCTTCACCCAATTATGGGTCAAACCAAAACCAGGAAACTTCTGCTTAATTGATTGGAGACCAGATACAATGACACCATACTATAACACAACATCATGCAATTTTTCACTAAAAAGACGCAGGGGTGCAACATTCGGTATGCATTGTTGTTCTCCATGCAGTATGGACATGCTAGTTTTCTGTGCGTGCTCCAACCAGAAACCATTCCATAATCTAGGAAATCATTGATAGTCCACATTAAAGCCACTCTCATAACAAAATTTTGTTTTCTTGAGATACCATAAGCCAAAGCTCCAGAAGACCACAATTGCGTCAACTCATCAATCGATGGTTGAAGAGAAACATCTATATTTTGTTCCGGACTGCTCGAACCTAGTATGACCATAGATAAAAACATAAACTCCAGCCTCATACACATACTCATCAATCGATGGTTGAAGAGAAACATCTATATTCTGTTCCGGACTGCTCGAACCTAGTATGACCATAGATAAAAACATAAACTCCAGCCTCATACACATTCCTGGTGGCAAGTTATAAACTGTTAGTATGACCGGCCAACAAGAATAAGGAGTGGCAAATGACCCGAATGGGTTGAATCCGTCTGTACACAACCCAAGATGCATGTTCCTTGATTCAACTAAAAAGTAAGGATACACACTGTTAAAGTGTTTCTATGCTTCGCTGTCAGAAGGATGCACCATCACTCCATCAACCGCGTGATGTGATCGGTGCCATGTCATGTGCTCTACAATCCTTGGTGACATGAATAACCTTTACAGTCTAGGTGTGATTGGGAAGTATCTAAGTTTTTTATATGCCACGAGAGTCTTTCCTCTGCTAGTTCTGGATTTTTAACGGGAATGCCCACATGTCATGCACTCGGTCAGCTCAGCATTTTCAAGGTAGTATAACATACAGAAGTTAGGGCACATGTTAATTTTCTGGTATCCTAAACTGAGGGGTTTCATTATGGACTTGGCAGCATAGAAGTTCTCTTTCAGCCTATTCCCTTCAGGTAAAATGCTTCTCGCTCATTCGATAATCTTGTCATAACCGACCTCACTCAACCCGTGATCTAACTTGATAGTGAACACCTGTGCTACGATCGATAATTTATAGTGGTTCGTGCAGCCATCCCATAATGGTTCATCACAATTTACAAACAAATATAATTTGATAAAACCTAAAACAAACTTTAACAATTACAAAAATATTATACATTCATACTATAAGTTTCTTTAACAAATAACAATCAAACAAGTACATACGTTAACAAAAAAACATATACTAAAAAAAACAATAAAATTCACATTTAAATGTTAAAATTAAAAAGGATAGATTTACTTACAAAAAATGATAAAATCCACAAGAACGGATGTTGTGACCACGTACAAAAGTATAAGGAACTTGAGTGCTTGTGTTGAGAAAAGAGGGAGAGTTGGGTGGGTGGTTGGTTGCAGTTTGGGAGGGGAGAGGTGGGAAGAGGAAGAAGAAGGAGAAATAAAGTGTCGGTAGAGTGAGCATTTATTACTTTTACCGATGGAATCATCGACAGACACGTTCTGTCGATATACCCGTCGGTGAGTCCACCACCAGCGACTGTGCCACGTCATTGTACGGAGATCCCAGTTTGAATCCCTCGGTCATTTCGTCGGCAAAATCATCTGAAAAAAATCCAAGTCATCACACCATTGTAACTTTCCAAAAAAAAAACTATATAATCTGTTGGTATATACCGATGGACGTACTCCATCGGTATATGCTGATCGTATCACCGATGGGTATTTTCTATCGGTATATACAGACAAAATTATTTCCGTCGGTAATTCTGTTGGTTTTCATCGATTTTCTAGTAGTGGAAGTCGCATGATAATTGGGAGACTTGCTCAAAGTTAACTCAACAACATTATTGGAATTCAAACCCCCACCCAACGATTAACAAATTACAAATGAGAAGTTTTAAGGAAGACGCCATGAAGATAGTTGTTCTTTGACAAGTCAATTTTAGTTCTTTTAAGCCTAAATTGGGGTTGAGTTGAGCTCTTCTTGCATATGGATTAGGTTGATTATAGGTTACCTCATATATGTTGAAGTCTCCTAGAAATCAACCTTGCCTCAAATGCTTTAAATAGCCAATTTAGTGCTTCATTTAGCTTCTTAGCCTTTGACCTTGTGATTGGACCAATTGGCACCTCTAGTGGATCCTTTGTTATAGAGGGCTCATCCGTACCGCTTTATCTAACCTCTCCAAACTCAAGGATCAATATGTGAATAAAATGAAGTTTTGGACTAAAACATAAAAGGGTCAAACTAAAAGGATCAAAAATACGATTTTCCAAAGTATAGAGGTAAAATGGTTGAAAATTGCCCCATAAACAGTAGTGGGAAAAAAGGCTTTCATTTTTCTCTCAATTTCAATTTTGGTTCTCATATCTTGATTTTTTTTAGAAGCAATAAAACCAAAATTTATCTTGTAAAATCGAGCATCAAATTAGTGTTAGAATGTTTTTTTTAACACCTTAAAAACCTCATAGAAAGCAAATTAAAACAAATAATCTAGCCTAATTCATATTCAATGCAAAGTAAAAGTATGACATTAAAAAAAAAAGGTTTGATGATTAGAGTGGGAACAAAATTTAAGGATAAAAAAAGAAACACAATCACAATCAATAGTGTTTCCTCTTGGATGCTTCATAGTTAAAAAGCCACACATGTTAGGTTTCTTAATTAATTAATTGGTAGAAAAAACTCTAAAAACTTTTATATGTGGTATAAGATCTTTATTTCATTCTTTTCACTTTTAAAGAATATTCTATAAGGTTGTTTAAATACAAAAAAAAAATCTAATTATTAAAATCATAATTAAATTGAAAGTCCTAATTCAAATAGCCAAAAGTGTTAATTATTAAACTTGTTTACTAAGATTAAGTGTATTGAAGTTAGTACAAGGAATAACTATGAAAAACAAAAATACCATGAATTTAGTGATAGTATTGAAGAGTATGATATTAATTAAGAACTTTCAAGATTGTAAAAAAATTATATAATGGCTATATATATTGTATGAAGGCTGATAATGAAAAGTGTGAGAGTACCACAATGTAGTGTATTGTATTCCACCAAATCATGTGAGTAGCCCCCCCTCCTCTATCATTCTATTACTGTTTTTTCCAATAAATTTGGTATCATAGCTTGAGAGTAGATATGGCTTCCAGTAATAATAGTTCTCAGGTTCATATTCCCAGTCTTACAAAACAAAACTATGATTTGTGATGTATTCAATACAAGGCACTACTAAGATCACAAGAGTTATGGGAGTTAGTTGAAGATGGTTATACTAAACCGGAATCAACAAGAGAAGAGGCAGCAATGGGTAATGTAGAAAGATAAATGTTGAAAGAATCAAGGAATAATGATAATAAGGCTTTATCCATGATTTATCAAGGACTTGATGAAGCAACTCTTGAGATGGTGGCACCAACAAAGACGTCAAAAGAGGCATAGGAAATGCTTAACAAGACTTATAGTGGAGCTGAAAAGACAAAAAAAAAAAATTGTTTCTGAGCAAGCTCACGAGAAAAAAATTGATAGAAAGAAGGAAGATCTATTAAACAAGTATTGCAGACAAAGTTAACTGTGAAGAATTTTAGCGAATCTGGAAAATAAGCATTTTAAAGAGGAAGGTTCTTTCATAAAAGAGGAAGATAATGAAAATCATTCAAAAATCAAGAATCTCATGGTGTATAAAATTAAAAAAAAATTGATCAAAATGTAAGTGTATTAATAGATCAAAATAAAACAGTGCAGGAAACCAGTAAGTCAACTATATAGGCATATACCAAAACATGGAACAAACTCCCTAGAGACAAAGGATAAACCCTAAAATAAACAACCTAATCCATAGTAGAGCATAATCTGCAACTAAAGACATAAATAGAGAACCCAAAATGCCAGCACGGCCAAACACCAAGAAACAACCCGAATAGCACCAATAATATGCTAAATAAGCACTAAATAATAGCCACTAAAAGGAGGCATACACACCAGCAAACACCTTGCGGCAACCCAGGCTGAAGAATAACTCAGCCAATACACCATTAAAACCACTGCAGGAAACCACGCCAACCAAGGACCTGGCATAACTGCATGCCTCTACAAGCAAAGTAGCACTACAATAAACAAATTTTAATTTGGAGGTCATGGCAGAAGTAAAGGTAGAGGTCGTGGAGGATATTCAAACTGGAGGAAAAATAATGCAAACATACAATGTTATAATTGTAAAGATTACGATCATTTTGCTTCAGATTGTTCATAATACAAATTTAAAGACAAGACTGTTAACTTTGCTGAAAAAGAAACTGATTTTTAAGAACCTGTATTATTGTTAGCCTGTGGAAAATTTAATGGCAGTAACTCTAGCACCTGGTATCTAGATACAGGAGCATCTAATCATATGTGTGGTATTAGGAAGCATTGATTGATATCGATGAAAGTTATATAGATAACATTACCTTTAGAGATCTTTCTCAAAGACTAGTTGAAGGAAAAGGCAGAATTCTTATTAGACTTAAGAATGGTGAGCAGAAGTTCATTTCAGAAGTTTTTATGCTCCAAACATGAAGAACAACATTCTAAGTTTGGGACAGTTTCTAGAGAAAAGCTTTGAAGTGTAGATGAAAGATAAGAATCTGAAGATTTTTAATGAGTCTGAAGCTGTAATTACTTTAGTTAAAATGACTAGAAACATGATGTTTCCTCTAGATTAGAGTATATATCTGTCAAAATGTTTTAAGGTAGAAATCTCCAACATGATGAATTTTATGGCATATGTGATATGGACATTTAAACTTTGGATCACTGATGTTGATGGAGAAAAACAAAGTGAGTGCAACCTTAAATGTCTAAGAATAGATAGAGGAGGAGAATATATTTCTTATAATGTTGATGTTTATTGTAAAGAAAATGATATTGTTCATCAGCTCACAATGCCACAAACTTCACAACAAAATGGAATATTACAGAGAAAAAATAGAACTATAATGAACATGGTTAGATGTATGCTAAAAGAAAAAAAAATTGTCCAAAAACATTTTGGGGAGATGCAGTTGTATTTGTTGTGTATTTGTTGAACAGATTTCCAACAAAAAGACTTCAAAAGATCACACCAGAAGAAGCATCGAGCCTAAAAAAAACCAAGAGTTGATCATTTGAGAATTTTTGGTAGTGTTGCTTATGCCAAAATTCAATAAGAAAAAAGAACTAAACTTGAAGATAAAAGTCAGAAATGCATACTATTATGATATGGAGAAAATTTGCATTGTTTCAACTTGTACAATTCGATGACAAAGAAGGTGATCATGTCAAGAGATGTGAAGTTTGATGAAGAACAAGAATGAAACTGGAATTCTGAATATCAGCCACAGAAATTAATTGTAGATGAAGAACAAATTCAAAAAAATAAAAAGAAATCATGTTAGCTCCATCTCCATCAACTCAAACTAACAGTCATGTTGGTCCTTCAAGCTCAACAACAAGAAATAAAAAGAGCATATAAGAGATTTATGATGTAACAAAAAGTATCAATCTTGATGATATTAATATGCTTTGCTCGTTTTCAGGAAATGATCCTATTACACTTGAAGAAGCATATCAAGAAGATAAATAGAAAAAAGCAATGAAGAAGGAGATCAATTCCATTATAAAAAATAATACATGGAAATTGACAACACTTCCCAAAGGACACAATGTAATAGGAGTAAAATGGATCTTCAAGACAAAGAGGAATGCAGAAGGAGAAATTGAAAAACATAAAGCCAGATTAATAGCGAAGAGGTACAAGCAATAATATGGAATTGATTATGAAGATGTTTTGCTCTAGTGGCATGAATGGAAATAGTAAGACTGATGATTTCCCTAGCAGATTAGAAAAGATGGAAGACATTTCAAATGGATGTAAAGTTAGCATTCTTGAACGACAACCATAAAGAGAAAGTTTATGTAGAACAACCAGTTGGCTTTGTGGTAAAAGGAGAAGAAGAGAAGGTTTGTATATTGAAAAAAGCTTTTTATAGACTCAAACAAGCACCAAGAGCATGAAACTCCAGAATTGATGGTTATCTTTCACAGAAAGGATTCATAAGATGTCTTTATGAACATGCATTATATGTGAAGAAACGTTTACAGGGTAGAGTAATGTTTATTTATTTATATGTTAATGATATACTTTTCACAGGGGATAATCATACTATGATTCAAGACTTCAAGCAATCCATGGTGAAGGAATTTGAAATGACTGACATAGGTCTCATAGCCTACTTTCTGAGTTAGAGGTGAAGCAGTGTAGTGATCAAATCTTCATTTCACAAGTCAAGTATGCAACAAAAGTTTTGAAGAAATTTGTTATGGAAGATTGTTGTCCAACAGACAATCCAATTGAATATGGGACCAAGTTAACTAAAGAAGGAGAAGGAGATTTAGTTAATCCTATATACTATAAAAGTAATGTGGGTTGCTTATGTTATCCAACATGTACCAGACCAGTAATTTTGTTTGGCGTTAGCTTGATTAGTAGATATATGGAGAAGCTAAGAAGTTCACATTTGAAGACAACAAAGAGGATCCTTTATTTTATTAAAGGAACTATAAGCTATGGATCATTTTATTCATCTTCACAAAGTCTTGAAATTACAGGTTATAGTGACAGTGACTGGGTAGGAAACTTGGAAGATACAAAAAGCCCAACTGTATTTGTATTCTTTATACGAGAAATAACTTTCACGTGGACAACAAAGAAACAATCTATTATTGCATTATCCACATGTAAAGCATAATACATTGTTGTTGTATCGTGTGGGTGTCATGCAATATGGCTAAGGAAATTGATGGAAGATTTGCAAAAACATAGCAAGGCTACAAAGAAACAATCTATTATTGCATTATCCACATGTGAAGCAGAATACATTGTTGTTGTATCGTGTGGGTGTCATGCAATATGGCTAAGGAAATTGATGGAAGATTTGCAAAAACATAGCAAGGCTACATGAATCTTTATTGATAACAAGTCTGCTATAGCACTTGCAAATAATCCAGCTCATTATGAACATTCAAAACATATTGATACTCGATTTCACTTCATTAGAGAGCATATAAAGGAAGGCGATATGGAGTTAATTCAAGTCAAAATCCGTGAACAAAAAAATCTAGTTCATCATGAACGTTCAAAACATATTAATACTCTATTTCAATTCATTAGAGAACACATAAAAGAAGGCGAAGTGGAGTTAGTTAATGTCAAAATCATGAACAAATTGCTTACATTTATACAAAGTCATTGAAGACTCATGCTTTTTGTTATTTACAGAAGAAGCTTGAAATTTTGAAAATGGATGAAACAAGCTTAAGAGGGGAGAATGGTAATTATTAAACTTGTTTACTAAGATTAAATATATTGAAGTTAGTACAATGAATAACCATGAAAAACAACAATACCATGAATCTAGTGATAGTATTGAAGAGTATGATATTAATTAAAAAGTTTCAAGATTGTAAAAGACATTCTATAATGTCTATATATATATATATATATATATATATATATATATGAAGGTTGATAATGAAAAGTGTGAGAGTACATTATTTAGTATATTGTATTCCACCAAATCATGTGAGTAGCTCCCCTGATCATTCTATTACTATTTTTTCCAACAAATTTGGTATCGAATAATAAAAAAGAGTTGACAAAAGTTTTCATTACTGAATCACACACACCTAGTGTTCTGGCTTGGTGTCTAATGTTCTTAATGGTAAATTTGTTGCTCCATCTATATATTTTGTTCTCAAACAAACTAAAGAGCCACAATTATTACCAATCTTAGAGGAATAACCTGAAGTCATTAAACATGATGAAAAGTTAGAGGAACTTGAAGTATGGGGAATTAAAGGACAATCTAAAGTCGGTGAACATGTTAAGATCTAACTAATGAAAAGGCAAAACAAGTTGTTGAAATTACTCAAGACATTGAAGTTATTATTAAAGATAAATTAAGTATAGATATATCATTCAAACCAAATGTATTTATGTTAGATCAATCTTCTTAAATTACCAATTTAGTTAGTGGTCAAAACATTACTATTAGGGATAACCACACATGTCAACTAATGTTTTCATTATCTCAAAAGATAGTTTCATATGATCTTGATTTTTTTAAGTCTTGAGAAGTTTTGCCACGATTTAAAAATTCTACATGAACATATCTTTACTAAAATTAGATTAAAGATATTTAGAGCAAGTTATCTCATGAATAAATTGGTGACAATGTTATATTAAAAGTATTTATTTCTTTGAAGTGGTCGAGTTTAATTTCTGATAGTTAACTTAAGGGTGTTTTTCACAAGTAGAGGAGGCTAACATGAGGGCACCTTCTTTATTATTCATTGAATAATTATTTTATTGTATTTAAAAAATCCTTAATTATGTTATTATTCATGCTGCCTCTTCTCTTGTTGATTCTGGTTCAGTGTAACCATGTTCAACTAACTCCCATTATTCTTGTGATCTTGTAGTGCCTTGTATAGAATACACCACAAATCATAGCTTTGAATGACCAGGCAAAAGAAGAATGTATGCTTAAGGCTCCTATGCTAGAGAGCCAAATAAATGAAGTGGATCATCTGATTAGATTGAGCTGATATAAAAATTGATGATGATGATGATGATGATTATATAATACTAATCTAAGTTTTAAAGTGTGATTTAAAAAAAATCTCAAATTCTATCTCATGAAATACATGAAATAACACCATCTCAATGGAAAAACTAGTACTTTTTTTTCAAGGAAAAAAAAATGGAGAAGGAACATAAAGGGAAAGAGAAATTTATATTTTAACCGTTAGTTAGATGACAAATAGGTTTTGGTCAATGTTGCAATGTCGCGGTCGCACAAATTAATTACCCTAGCTTAAATAAATAGGATAGTATAGAGCAAACAAGATGTCGATCCCACGAGGAATGTTTAGTTCAGTTTTTTATGCTATATGATATGCAATTAGGGGGTTTGAAATTATCTATGTTATACTATAGTAAACAGAAAGAAACAATCAATGTTAAATCAAATAAAACCAAAATTTATTAAGAAAACAAACCTTGATCACATGTAAACATCCACCTACATAAATTAGAACTGATCATGGAAATGAAACAATAATTTATGCTCTGAATATTTATCTTTTGTTACATGGATTAATTATCAGATTCGTTGTATAACTAATCCTAACTATCAAACAACCATAATGTCCATATTAGTAATTTAATTCAATGACAGCCTTAAGAACTAGATAAATTGATTAATCTAGACAACATAATTATCCACAGTTCATGTTTGATTTGTTTGAATGTTCTCCTTAAAATTAATAACGTAAATCCACCAAAATTATTAAATTCAATTGCTTCACATGTTTATACACCACAACTCCGGTTTTGATAGCAAACTTAGCAATAGATTGTTCACAATAATAACTTATTAGGAAATAAGCATAGGAGAAAAATTATATTCATTCATCATATAAACTGAAAACAAAAGGTAAAACAAGTATCACAGTTTTTGAAATCCAAAGGTTTATGTGTCCTTGCAACCATGAAAAAGAGTTTAGCCTTGTATGTCTATTAAGCAACTCGTCAAAAAGAAAGAAGAATGCATGATTTTGGGTTTTTTAGAGAAAGGTATGTTTTTTTCTCTCTTCGTTAGCAATTGATCGGGTATCTAATGATGAGGACATTAAATGCACAGTTGCTCAAATCTTTCCCAATACTCGAAAAGTGTCTCCCCATGAGATTGTTGAATTCCACATATTTCTTTTCTTATGTTGGGAACATGAGAGGTTGGGAAATACTTTTCAATGGAAATTTTCTTCATGCCATTCCACGTTCCAATGGAACTTGGGAGGATAGAGAAAAGTCATGCCTTTGTTACCCCTTTTAAAGAGAAAGGGAAAGCTTTCAATTTAACAAGTTCTTCGTCAACTACATTCGATTTCATGCCAACGCAAACCATATAGAACTCCTTGAGATGAGTATAAGGATCCTCTCCGGCAAGTCCATTGAATATTGACAGTAGATGTATAAAACCAAAATTGAGCTTGAATTTGGCATTGTTTTTTATGTTTATGCACAATGGTTGATTCTCTATGTTAGGAGCAGCATAAAATCACTTCCCTAACAACGATGCCAAAATTTGTTGCGATGTCGCGGTCGCACAAATTAATTACCCTAGCTTAAATAAACAAGATATTATAAAACAAGAAAATGGTTGATCCCACGAGGAAAGTTTAGTTCAGATTTTTATGCTATATAATATGCAACTAGAGGGGTTTTGAAATTATTTATACTATGCTATAGTAAACAGAAAGAAACAATCAATGCTAAATCAAAGAAAACTAAAATTTATCAAGAAAACAAACCTTGGTCACAAGTAAACAACCACCTACAGAAATCAGAATTGATTATGGAAACGAAACATCAATTTATACTTTGAATATTTATCTTTTGTTACGTTGATTAGTTAAAAGATTCGCTATATAACTAATCCTAACCATCAAACAACCACAGTGTCCGCACTAGTAATTTAATTCAATGGCATCCTTAAGAACTAAATAAGTTAATTAATATAGACAATATAATTGTTCGTAGTTCATGTTTGATTTGTTTGAAAGTTCTCTCTAAGATTAATAATGTAGATCCGTCACAATTACTAAACTCAATTGCTTCACAAGTTTATATACCACAACTCTGGTTTTGATAGCAAACTTAGCAATAGATTGTTTAAAATAATAACGTAAAGTCCGCTCTAGCAATTAAAATAAACAATCATAGGAAATAAGTGTAGGAGAAAAACATATTCATTCACCATATAAATTGAAAAGAAAAGGTAAAATAAATCTTACAGTTCTTGAAATCCAAAGGTTTTTGTGTCCTTGCAACCAAGAAAAGGAGTTTAGTCTTGCATGTTTATTAAGCAACTCATCAAAAAGAAAGATGAATGCATGATTTCGGGTTTCTTAGAGGAAGGTGTATTTTTTCTCTCTTCACTGGCCGCCTCCCTTTCCTTTCTTTCTTTGTTTTTATATCCTAGGAAACCCTAATCCCTTTTCTACAAAAATAGTCCTTTTCTAAGTAGACAATTTACGTTTAAGTAGTTCAACAATTATTCTCTTAAAAAATGAGAAATAGCCTTGCATAAATCCTCAAACTTTGACTTTGGACTTATAAGAGTTAAATTGTTGAAATAAAGACTTGGATGTCAGTTTTGATGCTTTCGAAAGTAATTTGGACTTGTTTCTTCACAAAACCTATTTTCTGGCAAAATTTATGTGACATTTTAGAAAACTCATATCTCTCTCATATGAGCTCTTTTTCTACTTAGATTTGGTAGGCTAATAGGTTTTCGAGTCAGAAATCCAAACCAATTGAGTTTGCATCAAATAGACTTATATAAATCAAGATATTCAAGTCAGAATGGTCGAAGGTCAACATTCACGGAATGTGAGATTGACCTTGAAGGCCACGATTTCCATGCTCTTTTTTTTTTGTATTTTTCTTGCCATATATTTATAGAAAGGTATGGATGTTAGCTTTCTAATTCTACTAGAATCACTTTGTTTCAACTTATAGAGCTCAAGCTCTATACAAAACATCGATCAGATGTCAAATCTGTCAATCATCTCTAATTTACTTCTTTTAAAATCTTATATCAAAAAGTACCTTCAAAACATAAAATAAAGAATATCAAGATATTTTATATATAAAAACATAAGCAAAATACTATGTAAATATGGGTAAAATTATCAAATAATCTGGTTGCATCAGTTAAGGTTGTTAATTTCATTATGTTTCACCCGGAATTACCAGGAACAAATTCATCTCGCTTTATATCGGTCCATTCTAGATTTCTCGGCCAAATTCTGGTCGAGATGTTCTAGTTTCAATCTAGTCATTCTGTTTCGTGAATTGTGTCTTTTTTTCCTTTTGTTTTTATTTTAAAAAAAATCTCTGTTTTTTTTTATATTGTACTTCATAATTTGTTGTGGTTTTCTTTCTTTATTGTTATCTTAGTTTAATGACTCATGTTACGGGTTTGGCGGGTTAATCTGGTTGACTTTAGTTTTTTTTATCTATTTTTTAATTGATATATGTTTTTTTTCATTATTCAACATCTTCAATATTTGGTTTATTATGAATTAGGCTTTGTCATTTATTTTGATTTGTTTTCTATAAAGTTATTATATTCTCATGACCCGGGTCACGAGTTTGTAAGTTAACTCAAGTAGACTTAGGTGGTTTTATTGTGTCCTTTTGTTAAGATTGATTTTTTTTTTCTCAATTTCATCATTCAATAATTAGTTTATTAAGAATTGTGTTTTACAATTTGTTTTGATTTGTTTTATATGGGGTTATCATGATTTCTTGACTCGAGACAAGAATTTGAAAGATTAGCTGGAGTTAACCCGAGTTAATCTAATATGTTATTGTTTTTATATTTTTTAAAAAGTATATCATCTTGAGTTATTTTAAGTCAAACTATGTTTTTTTTCCTCAATTGTTCAGGTTGTTTTTTAACTCATCAAGTTAATCAGGTAAACTTTAACACGATTTAAAAAAATATCTCTACTCAAAAAACATTAGCTATACTTGGTTGTTTATTTTTAAGTTAAAAAAATTATTTCATCTTCAGTGCAAGGCGAGTCAACAATCTAGTAGATATTAAATATAAATGTTTAAATCTTCAAAATTATGTTGAGGTACTTTATATCGTATTTGAAATTTGAATAAAATAATTTCAATTTAATTTAATTTTGAATTTAAATTCAAATTATAAATATTGAATGATATATATATATATATATATATATATAAAAAAAACAGAATTCCAATCTTGATCAGTACATTTTTATCTTGAGATTAAAAATAACCTAGAGAGAAATTTTGACGTAAACACATTGATTAGGAAGGGAGTAACGTGAACATGTTAGAAGAAGTACCTGCTAGTTTGAATACTTGAAATCACCACCCATTATATGTTAATAGCCTGTTTTTTTAAAAAAAAAATCTAACGAAAAGTAAACACTGAAAGAGAAAGGTTCATCTTCTTCGTGGTTTCTGTAATGGTGACTGATTAGACTAAAAGACTAGTACTGCTGTGTGCCAAGTACCACCCCCCACCCTAAAAAAAAAAAAAAAAAAAAAAAGGAAAATTAATAAATAGTCCTTTTCATTTACTGCTACTTCAACAATTTTTATGCAGTAACTGTCTATTATAGCCACAGCCCACCATTTTTTTTTTCTTCAAAGACTTGCAGCGACTTTGCTGTTCATACCTAAAGAGAAGAGAAGAGAAGAGAAGAAATCTCATCAAAAGATGAAGAAGGGATGCTTAAACCCTAATGTTAAGCTCAAGCTTTCTCTTCCTCCTCCCGATGAAGTTTCCTTCGCCAAGTTCTTGTAATTTTCTCTCCTCTTTATTTATTCTCATTCTAGATATTTTCTTACGTGCATCCCTGAGCTCATGGCTCTTTCTTAATTTCTGGTAATAATTGCAGAACCCAAAGCGGCACGTTCAAGGATGGTGATCTGCTTGTCAATCGAGACGGAGTGCGAGTTGTCTCTCAAACGGAAAGCGAACCTGTAAGAAAAGATTTCTTTGTTGCTTGTGTGATCTAATTAATTAATTAATGCTGTTAAGTTTGGACACAAATCTTATTTTTAGTTAACCATTAATAGATCCTTCAGCCTGAGGGATATGAAACATGCTCTTATCAATTAACGTTGTTGTTCTTGTTTAATTTTTGAAATTAAGATCCCACCCCGTGAACTGATGACTGCTAGTTTGTGTTTTTCATTTTTTTTTCCTTAAACTTTGTATTTCCGTTTTCAGCCACCTCCAATAACGCCTTCAGACAACCAATTGAGTTTAGCGGACATGGACATGGTTAAGGTCATCGGGAAGGGAAGTAGTGGAATCGTCCAGTTGGTGCAACACAAATGGACAAGCCAGTTTTTTGCCTTGAAGGTATCATATGATTCAGCCGTTACCTTGCTATATTGTTGGCTACATTTGGCATCCAGAATTTCTGTCTTGGACTCTAAGCCTAGTATTAGATCAGTTAATGCCTGAAGCTGCTGTGCTATCCATTGCCAATTAAAGTAATTTGTACCACATGTTGCATAGTTTTTTCCACTGGTTTCTGGCTACTGAAAATGACTTCAATTCACAAACATTTTTAACTGTTAATTTGGACAAAGAATAGCTAGTTTTCTGCTGTTGGCGCAGCGGATTTCTTCTGTGCCCTTTTCCCTAATTTAATTTATAAACCCACATTCAATTCCACTCATACTAGATTTTTGAGATTTAAGTTTTGAGAATTAGAGCAATTACATCATAGTTTTACTAGCCCTTAAGTCTTGTATGCTCTGATATCTTGAGTAAAACTCAGTTATGAATATGGGAGGAATAGGCCTCTCACAATTATTTTGAACATCACTATTACATTATATATGAAGTGGTTTCAAGTGAATATTTCTCTTATAAACTCTACCAATATTTACTTCCTGTGTGTGTTGAGATGCTTATCATCTTTTTATTTCCTGTTTGTTTAATAATCAGTATACCTTTCATTTACTTGTCTAGTTGTAACTAATACGAATTTGGCATTCTTGTTCAATTTCAGGTTATACAATTGAATATTGAAGAGCCTGCACGCAAGGCCATTGCTCAGGAACTGAAAATTAATCAGTCATCACAATGCCCGTATGTTGTCATGTCCTACCAGTCTTTTTACGATAATGGTGCCATTTCAATTATCTTAGAGTACATGGATGGTGGATCTCTAGCAGATTTTCTGAAAAGCGTTAAAACAATTCCAGAACCATATCTTGCTGCCATCTGTAAGCAGGTAAAACATGGAAAGTTCATTTTATTCCCGTGTTTCATATATTTATAGCAGATACCAATTTCTCCATCATCAATCTGTTTTCCCATAATTACAGGTGCTCAAGGGTTTGCTGTATCTTCATCATCAAAAACACATTATCCACAGGGATTTAAAACCTTCTAATTTGTTGGTAAACCATAGAGGAGAAGTCAAGATTACTGACTTTGGAGTGAGTGCAATCATGCAGAGCACGTCTGGACAGGCTAATAGTTTTGTTGGCACATACAACTATATGTCTGTAAGTAATTTGATTGTAAATTTGATTGCTACAGCTTTTCCACTTTCTCTGGCGACCATTATGTGGCCTGAATCTGAAATTTTAAGAATTTTGATGTGTGATTATTTTACAGCCTGAGAGAATTAGTGGGGGAAAATATGGCTATAAAAGTGACATTTGGAGCTTGGGGTTGATATTGCTGGAGTGTGCAACAGGCCAATTCCCATTTTCCCCTCCAGAGCTAGATGAAGGCTGGACTAATGTCTACGAACTGATGGAAGCTATTGTTGATCATCCTCCTCCTTCTGCATCAGCAGACCAATTTTCTCCAGAGTTTTGTTCATTTATATCAGCATGGTAAAGATAAGTTGTGCTTGAAGTTTCTTAATGCACCTTCTAATACTTGGATAGCACCATTTTTTTGTTACTTTTTCTTTTTCCATATAAATTTGGCTTTTTTGAGGATGTGCATTTGCGGTTGAAGTAGGATCAAGGAAAAAAGGAAGTCATGAACTTTTTAAATCAATGCCCAATGTTTTCCATTTTTGTCTAGTCTTTTTCTCCATTTTGGAAATATCATTGACTGAGAACTCAATCTGCACTGATTTATGGCATGTTCCAGAGGGCATGGTTAGTGCTGCAAGCTGCTTCTTTTTTTTTTCAATGGGAGTATTATGCTCTGGCACTCCTTTTCATTGCTTCTGTAGTAGCTTTGGGCCTGATGATTTTGTGAAGTTAATGATTTTCATTCTGTGGTTCTGTCTTCTTCCAGTGTGCAGAAAGATCCAAAGGATAGACAGTCAGCACATGAACTGATGGTATTTGAAGTCCTATGATTGTTAAACTGGGTGGGACAATTAGCTGTCTGCTTGTTACTGGCACTCCACGTCCTTTACTATTTTCTCCTCTCTATCAATATGGAATGTCATTAATACTCAGCAGACTGCTAATACCCCACCCTTCTTTTGCCTCTTTTCAATATGTTCAAAACATGTTTATGCTATTAGTGGACGCTCATGGATCTGACTCTTCCTTTTCTCTTTCTAATTTCAATACCAGCAACACCCATTCATGAACTTGTATGAGGACCTGCATGTGGATCTCGCGTCATACTTTACAAATGCCGGCTCTCCTCTTGCAACCCTTAAAACTCTTGGTAAGTCTAATTTTCCCATTCACATCATTTCTTGAAATCATTTGGTCCATTTTTTATTTTTTTTGTATGGCGTTCTTGTGAAGATGTAGTTGCATGATCCAAGTCTTATTAATCATTTAATAGTTCGCCTGTGTCTATGTAATTAATGCATTTTCCATGTCGACCATAACTCTTATGAGAATTCATGTCCTTTAGAGTTGAATTTAAGCCATTGTGTTTGACAAAGTGCAGATACTATATCAGACTCTTGAGAGTTATGGGAAGTTACCTATTGAAATTTTGAAGGCCTGAAGAAAGATTCTTAACTGTCATTGTGGCTTGAAATAAATCAACTTGCTGAAATTACAGTGACCAGGGCGGAGGTTTTCAAACCATGAGCAATTCCCAAAAAGTGAATATTTACCGTATTACCTCACACCGATCCATGGAACAGAGAGTGTATGGTTTCGAGGCTTTTGATTTGTGATGGATGTCAAGGAAAATAGTTTTCTGTATAACTCACCGAAATAAATTGATTTTATTGTTTGTCTAGTGTTGCCAATGCACCAAACTCCTGTTTGAGAGGTTTCAATATGACGTTGTGTGAAACTTTGACCTTTCAAACTCTTGAGGAACTTCAGTCCTCTTACGATATGATGTCTGTTTTGGGTGGCCACGAGTTTGTTTTTCCCTGACTGATTCCCAATGGGAGAATAGTAAGAATTTGCGGATCAAGAAAAGGTCAATAAACAAGAGTGTTTTCTAAAATCTCGAATTATTTTTTGCTTGAATTTAATATTTTATTATGTTTTTGTATTGTTTTCGATGTGTTGTCGATGTTTTTGTATTTTATTATGTTGTCAATGATGTTGAAAATAATTTTTTTAAAAAAATATTATTTTAATATATCATTACTTTTATCGTATTTTAAAAAACTCTTCATCTGAAAACCTCAATATGACTGGCATGTCAATAGAAGAGGATATTTAAAAGTTTCAAAGTGTTTTTCATTTTAAAATACATTAAAATAATATTTTAAAAAAATATATATTTTTAACATAAAGTATTAAAATGATTTGTAAATATAAAAATATGTTAATTTAAAATTAAAAAAAAAATAAAAAATAAAAAAAAGCAAACACTGTCATAACATACCCTGCTTCTACACCTGTGAGCGAGTATTTACGGTGTGAGGTGGGGGGTTTGAACAGCTTGAAGACTGGAATATCACGACCCGAAACCTCCACCAAACTCCCAAGATTACATTCTAAGCTCGAAACTAGCTCCAGTACAAGTTGGGAAACACTGAAATGTCTACCAAGTAGGAATCAAATGAATAAGCAATCAGCCAAAATGAGATTTGCAAAAACCAGTCAAGGTAATTCCCATATATTGCAGTTTAAATATGTTGATGATTAAGGAGTTACAGGTAATCCATGGGCGACGCAAGTTACTACACCGTTCTCCTTCCCAATTTCCTATGAGCGGTGATATTGTCTTGGCTTCCTCTTTGGAGAGCAAGCTCTGAGAGGCACTCTGCTGCGGCTTCAGCAGCAGGATAGACTCCCTCACCCCTCGCCACCAAAGAAGGATTCAGTGCACTATTACTTCTGTAACCTTCACTTTCAGAAGCAATGGACGGATCACAAGGCATCATTAGCTTGGTTAGGGGGGTTTGATAACAAGGTTGCCCTGTCTGCAATACGCTTAAGCCCCGAAGCGAAGCAATGCAGATTGAACTAAGAAGCAAAAATGATGGGAAAAAAAGCTTGGATTAAATGAGAATCAAAGAAATTAAATAGGTACTAAAAAATTAGAAATTGATGCTTTTTGTCAAAGAATCACCTCAACCTAATAGCTTAAGCTGTCAGGTAAGATCTCAAGATATGATTTATATTATTCTCTAACACATCTTTTCAAGTGAAAATTCTTTAGGCTTGAAACTTGAACAGACGGAAATGATGAGATTTGAATTCATAATCGCTTAGTCATAAGGTTCTGATATTATGTTATAAAACCAATTCAACCCAATAGTTTAAGCTGTTAGGTAAAATCTAAAAATATAATTTATATTATTCTCTAACACTTCTATCCCATCTCAAATTAAATCTTTCTCTACCTTTGAAGCAACTCTTCGAACCTTTGGGCTCAAGAAAAAGAAACGAACGAATCACACGACATAAACACGAGAAGACAATCAACTGATGACACAAGAAAACAAAAGGGGAAAGAACGTTGAAACAAGATAGAATAGCCTGGAAAAACACAACCAAAATGGGTTCCTTGAATCTTAGGCAATCTATCTCAACCTCCCGGGGTTTGGCTCCTGTGTCTCTCTATAAATGTTCACTTCACAACCTTCAACTAACCGAAAGACAAGAACACTGAGACACTACTAGGTTCCAGCATAGTTTTAAAACCCGGATCGGCCCGGCGGGTTGACCCGGGACCCGGCCGACCCGGGCATGGGACCGGTCCGGGTAAAGGCCAAAACCCGTTTGGGAATTGGCCCGGCCAGACCCGGTCGACCCGGGACAAGGTTGACCCGGCAAGACCCGATCAACACCCAGCCCCAAACCCGTTGACTTTTATTTTTTTTTAGTTTTTTTTTGGTAAAACGACGTCGTTTTGATTTTTTTAAAAAAAATTAAAAAATAAATTTTGACCCGGCCGACCCGGTCGAGACCCGGGACCCAGTCAAAACCCGGAACCTAGGTCTTAAACCGGGCCGACCACCGAGCCGGGTCTTAAAAGTATGGGTTCCAGGGATACGTATGAACAAAATTTCTAAATCAATACACTTGTAAATATTTTCAGGAAAAAAACAAAAAGAGATGCGAACAAAAACAATTTAACAGTTTGAGATTTGCTATACCTTCAGAAGAGGGCAGGTTGATCACGGAGGCAACGCTCAGAAGAGACACGTCATATGGCACATCAGATAGACTTCAAGATGTGAGACACTCGCATGTACATTGACAAGTCAGCCCCTTAATAAACAAACAAATAAAAAAGAGTCAATCAACTGTCTGTTGGGCCACTCAGCCAAGCCCGCACCACTAAATCTTTCGTTTTTTTTTTCCTTGTAATTTCATTTTTTTTTAATTTTAATAATTTTAACAAATTTTTATGATGTTTTTTAATAGAATATTATTTAATCTTCACTTAGTTTATGTATAAGATTTCATCATTTTTTCTTATATTAGGATTATTCTTTTTATGTTAGTTTTTTCTCTTTTCAATTTTATTGGATCACTTTTTTATGCATGTTTTTTTTATATAATTTATTTTAAAAAATAATGTTATTAAATATAATCAAGTTTATGGTCTATTTTTCAAGATCATATATTTGCATCTACATTTATTTTTCAATTTTCTAACTTATTTTTAATTAAATATCATTTATTTTTACACAAAATTATAACATTTTTTTGTAATATATGTAACTTTGTATAATATGTTTTTTCTTTGATCATATTTAATTTTTTTTTCATGTGTAAGTCTATTTCTATTAATTAAATAAAAAAAAGTATTCTAAGAAATAAAATTATTAATAACAATCAGGTATATGATCTGTATTGTGAGATCAAATATTTTAATTTACATATATTTTTTTGTAGTTTAGTCTTTAGTTATTTTAAAAACAAAATTAGAATTTTTTAACACGAATTATCAATTTATTTAATTAAATACATACATAAGTTTTTCAATTTATAATTAAAAAATTTTTATATAAAAAAATACATTAAAAAAACCTTCATATTTATTATTTTTTGTTGAAAACAATTATCCAAACCCACGGAAAGGCATGGGTTCAATAGCTTGTAAAAACTAATGGAAAAACACATTCAAGGACTCTTTATATTTCCATGTATCTCTTTCTCAATCATTCCTCCTCTTATCTTTCATTTCCTCTCATCTACTCCTCATTTTATTTCTTCTTCTTCAATTCCTCAGTAACAATTCCTCCATTATTTAAATACATTTTTAATTGGTCAAATTTTAAATTTGTTCTTCACATAACATTATTTTAAATATTATAAATTTCAGAACCATTGAAAATTTATATATTTTTTAACTTCAAAATCTCAATAACTTAGTCAAAATACCTATAAACTAACCCAAACACCAATAATTACCATAAAAAAAATTCTTTAACCACCCACCAACCCTTTCTAAAATATCATAACCATCGTCACTTTATACCACCCAAACACCCTCCAAACCTTCTCCATATTCCATAGAAGATACACCACATCATTTTCGAGATCCAACCACTCTTTAATATTTTCTAAAAGCTAAATGAATCATATTCCTTCATCAATTTCTAAGAAATTTTTAATCTTTATAAAGTATTTATCAACATCCTTTAAATCTCCTTTTATGTCTAAACCTTGATTCTATTTTAATTTTATCTTCCTTTCTTTTTTATTTTACAGTCTAGAAGTGCTCAAATCATGGTCGATCCATGACAATCTCAGCAATTCAAGACAGTGCAGGACTTTTAGAGGTAGAATAAGGATGGAATCCCTTGAACTTTCATCTCTTCCTAACACCCTTGTATTCTATTATTCTAACTTTTTTTTGGGTGTAAACCATGTTTTTTAAAAATTTAAAATTCTTTTTAAAAAATTTATTTTTTACGTATTTTGAATCGTTTTAATCCGTTAATTTTAAAAATAATTTTTTTATAAAAAAATATTAATTTAATATATTTTAATATAAAAAATATTTTAAAAAATAAATACAACAACGTAACATTTTTAAGCAGACCTACTCACTCTCTTATCCGTTTTTTTTTATTATTATTTCAATTATTATGGCCGCTACTATCCAGGAATTTCTAGAGAATTCTTCACTTTTTCTAGCAATAGATTTCCTTATTTGCATCTTGCCCACTCATACTTTCTTTATGTGCACATAAGGCCCTTATGTTCTCTCATTTTCTATATTAACCCTCATACTTTCTCTTATTTATACATTCATCCCATAAACTCTTTTGTTTGTTTTTGTTTTATTTTTTTTAATTGCATCCCTCTCATTAAATAAACTCCTTTTTTTAATCAATTAATTTGTTGAATCTAACCCTTCCACTCATCACAGTAATTTTCAACCACAAGTCTATTTGATTTGATTGTAATAAAAGATAATTTCTCTAACCATCTTTACCACTTTAATATTTCTCTTTCTCCTTTCAATTTTACTATTTAATTTTAATATATAATATTTATCTGTGGGTTTACAATTATATCAGTTTTATTTCACAAAAAAAATAAAAAAATAAATCAATATTACAACTATTTTTCATAAAAATTCATCTTAATATTTTATATTTATAATAATCTAATTGTATAATATTAATTTTATTTAATTCAAGTTAAACTTATCATGGAAAGTTGTATTGTTAACTTACAATATCTTTATATTAGATTTATAATATAAAATTAAATTTATGACACTAACTAAATATAAAAAATTAAAAAATATTTTTTATCTCTTACATTGTTTAGAGCTACTTGTTTATAAAAGAAAAAAAATTGTACTGTTAATGTTTTTTCTTCATATAAAAAAAAGTGAAAAAATATATTGGAAAACTATGGAGAACTTTTAAAATACGTTTTCTAAATTTATAAAAAAAGCTAGTTTTTTTAATGGGAAAATATTGCATTTGAATAAAAACAATTTAGTTTTTTTCCTAACTCTATTCTTTTTAAAACATTAAAATATTATACTGTTTCTAGATTCAACAGTTGCTGGCAACCACTCCAACGATTCTTTTCCAATCAAAATAAATGTACACAAAAAAACTACATCTTACATACAGGGAGGGGTATTCATGTTATTATTTTTTAAAATATTTTTTATATTAAAATAAAATATTTTTTATTTTTAAAATTAGTATATTAAAATATAAAAAATTAATTTTTAATTTAAAAAAATTGAATTTTTTTTTTAAAAAGGGGGTTTTCTGAAAACGCTTGTGGAGAAGAGACAAGGATTCCAAGGAAAAGAATAAAATAAATAAATAAACAATAAAAATTTGTAGCCATGTACAAAAGATGGGAGTCAGTGGAAAGGGCATAATGGTCATTTCAATTTCCCCTCCAATCAGACTTTAGCGCTTGTGCTTCTTTGGCTACCTACCATGTCGCTGCTCCAGGTAATTTCAATATATATATATATATATATATAAAAGAAAACTCTCAAGGTATAATAATAAAAAAAAAAAAAAGGAAAAGGAAAAAAAGGGGCGTAGGATTTAGTTAGAAAAGAGAGAGAGGAAGGGACACGGGAAAAGGCGATAAATGAAAAGACGAAAGAAGAAGACCCTTAACTACTTGTCATTGTCCAAAAATACTGAATTTTGGTAGTTGAAGTCTTCAATTATTGATCGATCTAAGAACCAACATCACAATTCTCTTTCTTTTCACAGGCATCCATTTCTTTGATTGATTGGTTGATCGTAGTTTAGTATAGTTTCCCCTTCCGAAGAAGATGTTTTATTCTTCACTTTTATTGCTTAATTTCTGAAGCAGGCCAGGTCCGTCCAGCAATCCAACCTCTCCCCAGTAGCTTACATATGGATCCAAGTACAGTTTTCCTTCCTGTCTCTGTTCTACTTGCTCCATACAACGAGAGTAGAATCTCTCTCTCTCTAAAACTACACAACTGGGTGGGGGTTTGCTTATAATTATGAATTGAGTTGGATGGAAGATGGGTATTGTCGTGTACTATGAATGATTTGAAAAAAAAACTGTGATGTGGTGATTTTAGGAATAATAGGAATGGGAATGATGTTGTGATCATATCAAAGGATTTTGTATATCTCTTACTTAACTAATATGTTAATGTGCTTGTATGAAACGTCAGATTTTAACTGCTGACTTCCTCCTCCTGCTGTTGCAGATGCTTCCATTGACGAGAGAGATGGTTTCAGGAATGGCGTCGAGAAAGTCAAATCTGTCTCTGATAAGCACACTGATCTCCTCAGGCCATCTGCTCGATATTATGCAACATCTAAGGGTACTCTTCTTATTCAGACTAGATTTTATGGTTCTTTATATATATATATGTTAATGAGCAAAATGTCAATATAACAACTTATCATGTATATCTCAATGGTTTGCTTGTTTCTGTCATGCACCGTGTTCTCTAGAACGTTGATGAGCAAGTCTCTGCCCTCCCCTCTCCAGATGGGACGGAGCTAGAATGACACAAATTTCCTCCCATATGCTAAGAAATACTCATGGTTGAGCGTCAATGTTGATCAGAGCATTAATGACCCCTTATTTTTTTTTATTATATATATGTTTTTGGAGATTCAAGTCCTTGACTATGAATCTGAAGCACTCTGATATTTTTAGAATGTACTTCTTTGCCATTAAATAGCATTTCACATTTTTTAGACATAAATTATTTTAGGAACCAATTTTTATCTACCAACTATATCAGGGTTATTGAATCCTACTGCCTTTTCATTTTCCATCTCCTGATTGATTTATTTTTTTAGTAGCCTTCAAATTTCTTTTTGTTTTTTTTTCTTTTTTAGGAGCACTGTTGCATGTTTGATTGTGTGCTTTATGGAATTATTTACCTCATCATATGACTTAATGTGGTGGATTTTCTGCCATTTTGATTTATATTTTACATCAAACTGATGTTTGCACTATTAATTGCTTATCCAAACTGCTGAGAGACGTTGTGCAGAACTGCGGATGGTAGGGCAAGTGACAGATGCAACAGATGGAGAAAAAGGAAAATATTCGCTTGTTAGAGATCCTGAGGATTTTCAAGGGATCTATGACAAACCCCTTCCATGCTTTGGCTGTGGGATTGGATGGTTTTCGTTAGTATTCTTCAAACTACCGTGTCTCCCCCATCCCCATGTCTCCTTTATGATGGTTATCTTTTCTGTTGCAGTTTTCTTTTGGGATTTGTGTTCCCGTTGATGTGGTATTATGGCACATTTCTTTACTTTGGAAATTACTACCGGAAGGATCCAAGGGAGCGGGCAGGCCTTGCCGCTGCTGCAATTGGGGTAAACTCTCTCTCAAAACAATTATTCTGTGGCTAGTGAAGCAACAGGAGTCCGAGTCTGAACTGCATTTAGGAGATGATAATCAGATTCTCATCACTGTCTTCCTTTGTCACTGACCTGATATGTTAAACAGTTACATTTATAGCATACTTTTTTGGGGGCATTGTCCTCGTGAAACTTTGCCTTGTTGAATTTTTACGCAATTTTGATCCTTGATTTTAATGCTATTCCTGGTACAGGCAATGTCGTTTTCTGTCGTGCTGCTGGTCATAATAGGTTATCGTTCTCTGTTTTAGACTTGGCAATCCACTTCCAAGTAAGTTCGTATGGCTTTATACATTTAAAAACAGAACAGATTTCAGTCGCAAGAAACTGCATGCGCAATGTAGATAAAATGTTCAGGCGGAAGAGCACAAAGAATGTTGATACGAGATTGTTCCTTCACATTTGGAGATTACCTTCACGGCTACATTGAAACATTTGCAAATTCCTAAACTTTCTTCCTCCATATGCTGGGCATACATAAGATCCCAAGTGAAGAAAATCTTCAATTAGCTTGAAGTTTACTTGTGACTGAAAATAGAGGCATTGTTTATATACAATACATCTTGTGAAAATTGAGGCACTGTTTATATGCAATACATCTTGTGATTCGTGAAAAGGAACAATTTGGTTGTTGTTACGGGATGGTGCGTGTCCATTTCCTTTAAAACGTTAAATGGAGCATAATACCTTGCACTTTGATGTTACCCTACTTGGAAGGCTCAAAACTCGCAAGTTTTATCGTCCTAAGCTCTCTTTTTTTTAAGTTTAACGTGGATGTTCGGGTCAGTTTGCACGTACCTCGATTAATTTTACAGGCTTTAAAGTTGCCCTAAGCTCTCCTTGGGATGCTGGAGAGGTGGAGAGGATATTTGGTACGATTTATTTTTGTTTTTAGGTAATTTTTTTTTTAAGTGTTTATTAACTTGAAAAAATATATTAAATTGATGTTTTTTTTATTATATTTTTTTATAGCTTTAATGTAATGATGTTAAAAATAAATAAAAAATTTTAAAAACAAATTCTAATATATTTTCAAATAAAAAATTTATTTTAAAAGGTATATGCATGCTATATTTTTTAATATTCATAATTACAATATCATTATATTTACAATATAACCACCTTTGAAGAGGCGTGGTGAAGAGAATATTTGGGAATGATTTTATAAAATATTTTTTTTTAGAAATGTATTAAAATAATATATTTTTATTTTTAAAAAAATATTTTTAATATTAATATATTAAAATGATTTGAAAAATATCAAAATATATATTAATTAAAAATAAAAAATAAATTAAAATTTTTTTGAAATGAAAAACAAAATCACAAGAGACAGATTATGCTTGTCGGGATTGTTTTTCTGTGCTAAACTGGTTAGACCAGAACATTCATAAGAAAATCTTTTCTCCCAGCCTGGCATTAGAATTAAATTTCGGCTGACAGGCTATAGAGCACGCCCATTTCCCAACCAGTCCCTGAAACAGCTCGGTATTTACTAACACAGTGGATGGATAAGATCAGCTCATGCGCGCCAGCCCATGCGCACACTGACTTTCAATCTTAAACCAGTGAAAAAGCAATGAAACTCTCCTACAAGATTATTTTTTTTTCTTCTCAAATAGAATCATTCAGTAGCAATACAAGTCTGGTGTTCCAAGGGTGAGTTAAAAAATTGAGAAAATTAAGAAAAAAATTACTAAAAAAATTAATTAAATTAATTAAAATTTTAAAAAAACCGACCGGTTCGGTTCGGTATCGGTTTTAGGCTTATAAAACTGAATCGAAAAAAACCGAGTCAAACCAAAAAAACAAAGTCAAACCGAAAAACAAAAAAAAAACCGAGTCAAAACTTGAAAAAACAAAGCCAAAACTGGAAAAACCAAGCCAAACCGGAAAAAATAGAGCCAAACAGATTTGAACCGAATCGAACCGAACCGAAACCGGCCGGTTTGAACCGGTTTCGGTTTTTTTTTATATAAATTCAGTTTGGTTATTTTTTTATAAAAACCGAATCAAACTGAATCTGATGACCCTATCCTTATATGTCATATGAAAAGCTTCTTTAATAAGACTGCAGGCAAGCATCTAGGCTCCCCCGAACCAGCAGTCCATAGAGAACCCACAGCTCAGAATGATTTTTTTTTTTTTGATTACCCTAGGTGTCCAGGCCAGCTTACGCGCACCACAACTAATCTCAGGGCCTACTGAACATTCTGCAAGCCCAATAAACAGGTAAGGCACCGCGGGGGTGACAGGCTGGTACTCTTGAGGATCGAATCCAGGACATTCGCAAAGGCAAACCTTGCAGTTGACCAATAGGCTAGACTCTCAAGTATAGCTCAGAATGATTCTTGATTGAATTGGTTGCTGAACAAATGCTAAGGGAATTTAAGAAATGATCCTAAGAATATTCCAGATATTCCTACTTGTATTGTCCCTTATAATAACTAGCCTATAGAAATTGACATTCTTATAGTTATTAGAAAAGTAGTTTGATCCTATACCAACCATATTCTATTGCCAAATATTTATCTCACTGAAAACTTTTTATCTCTAATACATCTCAATTATTTATTCCAAGAAGTATTTAGGAAGTTATGGATGATCTAAATTAAAGGTTAGTAATTATAAAAGAAATGAATGCTCTAAATAAAAAAGACACATGGAAAGTAGTTCACTTTCCAAAGAAAAATAAAAAATTCAAGAGCAAATGGGTTGCATAGTTGAATGCAAAACGGGTGGAAGCATAAAAAGGTACAAGGTAAAGTTTACGACAAAAGACTTTACACAAACATTCAACATTTATTATTAAGATATATTTGCTTTAATAGCCAAGATAAACTCAATTCGGATATTATTATCTTTAATAGTGAATTTTAATTGGTCCTTAAATTAGATGAATGTTAAAAACATTTCTAAATAGATACTTGAAAGAGAAAGTCTTTATAAGCATACCACCTAGGTTTGATGAGGGGATTAGGAAATATAAAGCCTACATACTAAAAAAGCTTTTATATGGCCTCAAATAGTCTTCTAGAGTATGGTTCGAATGCTTTAAAAAGGTTATAAGACATTATGGTTATTGTCAAAGTCAAGAAAATTATACAACATTCAGGAGAATGTAAAATCACTATCTTGATTGTTTATGTAAATGACATAATCATAACATGTGATGACAATGTTGAACTGGAAAGACTTAAAAAAAACTTATTGAGGATTTTAAAATCAAGGATTTTGGTGTTTTGCAGTATTTCCTTGGAATTGAGTTTTCCAAGTCTAAAGAAGGTAAATTTTCACTCAACAAAAACATGTACTTGATTTACTTGGTGAAATAGGATTGTTCAGATACAAAGCAGCTAAAACATTAATTGAATCCAAATTAAAGTTTCAACTTATCAAAATTGAAGAAGTTGTGAATAGAGAGAAATACCAAAGACTTGTGGGTAAATTAATTTATTTAACCCATACACTCCTAAATATAGCCTTTGTAATAAGTATGATCATCCAACTAATGCATTCACCTAGTATGGAATACTTTGATGTCATTAATAGAATCTTAAGGTACTTAAAAGGGACTCTTAGAAGAGGTTTTTTGTTTAAAAATATGAAAACATATAGTTTAAAGTCTACATCGATACATATTAGGTTGGAAGTATAACTAATAAAAGAACAACTTCTGTTTATTATGGCTATATTAGAGGGAATTTAGTTATTCGGTGAAGTAAAAAGAAAAATGTTGTGGCAAAGAGTAACACATAAGCCAAGTTTAGAGCAATGCACAATAGATTTATGATTTTGTGTTGATTAGAAGCCTTTTAAAAGACATGCAAATTCTTCACTCCTTGCCTATGAAGGTATATTATGACAATAAGATAGAACAAAACACATTGAAGTTTATAAACAGTTCATAAAAAAAAAAAAAGATAAGTAGTTGAATGATCCACATGCCATATGTTCCAACCTTCGAACAAGTTGTTGATATACTCATAAAGGGACTTCATAAGAAACCACTTGATTGGCAAGTTGACCATGAAAGACATCTTCTAGCCAGCTTGAGGAAGAGTGATGTAATATAAAAGATTCTACATTGGGTTGTCTATAAATTAAAAAATAGATTTGATATTAATCAACTCTTATAAAATAGAAGCCACTCCTAATTAGGATATATAATTTTATTTGGTTCCTGATTTCATGTCTTGTATTCTTCTTTAAACATAATCCTTGTACATCCTATTTTTAATTAAGTCAATAAACTGATTTCAGATAATTATCTTTGTCTTTAGTTTTTGTATTGTAAAATTAGTATTACAAAGTCATATTATTAAATTCTTAAGTTATAAATTGTAAGATTTTCATGACTAAAGGAGGAAACTTATAGTAATAAAATTTATTATCATATTATGTCATTAATATTTAAAAATACCATATTATGTATGAATAAATCTAATATGAAAATAAGCATTTTTTCATTAATGAAGTTTATCTAAATCCATTAGTGTTTTAACATAAATCATGAATGATTCTTAATATAATAAGATGATTTTGAATCATATATATTAATAACATAATGTTTTTTAAAAAATCATAAAATAAAAAAATAGATTTAGAAGATTCAAACAAAATTGAGAAACTATATCTAAAGATTAAAATGAATGAGTTAAAGTGTACAGTGTTTATAGATTTAATGAATATAATTACATTACAAATTACAAAAAAAAAAAAAAGAAAAAAAGGAAAAAACATTGTGGATGCAGGGACCTTTTCATTGTGGATTCACACAGTGAAACCTAACTATTCTACTTCTTCTTTCTCTTTTTATGATCTTTGGCTACATAGGTGAATGAAAACCATGTTTTATCATCCTTTTATATATATAATCTCTCCCTCTTTCCTACCGATATCTACAATAACATTATTTTCTTTTATTTTTCTTTCTTTCTCCTTTCATGTCAGACTTTCTCTCTCTCTTTACCATACATATATCAGTGTAAGGTTAGTGATGACTATAAGATGAAGCTTCCAGGTGCTAGTTTGATTATAAAGGTTGGGTATTTTAGTTTGGAGGAAGCTTGGTTCAATTGAAAAGTGTTGGATAAAATATCAATTTATGGGTGGTTTTTATTTTGTTTGGAAGAAATAGACTCTCTCTCTCTCTCTCTACCACATAAAAAAAAATTTAGGTTTGCTTCTTTTTATTTTTATTTTCATGACACTTCTTTTAGTTTTCTCTCACGATCTTACTCAGTTTTCCTTTTGGGTTTTTCACTTTTATGTCGTTGTTCATTGATTATTTTGTGTTCATGGATTGTTGTTGCTTTATCAACTCTAGTAGCTTTTCACCAGCACCTTTCTCCTATTATTGGTTTTGCTTTGGTTGTTTCTTTTCTTTCCCTTATTTTTATGTCATTATTGCATAACTTAGCTTCATCTTTTATACCATGTTACATTGTTCTTCTCTAATCTTAGAAAAAAAAATTGATTGAGCTAACTCACTATATTGTTGGGATTGTAATGGTTTTTTTGTTTGTGTTGGCACCCCCATTTTGGCTCTACCTCTTCATTTTGATTGATTGCTATTTTGATTGTTTGTTGCATCTATTTTTAGTGCAACAATTGCATACCCAATGTTTTACTTCTCCTATCTTTCTTTTTTTCTTACCTTCCCTTGTTGAAAGTTTTTTTTTAAATATGGTGAATGGGCATATTTAAGACCAATTTAAAAGTGGGGTCCACTCACTTATATGGTTAAAACTTTATTTGAATTTAATCTCCAACATGAGCTCTTTAACATAGAACATTAACATGATTTAAATAAATTATGGATGAATGAAAATTTGATCTCAAAGAACCCTTGGTTAGTATGTGTTGGAGAAACCCAAAACCCTTTAAAAATTGGTATCCCATATAGGAAATAAACAAGATTTGTTTATTGTTTATATAGTAGGAAGGTGAAAAGTTAAAATTAAAACCAAAGGATACCAAAGCTTTTAGAGGGGAAGGGGGAGATCCTAAATAAAGTGGATTTTGGGCTTAAATTCACACACGGGCATGCCTAACCTAGCTTGACTCGAGCTTGGGGCCTAGGCTTGGTTTGGGTATGGATTTCTTATAAAATAAATTTTTAGGCTATAAAAGATTATTTTTCACAAGCTTATTTTTGGGCTTGGGTCTAGTCCAATAATAATTATTATTACTAATCCATTGTCAACCCATAAATTATATCTAATCAGTTTCTTTAATGTTTTCCCTAAATCATAACTTGGATAGTTTTTATAGTTCTTTAAAGCCAAAACTGTTAAATTTAATTCAAGTTTTATTATGGGTAATTAAAGTTAGTAAACGAAGAAGTTTATTTTGGTATTTTTAAGAATTAATTCTTCTAAGTTTTGGCTCCAAAGATGCACTACAAAAATAAGGTTGTAGGAAGAGTTTTCCATAATGTTTTTTTTAAAGATTTTCTACACTCTTCCTTACCTCATGTGTTAGTATTTTCTTCTAAGCTTTAAGCTTCTTTTTTTTCCCTTAATCTAAAGCTTAGGTTTGGTTTTCTTGAGAGATACTTGAGTCCATTATTTTTTATTTTTTGATCTTATTTAGAAGTGTATTTAAATAATATGGTATTGTTGAAATTTTAGGAGGCTTATCGTAAACATTCTAGATGCATAAAGTGAGGATCAAGAAAGCCTTAAGAATAAAAGATATGACATTGACAATAACAAAAGCTTCATTATTTTTAAAATATTTAAATAAGTAAGTACTCTTCTTTATTTTAGTTCAAACATAGATATTTTTTGTGATTCCTATAAATGCTAGGATTGTGATTAAATCTCTTATGATACTTTGGATATATGTTTAATATGCATGCTAATATCGTTATACATTTTTAGTCTTTAATTGCATGTTTGTCATGATATATATATTATTTATAAACTTACAATCTAAACTTGCATGTTCTCTATTTTTTATTTGGTTATCTAATTTAATTAGAATGCTCTGTTGTGATAAACTAAATAATCTATAATCACTACTCTAATTAATTTTCTAATATTTTTTTGACAACAATCTTAAGGCTTTGATTCAATTTAATTAAATTTTGTTTAGTTTATCTTGTGAAAAACCTAAATCAATTGTTAAATTGTTAAAGAGGATATTAATATCTTTAAACTTTAAGTTATAATATAATGTGTTTTTAGTTTTTTTTTTCACACATATAGATATTTTTTAACTAAATGTTTTCATCTATAATCTTTTTTTTTTAGTTTAATTTTAGAAGGTTACTAAATATCTTTTAGTTAAAGTTATAGTTAATATTCTAAAATTATTATTTTATACAGTTTGTAAGTTTTAATGAATGTCAAATATCATTTAGAACTAAACTTTCAAAATATTGTTTTTGTTTAGTTTATGCTTGTCATATTTGCAAACTTGTATGAATAATCATGCAAATTGTTTAATTTCCTTAAACATAATATATTGGTATGATGCAAGTTAGAAGGATAACATAATGATTTAAATATATCTATATTTGATTTGTTTAATCATGCATATTTGGAAATACTTAATTTGTTTAGTCTTTTGTAATTGCTTTACTTTTTTATATCACTTATTTATTACTTGCTTGTTGCTTGTTGAGAAGCCAAAATTTTTATTTATAAAAGTTTTAGTTATTTTTATAGAAAATCAATGTCTTTATTTCAAGAAGCGGTTGTTTTAATTAATGTTGTTTTGGCAACTATTATTTTTAAAAAGAAAATTTCACCATCACCTATTTTGGTACATGGTGATAAATTTTAAAAGTTCGATGATTTGAACTTCAAAAGGTGATAACCAAAGATGCTATTCTATTTTACTACCTTGAACTTAACAAAGTTCTTAACTAAATAAGGACCAAAACTGTCAGATAATATAACTAATCCCACTATAGTGGCAACTATGGATGCTTTGAATTACAATGATTTCATGTCTAAAAATCATATTTTAAATAAATTGTACAATAGTGTATGATGTTTATAGTTTGATTTAAAGTGCAAAGATATTAAAAAAATTTTGGATGTGAAGTGCATGGCTAAAATGCTAACATGAAGAAGTTTATAATACATAAATTTTTTTATTACAAAATGATCGATTGAAGGATTGTTATAAGTCAAGTTTAAGAATTTTAATTATATTATATTATATTTATTTTGAATGCATGACTTTGAGTGAATCTTTTAAAGAGGATAATAAGTTTTTTTAGAGAAACCTAACTTTCCTGGGTATAGCAGAAAATATTATGAAACAAAGGAAAAGTTCCACAATAAAAAAAAATAAAACATAAAAGAATAAAGAATTACTAAGAAGTTCGACAGCAATTGTTTTATCTACAACAAAACTAGACATTTGACCAAAAATCACAACAAGAAAGATCACAAGAAGAAATAAAGCTCAATAAGAAACTCATAAACAAAACAAAAAAAATTACTTAAGCCAAAACATGACCGAGGTTTATCAGTTTTAAAAATGAATTGATCTATTGTTTTTCAAATTCAATATAGAAAATTCAGATAGGAATATGTACATACAAAAAAAAGAACAAAAAACATAAAATCTTGACACCCTCAATCAAGAAGATCTCTAAAAGTTAATAACATTTATTTTTTAAAATATTTTTCAGTAAAAAATATATTAAAATAAATTTTTTTATTTTAAAAAATTATTTTTAATATCAATAATTAAAACAATTTAAAAACATAAAAAAAATTAAAATAATTTTTTAAAAAACTTTTATGCAACCCCATTTAAAACACTATCAAATAATAGCTAAATCCCCGTTATAAGAAGACCACATCTTAGCAGTAGAATCAAATTTTCGATTTGGCATATGTACAAATAGAAAAGAAAAAAAAAATGAAATCTTGATACCCTCGACTAAATCTACGAAATAAGAAGACCACCTATATACAAGGGAATTATTGCCGAGTTATCAGTAAACTACAATTTTAACTATTAAAAGCTAATTTCTTGGCAGGCAAAATGAGTTTCACACCGTATGACAAGTCCATTAACGTTCTATAAACCATGGATTCAGATCTGTCAGGACCCATTCACCCAGTGGAGATTTCTGTGTTCATTGCATTTTCGACCAAAACTGATGATTGGTCATGGTGAGTAGATGCTGGCTGCATTTCTGATTTCTTCTTCTCTTTGAGAATCACCTGCTTAGGCATTACCTCTAGCAGAAAGCTCCCTCCATTCCATGCAGCTGCTGAAACCTTGAGTATTTGGAAGACCACATGCAATTCATATGACAAAAAGATGGGAACTGTGAGTGCCATGGTTGCCACAGTAAATATTGCTTGCAACAGAATGTACATCAGCAGGCGATTCTGGTCCCCAAGCAAACCACTCAATTGCCACCATATATTATTTGCTTTCTGGGCTTTTTTTGAGAGCTCCCTAACAGACAAAACACCTATTAGGAGAAAAGTTTTTCAAGCTAACAAGTTATAATATATGGTAATACGCATGGCAAAAGATAATGCTTATAGTTAAACCATGTGCAAATATCCATGTTCACAGAGAACTCAGAACCTGTAAGAAGTCATGACTTCAGGATCTCTTAATAGCCTCTGCCTACGTAGGACATTGACGATAAGGAAATAAAGAGCTTGCCACAGGGTATAAGCAAACAAGGGCACCCAGAACAACCATGTCAAAAGGTAGGATTTGTCTTCCACTCCATATGGCCATGAGACTCTGCGGGAAGTTTCTTTTGGATGCATGGCTTCGAAGGTTGCAGGATTCCACCACCGAATAGTAAAGAAAACTAACCCTGAAAGGAAAACAGCTCATAAATTCTGGAGAGTTACTAATGATTGACCAAAAAACATTAACTTGGCCCTTCATTTAAAAGGGCTCCATTGGCCACTTGCTGGTTTCCAGGAAAAAATAACAGCTGTTGAGAGCTTGAAATTTCTTTTTTTCATTAGATTTATCAATAGATTGAGGGGCATTGGTTTCAAAACTTTGTACAGGCTAAAAATTTTTGTAAGTCATTTCCCATGCTGAGCCAATAACAGAGCACATTGATCCATCAGATAATTAGTTTAGTTGTTTCTTAATCTATAAACCACAAGTCACAAAGCATAATACAACTTGCTTTTGGACACTCTTAAGTATCAAAATTGTCACTCCACTCGCTTCCAGTTTGGAAATGTCATCCTTACATATCCTCGGAGCAGCAGGCATTAAAATGAGATAACATAGAGAAATCTTAATTAAAGAACACTTAGAAACCAAATAGATTTACAATGGGATTTACAAATGCAGCAGTACATTGGATAATAGGAGAGAGATGGTTTTCTATTATGAAACTATATGCATAATTTGGTCTTCGAAGTTGTAAAAAGGGTAGATTTAATGGTAGAAATTGGATCCAAAATTTGACTGGAGGAGAGTTCAAAATAAATAGAGGCAGAAAAATCTTGGAAAGTTAATAATCACAAATACATTAGACCTCAGAAGTAGGATGAACAATCCTTCTTTGTGCAGAGTCCAGATTTAGTTTCAATTTTTAGCAAATTCAGACATAACCAGTTGTGGCACAAGTCTGATTTGTTTAGATAACTTGCATATATAAGTTCTCTTAAGGAGACATTTTCTCAGTGTTTGCAGGTTTAATTGCCCCATGTCCAATCACAATAGACAACTTTTTTATCCTCTAAGAACCCTCATCAACAGTTATTTAGCGTGATATGATTAAGACATGCTACATGTTGATTTGCCTTCTAATACAGACAGTCAACACTCAAGTTAGCAAAACCAAACAATGAAGTAATACATGAAATTAACTGTAAGTTTGCTCTAAAACGAATTGAACAGCAGAACACACAGGATTTAGGTTTATGAATAAGAAAGCGAATTAGAAGTTTCTCAAATAGAATTTGCTAAGCTGGTTTACCTCAAAAATAGTATGAATGCAGAGATCAGCAGTTTATGTAAAATAGGAATACATGCATGGTTTCACTCTATTGGGGATAAGGGGTGTTCTATACAAGGCAACCCAGAGAGAAGAAGGACCATCTCACCAGGTAGAAGATGTATTAGGACACTAATAAGTTTGTCAGCAGAACTAAAAACCAAGCTACAACGCCAAATAATCAATGCCCATGCCAATGGTCCCTACAACATTTAAATGAGTGAGAAGAGGATAAAATGAAGCATTCATCAATTAAAAGGTTGAGTTGCCACAAGCATATTTACTTACTTCAGCAAATGAGAAGCAAACCATGAAAAGCTTTTCGTTCTTTGGATATAGAAGAAGGTCGACCAAGAAGATCGTATTGGCATAATAGCAAAAATCCTGAAACCAAAACACTAAAGTCAATTAGTCATTGATGTTCTAGACAACCAAGTACTGACTAGTTAGTAAATAAAACTTAAAAGCAAAGCATTTAGTGACCAGATATCTCAATTTTTTGAAAGCTTTGCAAATCATGCTACTTCAGAAGCATTTCTATTGGCATACTTTAAAAGGGCCCTTGAATTGATGGCATCTTATGTCATGTTAATTCCTTAAAATCTTAACAATCCTTTAGTCCCAACTATACGGGGTTCTGCACAAATTCTGTTACACAATTCTACTCTATCCATCATCTAGTTCCTCAAACATGTCTTAATAAGCTCTAGGTCACAATAGCAAAGACATGACTGAACATATGGCTCCCTAAAAATGACCTTCTTGATGCATACCCTGGAAAATTTTAAATATAGAGGTTCATGTACCTATGAGAAGTTAAAAAAAAAATTACACAAGAACAGCATACCAGAAGATAATAGTGCCATTTCTTGAACCGATAGTATATCCACCGGAGAGGAACAAATGTGAAATAGAAGAAACAATACACATAAGGGATATCTTGTGGCCCTGAACATTTAACAAACAAATCAACAAAGGAATTCTTGAAAACAATTGACAGTTACAAATTCCATCAATTAAACAGTATATTGTTACTCACTCGCTCCCAAAAGGAAGCAAAAACCCCCGAACCCGAGAACACCAAGAAGATAAGTCACCTACAAAACAAAAGGCAAATCAAGTCCATAACTTTTGTTGCTAACATGCTCATATAACAGCAAAAGAATTGTTCTTTTTTTTTTTTGTTATATATATAGCAAGACCAGCCAATGTTTATACGAATTCAAAAACAAAACTTTCATGTTTCAACCAAAAACCAATCATGAAATGAATAAAACAAACCAAAAACAAAAGGGCTAACCTTATTAATAAACCTTTCATGTTCCTCGGCTTGTTTGGCAATCTTAACAGCCTGTTTAGACAAGATCTCTTTGGTTTGGTTCGCTTGTTTTGACAGCATCTCCTTTGTTTGAGCCATTTTCTACAACAAAAACAAAGCATGCCCAGGTCGTTAAAACAATCAGAATCACTAAAGCCAACAAGAAAAACAGAGATTTGAATGTTACCTTAGATCGGTCCTTCAGCCTCTGTTTCACCTTTTCGAACGAATCCCCATTTGTTGTGATTATTTCCTCCACAAGCTCTTCGTTGTTTGACATTTTTTTTCCTTTTCTCTTACTATTTGATTTCCTTCTTTCTTGTTTTCTTTTGTTATTAAAAGAGAGAGGCGCAGAGAGAGAGAATGAGAGAGCCGAAGCAGAAGGGTTGTTTTTGTTGCTGTTGTTTTTTTTTTTTTTTTTTTTTTTTTAACAGGGAAATTTTCTTTTTTTTTTCTCTCTCTTTCTTAATTTTTTTTTCAATACTGTTTAGAGAATGTATTTTATATAAGTGTTATGGATATGGTTTTTTAAAAATAGATTTTTAAAAAATATATATGTAGTTGTGATTAGTTTGTTTTAGATAAGTATTTAATAAAAATTTTGATCAAAGTTTATATATTGTAAAAAACCACGTGTAAGGTGTTTGGATAAAATTATGCTCATATTGATTTAGGTAATGATATTACCAAAAAAACATTTGATTATTTTTTAATTTTCAATTGTATTAATTTGCATTTTATTGACATTAAATTTTACAAACCACCACACCAATTACAATACTTTTTTTTATTGTTCTATTAAACTTGTTATAATCTCATCCCGAACAAAATACATATGTGAAGGCCTATGATTTCCATGAGTTTGTGACCGTGAAAACACATCGGTTAAAAAATTCTCGGGAACAAAATCAGGATGACGATCAAATTCTCTAAATGCAATATCTTCTTGTGACTTTCTTCTAATATAGTTGTGTAGTGTCATAGATGCCACTACATTTTAAACCTGCGCTTAGTAAAGAAATGATAATATATTCTGCAAAATTCTACTCTCTTTTTTCCACACTCTAAATGTATATTCAATGACACAACGTACTAAAAAGTGAGCACAATTGAAAATTTCTTCTTGTGTTCATGGTTGGTCTTACCTGTGAAATTTTTGGAAATGATACCTCTCATCTGTACATGGAACTAAAAGTCCGTATTCATTTGAATATCTAGAACGACTAAATAGTACTTCCCTACAATAACATCTACAAACTTTGTTAATTACTTATCAATAATAAAAATAAAATTACCTCTTCTTGAAATAAATAATATTATATATTTTGATTTGTTAATACCTTCTAGTGGCTTAAAAATTTTGATGTTAGGATTGTAAATTGGCTCTAGAAATATTCGTGTGTCATGTGCTCTACCCTCTCATCCAACCCAAACAAAAGTGAATTGCATGTCAAAGCTAAATACAGCCATAACATTTTGTGTAGGTAAACCTTTTTCCACCGATAAATGATATTTGATTTTATGAAGAAACGCATGCCCACATGTGTGCCATTAATAGCTCCTACACAATTCTAGAACAAAAAACTAAAACAAATAAAAATAAGTGAAATAAGATATAACCTAAAATTATCGAAATTAGTAATCCATAGAATTACATATTAAAAAAATATGATATTGTTACCTTGAAATGCGGCATATATCTTGGATTATTTTCAATTTCTTGTGGTGTGTTTAAAAATTCAGGATCATCAAGTTTAATGATATCCATTGCAAGCAAACATATCATGTGTAGAACTTCATTAAAATATCTACTAACAGTTTTTCTAGAATGTTGAAATATTTCCTACCCTTCCCTATTTAAAGCACCTAATGATAATATATACAAAAGCATTCAAACCTTCTTAAAAACACTCATCCTTCTTGATGCTTTTAGCCCATATTGGCTTTCTAAATCTAAGCAAAGACTTTCAAATGTTCTTGCATCCATCCTACACATGTTCACACATCCTCTCCAATGTTCATACAAAATTTCATTCAACCATTGCATTTTTATATTGTACGAAACCATACATGGTTCTTTATAAACATAATTATTATAGTACAATGCAAACGCTCCAGCTATGTATAATACTAGTTTACAATGATCAAACTCTCTTATCCAAAAGGACTCACCTTCATCATCATCATTGCCATCACCATCATTGTTGCTACCATTTTCACCATAACTAACATAATCAACAAAGCGATTCATTACTTTACCATAATTGTAAGACCCGAACTTTCAGGATTCGAGTCGTGACAATAATCTCCATCAAATAGCACATCAAACCATTAGGCATCCATATTTATAATGGAAGATAAAATATTGTATTTGTAATAAGCATAAATTACAGTTAAATTTAAAATAATTCATACAATATATAAGATTTAATAATTTAATTCATACATAGTAAGACACTATATTGATTTTAGATTAAAATGAATGGTTTGCTAAATGTGTTATGTACAAATGATACATTCAAGAACTATTAATTATCAATGCAACACCTGGTAGGTGTTCAGTGAACAAATGAAACATTAAAAAAATAGTGCAACTACTTAACTTGTATATGTATTTACTATCCTTGTAACTTACAACAATGACAGTTATAAGAGTAACTTTTAACTCATGTTTTTTTTATCAAACAATAGCTAAAATAATGTTACAATTAACTACTTTTAAAGGAGAACTTGTACACAATAGGATGTAAAACAACTTCTAAAAACAATGTGTTTGAATATGAGAAAAAAAAGTTTGAAAATGACACTACAACAACCACTAATACTTGAATATATATATATATATATGCATGTCCACTTATAAATTGAGTATTAGTTGTTCAAAATGGCTACCTAACATTCAAATCTGCTAAACAATCAAATCCAATATGAAAAAATGAAAACAACATAACACCTAATAGTCAAGAGGTTGTGACTAATAAATCAATCTAAAACAAGTTGAACAAATCAAAAATCATAGTAGAAAAGAAGGGATACCAATCATTGTAAGATAATATACATTACAAGAGATTGACATATCTGTATACTTATATTTTATTTCTAAGAAAGAAGATTTCAATGGAATGAACATAACAAAACTAACCAAAAAATGACAAGATGATGGTGACTTTCCATTTAACTATGTCACTCTGTTAGATGACATATCTTTACAATATAATGTACATTGTAGAAATACCTATATAATTGTAAATACTAGCTAAAATATAAGAGGATTTCTTATGAAATGCATAACCTGAATTAAATCAACCCAAAAACACAAAACAAGCAAAACCAATTTTGTAGGTGACTTTCCAATTAACTATGTCACTCTGTTAGATGACATATCTTTACAATATAATGTACGTTATAGAAATACCTATACAACTGTAAATACTAGCTAAAATATAAGAGGATTTCTTATGAAATGCATAACCTGAATTAAATCAACCCAAAAACACAAAACAAGCAAAACCAATTTTGGTAGATTGTGACAATTTACATGAATAACAACTTAATTGGGGACTTGTTCTCAACATAAATGATGTTAACACAGTCATCATTGTTCAATTAGATTATTCAATAATATACAGTTATAGTAGGGCTAACAAATATCAGTACAATTACTACATAAAAGCATTACAATAGCATTGTAATATATCAATATAAGACATTGCATTCATATTTTAGAGAACTTAGCAGCAGGTCATTAGGAACTATATAAAGAACATAAAATAAAAAATTCACAGCACGATCCATTCAATGTAAAGTTATCATGTCATTGTGATCCTTTCAATAACACAACAGTAGGTAACAATAACATTGTTCTCCCCTCTAACAAGCTGTTAAAAAAATATAACTTATATTAAAATATGGTTCACACAACATCTTTAATAAGGATAAGATAAAAAAACAAACAAATAATAGTAATTTCAAAAAAGAAATTGTAAATAATGACATCACTTAAGGAATTATTGTATGTAAAATCAGGAAACTCAAATGAAAAGATAGAAATTGACCATTTTTTTCTACTATTTTGATTGTCATTCATACATTATTTTCAACCAAGAGTATTTCCTCTCAAGATTTCCCATTGCTTTTCATCTCTCTTTCTTGCTTCATGCAGATAAGAATTTTGTTGTGAAGGTGTGTATTGGACTTCCGAAGTCAACACCATGTATTGAATGAAACTCTTCCATTACCTCCTCAATGGTACACCTTTTTTGTTTCTTGAAGTCACTGTATAATTACTAGCCATCAAAACACTCTTAACAAGTCGATCTAAACGTGAGAATAACTTAGCTCCCATTTCAGATCCTTTTTTTTTAGGTTGAGGTATAGAGGTTAAAATATGTTTTCTCTTAACACACCGTGGTTGCTATTGTTGTTTACGACTTTACAACCAGCTACCATCCTAGTAACATCTTTCACAAAATCGGGAATAACATCCTCATCCAAATTGCCACTTCCTTCCTTGACATTTTTATCAATATTACTTAAATTTCCCAATCCATCACGACCTTGATCTTCTTCAGAAATCATTCCTTAAGATAGAGCCCATGCATGTTGTCTAGTTGCGATAATGTTACTGACCATTGTGTCATATTTGGCACGCAATGTTGGCTCTATGTTGACATGCTTAAACTTTCTTACTTCTCTAATTTCCTAACAATAATAAACAAAATATAGTCAAATACAAGTTAAGATTACATGATTTTAAGGAAAATAAAATCCATTTAAAATAGTAAGTTACTAAAAAATGGACCTGGATTTTAGGTGTCCACCATTCATCAGATGCAGAGATTGTAACAAGTTCAAAGCTCCTGTTGTAACCCATTTTTGGGTCCCCACATAAAAAATAATAAAATACAAAAAAATTCAAAAAAATATATTATCAAAAAATATAACAGTGAAAAAATGCCAGAGCGCCCTAAAAATGCTCAAAAATTGATTGAGGATGTTCAAAAATCAAAAATTAATTTTTTGACAGTATATCATTGACTGATGAGAGCCCCGATGATAAAGAAAATTCAATTTGTGGAAGAAAAAATGCAAAATCAGAAGTTTATGGACTCAATTAAATTTTATTAAAGGTTTAATTGCATTTATGAAGATTTTAATTGCAAGAAAAATTGATTTTGGAGTTAATTTGGGCTTTAATTAGGAGAAATTAATTTTCTAGGGTCAAATTATAATTTTTGGAAGTTAATTTGGTCAAATCAGGGGCTTAATTGCATAAATATTGAAGTTTAATGGCCAATTAGGGACTTAATTGAAGAAATCCGAGACCAAGGACTAAAATGCAAAACGCGCGCAAATTGAGGGCCGAAATTTGAATCTGAAAATTTTTGGCGCCTTTTCCTTTTAAATGAAACGGCGCGTTTTGACCAAAACGGCGCCGTTTCATTCACTGTTGCTAAAAAAAAAAAAAAAAAAAAAAAAACAGAAGCCCAAAACGGTGCCGTTTTGACGGCACTGTAGCTCTTCTTCTTCCCCTGGACGCGCGAGGCAGGGGAAGAAGAAGATTTTTTCTTCCCCTTTTCGCCTACTTTCTTTCCCGGCTTTGGCGCAATAAGACGCCCACAATTCACCCACTTGTTTGGCGTTGTTATCCGTTGAAGGTAGTGGAGGGGGGCGGCCAACAGTAGCCGCCCCAACACGTTCTCCCTCCCCTGTTTTCCTATAAATACAGGGGAGGGCTGTTGAAAAAAAAAAAAAAAAAAGAGAGGAGAAGAGAAGAGAAGGGAGAGACAGAGAGAAGAAAGCAGAAGAAGAAGAAGCAGAGAAGAGAGTCCACCGCAGGTAGACTCCGCCCCCTTTTTTCCCGTCGTTTTTTTTGTTCTGCATGCATATTAATTAGCGAGTTACTGTGCTGTGCACAGTAACTCGCTAATTAATTCACGGTTACTGTGCATGTGCACAGTAACCCGCAGATTAATTCTCTGGTTACTGTACACACAGTAACCCGGTTACTATGTGCACAGTAACCAGCCCATGCTTTGGGCTTAGGTTCGGCCCAGCCCATATATTTGGGCCTAATCCGGCCCATTTCAAAGAAAAAAATCAAAAATATTTGTTTCAGCATTTTATAATTTTTCCGTGTAATTTTTATGTCATTTTGATTAATATTTGGTGGTATTTTTTATGTTGTTAAAAATACAAAAATCTGATATCAAAATACCTGGTTTTCGGCAAAAACTTCCAAAAATAAAATTAAAAATTAAAAAAGAGAAAAAAATGTTTTTGTGCATACGGCCAAGTGTCTCAAATCTACAAAATCATATCGTATTTTTTATATGTCAAAAAAACAATATTTTAGCATGCATTTTGGCTTTAATAACCAGTTTATTAAAGTCAAGAGAACATTGGCCAAAATTTCAAAAACAATAAAAATTTTATTTATTTATTTTTTTAATATCCGGGATATGACATTATACGTAATACATATTCCAGATATTTAAATTCCGGATGTTTCATTTTTTTACAATAAGACCTGGGGTATGACATTACATGTAATGCGTATTCCGAACAACAAAAAACCACAACACAACCTTAGATTTTATCAGACATTAAAACAATGCAGCCTACCTTAGGTAGGGCGTAGTTGGGGTGCTAATACCTTCCCTTTACGCAACCAGTCTCCGTACCCGATCTCTAAAGACCAGTTAAGGTTCCTAGTAACCAGAATACTAGGTGGCGACTCCCAGTCCATATTTTCACTTGTAGAGACAAGAATTCCTTGTCTCTCTCCCTTTTTCCAAGGAATAAATATTCCGATTTTTCCTTGAGGGTGGATGATCGCCGCGCCGCCGCACACGTGCGACAGCTCTATCCAACACCGGTTTCAAATATTAGCCTTTTCCAAATCCTCCAGTTCTTTTTAATTCCATCCTATTTATTCTTCAGTTATGATTTAGTGAATGAATGTCTAGTTTGTTCTTTGAATGTAGTGATAATATATTTTCATCTAGCTTTGTTAAAATGAGTATTAGGCCTGATCTCTTTCTTGATAACTTTGATGCATATGTAACAAAATGTGTGCAATATTGCCTTGGTCCAAGAAGCTTTGCTATGACTTTCCGACCCATCCATATGTTTCTTACAAAGACTAAAACTAAAATACAATAAGTTAGTATGTTAGGATGAATGTGCAAGTAGTATGCATGCTACTATTGGATTGCAATACAAACGAATAATATATGTGTAGTTACTAAAAGCTTGATAGAACATGAAAATGGTATTTAGTATGTGTGAGATGAAATTTTTTGAGATAATATAGTTAAAATAAAAGGTATGAAAAACTTAAAAAATACAAAGATGCACATATGGTGATATTTAACTTGGTTTTATACAATTCAAAAACAAATGCAATCATAAAAGAGAAGAGAAAGTGGCAAACATTCCATTAAAGTAAATAAAATTAAAGATGGTCACCTCTCCAAGCCATTGTAAACAATTTAACAAACCTTTTTCTTCTGAGTCTTGATTGCCTTGATAATATAAAACCAAAAACATGAAACTCGTATAAAAATGATAGTAATGGTGGAAAAAATACTAATCACTGCCCACTACCCTACTGTTTTATATTAAAATTTTAGTCATGTGCTACAGGTTAATCATTCATTCAGACTCGTAATCTCTCAAGTATTAATCATTTTCCCTTGCACCAAGTAAGTTGGAGGAGCATTGTAGGAGTGTAGATAAACCGATTGTAGTAGTGGCATGAAATGACCAATTCAGTTGTTAGTGAAGACCATTTTTCATAATAGTGAACTGGAGTTCAATGTCTTTTCTATAGGCTTGTGTTGCAATTATGGAAGGGTTTGGGGGATGCTGTGTAGATTTAGGTGCTCTGGTTTCTGTCTAGATTTAGAGCTTAGAAGAGGTTTCTGTAGGCTGGTTTCTCACGAAAAAAAAGGTCATTTTTTGCCTTTCTTTACAAAACAGTAAATAAAACCACTGAGACTTTATGGTAACTTCAGGCAAACAAGTTAGGAATATTTATGAACACCAACTAAAAAAGCATGTAGACACTGTTGTATAATAACTGTGTTTTAAATTCAATTTTTTAATGGATCCCGCAGTACAAAACTCAATTCTTTTTGGAACCAAACATATGTTGATTATGGTTCACCACTAACGTGAAAGCTACCCTGAAAACAAACATAGTCTTAGTTACTCTGATAATAATTATATTATATTGTATAATAAAAAAGAAAAGAAGGTTATTTACAAAATAGAAATTTATTTGATCAATTAAAAAAAATTGAAACACCACAGATCAAATTTAATAAAAAAACAAAGAGATAACCCTTTTTTTCTTTTTACTATTCACAGGGTATGAAATAGTTCAGTTTAGTCCTTATAGTTTTTACATTTTCATTTTTGGTCCATGATTTCATACTTCGCTCTTAAATTTCATTTGTTTTACATTTTAGACCCTAGAATTTTAGAGGAGAGAGTCGTTGGAAACTTGAAGATGATAGAAAAAGTAATTGGTTGATCATATTTCAACCACCAAAAAGATCGATCTTGGTGTCAACAAGTTCTTCTTAAAAAAAGGAATTCAATGGAGGCATTGTGTCCCTTTGAACATTGGGTGTAAAATAGTTCAGTTTAGTCCCTATAGGTTTTACATTTTCATTTTTGATCCATGATTTTTTTAGAGTTTTATGTTTCACTGTTAAACTTTATTTGTTTTATGTTTTAAACCCTAGAATTTTAAAGGAGAGAGTTGTTAGAAATTTGAAGAGGAGAGATAAAGTAGTCAATCAACCACATTTCAACCTCCAAAAGGCCAAACTTGGTGTCAACATGTCCGTCTTGAATAGAGGGGTTCAATGGAGGCATCGTTTCCCTTTAAACATGTCGTAAAACACAGATCAAGACTCGTATGGATTTTTTATTTGGTCATATTTTTTTTTTAATGTATTTAGGTGAAAACATTGAAAATTAGGTTTTTGGGTTCCAAGAACTTAAACCCTGACTTTCAATGGTCAAAAAAGGAACTAGAAGGTGATACGTTGTCTACCACAATAAGTGACACATCGTATGTTATAAAATTGAGACAAGCAACTTTGTCATTAGCCTTGTTCAAAGAAAAAAAACACCCAACCAAATGTATGAGCCTAAACTATTTTCATGGTCATAATAAGTCTTTACTTAAAAAATAATATTTCTAATTAAAAAACATATTTCATCAAAATAAAAAGAAATTAATTAATAAGAATTTTTTTTATCCAGAATATGTTTTCTTTCCTTTTAGTTTAGATCATTATAGTTTATTTGAATTTTTTTTTCTTCTAATTATCATTTTTTTATTGAATAAACTATGTTGCTAATAAAAAACATTTTGGTGTCAAATAAAAAATACATAAATTAGAAAATACAATTTTGGAAAAAAGAAGAAGAAGCATTTCTCTCCTATATAATTTTCTTAGTTATCTTTCATGCAAATGTCTATTTTTATTATCATATAGTTAAATAAAAAATAGAGTAAAAAAAGCAAAGTTATTAAACTTTGTTATAAACCCTCCATATGAAATTGTAGGAATTGTTTTAAAACATTATAATGAATTTAAATAGGTATTGAAATTTTTATCATATAGTGGCAAATCTTGACAAAAGAAAAATAAAACAAATATATAAATGTTAACAGATATGAAAATTAAGATAATAGAAAAATAAACTTAAATTCTTAAGTGGATATGAAAATTTTGTTAATTAAAATAAAATAAATAGAAAAGGATGAACTCGGAGATTTAATGAAAAAATAAAGGTTAGGCCAATCATATAGAGGAATGTAGGAATAACAAAATTTGATTTAATAATTGTCAAATATTATTTATTAAATGTATTGACATGGATAATTATGTTTTTAGGGAAGAGTTTGTGTTAGTGATGTATGTTTTGTATACATGAGAGTGGGTTTAACAAAGATGTGTATTTTAAATTGAATACTTTTATGATGTTGTGTGTAAGTTAAGTAAATAGGAAAGTTTAGAATTTAATATTACATAACCTCTCATATATATATATATATTGGAAGAGGAACGTGTGAATGTTAGAGAATTAGTAAGTTTGTGGAATTTTAGAAATGTGTAAGGATTATATGATTTAATGTTTTAAATATCTTGATTGGAAGTAAGAATCAGTAAATAAATGATGATAAAAAATTGAAAACTATAGGACTTGTATATAGAAATGGGAAGGGTATTTGGTTTATATGATTGAATGAATTGATACGACCAAAATATCATCAATGAAAATTGAGTAACTTTGACACTAAAAATAATTAACATAAACTAAGTCACCTAATACTGAAAATCATTAGCAAAAATTGATTCGCTTCGATTCTTTTTCCTATATTCATACATATAGTTAATACCAAGTTTTCTTCCTAAAGATTATACCTTAACCTAGTTATGGACATAAACTACAACCCAATTCACCTTAAAGAGTTTACGAAGTAAGGGTAACATGTAATGTCTCAATTCCATAATAATCTCACCCATTCATCAAACATTGTTAAGGAGGATCTATTAATCACTATTATCTTCATGAAGGTCTTTCTTTCCTATTATCTTCTAAGATGACGGAAGCCTATGTCACTTCCCTAACAAGCATACTTTGTGTTCTTCATGTGGTATCATCAAATTCTCATCTATATAGCATGATATAAGATGTTTTACACATTTCAATTTACGAAGTTCTATTAAACATGTTCAAGAATCATATTCATTTCCATAATCTTATCAAGTTCATTACAATGTTGTCAAGTGGTATGCAATTAAGTTCAAACATGAATATTTTTAAGGATTCTCCTACCTAAGCTTTCATGAGGCCGAAACTTGGGGCATTAACATCAATTGTTCATTTTATCATTCTCAACAATATCATTTCAAATCATAAAACACAAGCTAATAATTATTTTTATATTACACATGAGTTTAATTTCTACCATTTAGTTTTTTTCTCTAAAGATGCTCATCACACAAAGAACTTCCTTCGTTGTTCCTCCTCTTGGCCGAAATATAACATTTTCTTACTTTCTAGTTTACTCATGTAAATTATCATTTCAATTACAAACATGTTTATGTTATCATGCATTAATCATACATCAATCTTTTAAGTTCATAATCAAGCAAGTTCTACAATTAATGATGCAAAACAAAGGTAATAGCATTTGTTAAAATTTTATTTTAGCCTAATCATTTTCCTAATTACTTATAAAGTTCATAATTAACATATAAATTGTATCACTCCATTCCATCTTCCTATCATCCCTTTAATAAGCTAGTCTTAATTAGGGTTTGTTCTTCAACATGCATCAATTTTTTTTGTTATAAAATCTAAAATTACATCCTTCCTATCCCAATTTTCCAATCTCTTCATTTAATTTTTTACAATCAAGGGTGAAGAACCCTAAGTCACCTTATTTGGTGTTTCCCTCTTATTTTTCTTTAAAATATCAAAATAACAAATATAAGAGTAGGTTACCTTTACCACACAATTTTATACAGGTTTTAGTAGAGGTTTTGGTGGTTTTCTTATTTTGCTTCCCTCTGTGCATTCAATACTGCCATTCACTTGAGAATCAACTTAGTTTGCACATTCAAATTGACAATGGATTTTTTTTAGTGGTACGACTAAAGAATCTTCAACGAAGTGTCATCGACTTGACTCAAAATTCTTGTTGCCTTCAGGAGCAATAACAATGATCATGTTCTTCCTAGTTGCTGTTGAGGGGTTGTTGAAAATTTTTTCTTGAAGTGAATATATGAGAGGTAGAGATGTCCATAGTATAGTCGTTAGAAATTTATGGACACAAATTTGAGTACATGAAAATTAAGCAAGCACGCATGTATACATATTTAATTTTTTTAAGATTTATGACCAGGTACAATCAATATTTCAAATATTCTTACAAAAGAATAAATAATCCTTTTATTTTTCATTTGAGTTTAATTTATAGTGAGTTGATTTATTTGTGAAATAAATCCAAGATTTGTGCTTTGCAAGAACAAGAATTTAGGCATGTATTGCAGAATAATATTTGGTGATTCAATGATTTGAAAAGTACCTTTGATTCATCTTTAAAGTATTATTGAAGAACTATTATAGAACGTTTAGGCTTGATCCAATAGAGTTTCATTCTTTGTAGACTTCAAATAATGTTACCTAAAAAGTTTGTCTTAAAAGAAATTTATATCTCTAAGAAGAAGTTTTTTCTAGGTTGAGGTCTTTTATTTATATAAATTTGTAAAGGCACTCAAGCCTTTTGCCAATGTTACATAACATTATTTTATTGTTTAATTTTTTATTTATAGGATCTTGTATCTATAAAGAAAATACCTGAACTAAGTCCCATGTGTCAACCTTTCATTTACCAAGAAATATATAAAAACACATTTATTTTCCATGTTATTTATTTTAATTTTACTATATTGTTTTATATAAAAATAAAATAAAGATAACACATGGTAAATTTTGAATGGTAGAAAATTTTTATTTCTACTATCATACTTTGGGAACAACACTTAATCAAGATGACGATGTTTTTCTATTCTTGAGTCAGGTGGTGTTTGATATTGTGGTAGAAAATGTTTTTCAAAGTATTTTTTGTTTGGAAATACATTAAAATAGATTTGTTTTTAACATTTTAAAATGTATTTTTCATCAATACATCAAAACGATCCAAAAAACATAAAATAATTAAATTGAAATTTTTTTAAAATTTTATTGAAAAGTGCAACTAAGCCGTAAAAACAAACGATGCCTCAAAAGCAGAAGGGTGTTGTCAAAAGAAATTTTCTTCTAAATGTTACGAGGAGCGGTACAGACATAGATAATATCATCACGAGTGCTTAACGGTCCCCCATAATACGCTCACTTGGGGACTTCTTACTCCAGATGTTCTAAGATTTTGTTTTAAAAAAAAAATTAACATTTTTTATTTAATTTCTAGAGCCCAAATATGGTATATACTGGAATTAAGATGTCTAGAAGGCTAATATGTCACTCTTTAAAAGAACTAGTTCATTCATAGAGAAGGGCTCTCTGTTTGAACAAATTGGTAAACGATGTAGTTTTCATATTAAGTAATGAGCAATTAATGGTTTAAATCAAACGATTTGTTAGAAACTACACCAAACTAAAATGAACAATCAATTCTATTTATTTTTGTCAAAAGAAATACAAGAAAGGGAAGATTTTAACTAAATAATCATCCCATGTCATTCACTCTTTTCTTTGAACTTCACTTTGGTGAATCTGTCATTCGGGCAAGTCGATAACTTTAGATAGTGCCAATATCATAAAAAGTGTTTTCATAGAAAACCTTTCCTTGGAAGAACACTCCTTTTCTTAACAATTAGTGACGACCCCTAAATCACCAAAACAAGTCCCCTCCCTCCCTATCTCAGGTCTTTTGGTTATTTCTATTAACAACTAATAATATGAACACATATAGTGATTTACATGAAATAAAAGAGAACTAGAATAGGATTCCTATGATGAATTTATGAGTTTATGATGGTTTCGGTCCTGTTATTGCAGGGGAGGCTGCATAAGTACGGCAACAATCAAGAGCAACTGGGCATTTACAGGCACTAGGTAGGTGATTGACACCTTGATAACTACTTTTTAAAACTCAACAAAAAGATGTAGAGGTGGGAAAAGTGATAAATAAAAAGAAAATAGGAGTTGAAACCCCTTTTCAGTTTTTAAAAGATGAAATGTTGGCAATAGGCAAGCGAATGTACTTAATAATAAGATCTTTAAGGACAAGATATTGAAGGAGGCCCATACGTTTAAGTTGATCACCCTAGCAATGATAATATGTACAAAGATTTAAATTTTTTTTTATTGGTGGCCGATATGAAAAATGGAAGTGGCATAATATATGGCTAAGTGTGGAGTACTCCAATAAATAAAAATGAAGCATCGAAAGCTAATAGAGCCATTGTTGTCACTCTTGATACCTGAGTGGAAATGAAAAGACATTACCGTAGATTTTGTTTCTAGACTACCTAGAGGCAAGAAAGGAAATGATTTTATGTGTTATAATGGATTAGTTGACTAAGTCTACATTATTTTTGTCTATGAAGATGATATATTCTTTTCATAAATTAGTGAGGTTTTATGTAAATGAATAGTAAGATTACATAGGATGCTTATTGGATCGAGACACTAAATTTACATCTCTTATAACAAATCATAGTCCATGGCAACACACCACTATTGTAACAATGTCTATCCTTTTTTTCTTTTTTTTTTATTTCAATGTTGTGTATTTCTAAACACTTTTTGGTTTTTAGGTTATAATTGGAGTTAAATATCTCAATTTGAAGCCTTTTTTTTTTTTTTACTTTATAAAAAGCTAAATCATAAATATAAAATTTTTATGAAGAGTTTAAAACCCATGTTTAAGAACCCAATGTTGAATTTTTTGCAAATAACTTTTTCAGCGTTTCCTTGTTTAAGGGACCAATATTGAATTTTTCATAAATAATCAATTTGATGAGTTTTCTTTTTTAAAGGACCTGTGTAAAAATTTATAATGAATGTAATAAAATAAATCATAAAATAAGTTTAGAAAATAATTTAGATAATTAATGGCATGCATATAATAAATGTAGAAGAAAATACATAACTAAGGTAAGTTTTATTTGAAAATAATAAGATAAGAGTGATGTTTATTTTCACTTAAATATAATCAACCTCTTACTTAAATTTTTATAATCAATGCATATTTTATAATTTTTAATTTATATTAATTACTAGCGATGACTATAATTTTTTTTATTCCATTTTTTTAATCTTGGAGGGACTCATTTATGTCCAAGTGTGACACAGGTTCACCAAAATACCTTCTTATATAAAAATCTTTAAAAACTGATTTATAAATAATATAATACTAATACTGTTATTATTGTACTAAACGTTAGTAGAGGCAGCGATGATTATGAGACGTTTCCGCTGCTTGCTCTGCTTGCTCATCTACTTAATTAGCTATAGCTTGCGAAAGAGTTACCTTTATATATATTCTTTGTAGCTCATGATTTTATTGTGTATCGTGGCCTCACAGAGTCAACCAAATAATGCAAATTTTGGAGCATCTGAATATATATTTTCCATGCACAGCCCTTATGTGGTTGGCATTGGGAATTACTGTTCATTTTTTAATGAAAGAGCTAGCAACCATGTCATATTTTTTTCTTTTTCTCCTCTCCATTTGCTTACTTTGGCTCGGTTACATGGCATGAGTAACGGAGACAAGAAGACCTAGGACTTGGTCCCTAGTTAGATGCAGCGTACATTTGCCTGAATTGAAACTTTCAAAGGCAGCTTGATCCAAGTCAACGTACAATCTGCACACAATCTTACCATGAATTACTAACGTCTGAATATAGTTCCTTTATATTACACACACACACACACACACACACATTAGAAGTTTATATCCTGTATATGCCATCTTGTATTGTAACTTCTCTCGCAGAAGTAGATGATATCACTCAGTGAGAAGATATCATGAAATTTCTCTAAGATTGTTAATCCTGTTTGAAATTTAAAACATCACATTGAGATGGAAAATGCAGTCATCATATAAGTTTGTGCTTGTCGCAAAAGGTTGAGCTCTCCTCTCAAGCTGATTAAAAGAGAAGTAATATCTCTTAAATATGTGCTATACATACGCCATCAAATCCTGTTATATAATTTAAGAGATTGAGGAAATGAGATGACAAAAACAAAATAATGACATAGTAACATTCTTCTCCACATCAAATCTTCAGTTTTGACCACTCCCCAATGAAAACAAGCCAAGGTGAATAGGAGAGCCGGTAGCACTAATCCAATCCCCTTGATAGAAAGGCTCAGCAGTGAATTTCATGGCCTCTTCATTGTTAATGATATGATAGCCAGGCCACTTGATCCTTGCAGTTGTCTTTGCACCAGCTCCCTTATTGTTGTATTCTGCATAATACAGAGTTTTGAGTCCAAACTCTCCTTGCCATGGTAGCCATCCATCAGGATGAATAAAATCACCAATCGTTGATTCCATGATAATAGTTCTTGAAAATTCTTTCCAGGGCCTTCCAAGGTAACTCCTGATCTTGGTCTTTACAGGAACCAAGTCCTTGTCTGGTTCGATGCGACAATTTTGAAGAACAATTCCTGTAGTTTCATGTTCGTCAACCCTACCCTGGGCCGTAATGAGATTTTGTTGGTTTTCCAATGGTTTCCGGACAGTAATAAGGCAGTTCTGGAAGATGGCTGTTGCATCTCCAAAGATGAAATCAACAGTGCCGGTAATGACACAGCTTCTGTAGAATTGGCGGTGTGTTTGTGCGTACAAGGTATCTTGGTATCCTTCAAAACGACAGTTCAGGAATATTGCACGATCAGCTTGGACTCTGATAGCCACAGCCTGATGTTTCTCTGGACCTGCTGTGTTTCTGAATCCCATAGCTTTGCACAAAAATCCATCTCCTAACACCGCTGCAGAACGTATATTTCATGTTAAAATCCTGGTCTAGGAGAAAGGAACTTGGAATGCAAGTTCTAAGGTTGCAAAATTTGGTTCCAGTTTTTTATGTCATTTAGGCTGCTGATAAGAAGGAATCTAACCAGCAATTTTTTCCTACTTTGATGAATTCAAATTGTATATTTAGCCAGGTAATCTGATAAAAATGCTATCCAGACATCTTTCCGATGAACAAAAGATTTGCATAATGTAGTTGTTAGGGTCAGAGTGTCAAAGCGATCAATATACCAAAAGTGGCAGTTCTGAAAGTTTGAACTCCGTCAGCAAAATTTTTGTTCCCTGTCACAATGGTCTTTTGTGATCCATCACCGTAGATAGTGATGTTCGCCATCTTCTTTGTCACTGTCACGGTCTCATCGTAAATTCCCTGTTTAACAAAGATAACATACCTGCATTACCATGAGAAAATATAAGCCATTTTTCACCCCAAATAAATATGTTGGCTAAGAGCATAAAGCATCAACCGAAATGGTAGTTTAAGATATTTTTCAAACGATGAATTATCATCAATTAACGTAATAGTTTCATATACCAATGTCGTAAAAATTGCATACCGTCCTTCATATTTTGCTGGCATGGCCGCCAATGCTTCGGAAATAGTTTTGAAGTCACCACTACCATCTTTTGCCACAGTAACATTTGGTTTTGGCTTGTCTGTACTAGCACCCTTCAATATTCTGCGATCCTCATTACTCATCCATCCAGGAAGGTCATCCTTGTTCAATGCGGGTGAATTGTCTTCCTTTGCCAGAAGCCGACGGCTAAGCGCTGCCGGAAAGGGAAAACTTTTCATGAATGAAGTCAATGATGAAACCATCGCAAGGGAATTGCTGGTGAGCTCCATGGGTGCCTTAAATGTCTTTTCCATATCAGATTTCAACTTTCCTTCAGGGAATCCATCAATGCAAGTTTGCTGGTAAGACATGACCGCACTGAGCCAATTGTTCAAGTCCGGGGCATTTTTAGCAAGCTTTCCCAGATCATCACCAACATGGGCAACAGAGTCTTTCAATTCTTCTTTAGCATTCTCAACGAGTTCTAGACAATCTTCAAATGCAGCTTTCTCCCGTGGGTCGTCGAATTTGAAGGATGAGGCTTTCTTTAAAACCTTTTTTATCTCTTCATCGGCTGCTTTGATTGCTATCTTGAGAAGATTTTTGGGTTGAGCCAAAGAAGGGTCCTTTTCCACTTCCTTCTCGAGGGTTTTTTGGCATTTCTCCTGGTAAGTGGTAGCATTACATACCGTTTTGATAACCCTGGCGACACGTGATATCGGTTTTGCGGATTCTACAGGCTGAGGCACAGCTGATCCTCCGTTGTTTCCTGGGCTGCTCTTGTGATTAGAGACGAGGGCGAAAACTCCAGCACCGACTATAACAAAGAAAGCAATACCTGAAACTGCAGCAATGGCAATTTTCTTTCGAAGTTTTTGTTGCCTTTCTAATCTTCTTCTCTCGGATAGGAGATCAAAATCTTGGAAAACCATTTTGACAACAATTTTTTTGAGGCAGAGATCTCTCTGCCTTAGAATTCAGCTAAGGCAGAGAGAAGAAGAGACGGGAAAGATGGAGAATGTGTTTTCTGCTATCTTTTTCTTAATGTTGCAGCAATATCGTTGGTTATGAAATTACAGATTATTGTTAAGTAAACGACAGCAGGGATCTGATCAGGAGAGTTTTAAGGTAATCTATTCAAAACTTGGTTACCCAAGGGTTTTACAAAAATAGTTCAAAGAGAATTTGTCCCTTATAACCGCAGTTCCCGCGAATTCTGTGGCCTTCAAATTTGCCAACATTGCCATATTTGTATCTGCACTTCCATTTCATGTCTCTGTCGTCTTTCTTGATCTGCAAATTGCAAGGAAATGATAATTTCAGTATCTAACATAGCATCTTTCGACCTTAAATATGTTGTCTCCCTCTCATGCATGGATCAAGGCCTTGTTATCCTTTTATTTTATATTTTTAACTGCTATACTGGACATTACCCTTTCGCTTCTTCTTTTTTTTTTTTATATAAAAAAAATGAAAATTGGCCACACCGAGCACTCATTAAATTCCTCAAATTAGGTGCATACAAAGCTTATGTTATTTTTAAAACAAAAATGATTGAAGCTAGATTTCATCTCTAAGGAATCGCTAATTAACTCGTTAAGAAATTATGTTAGTGTATATATGACCATAGAGATGGTGATGGTGCTAGCAATTACATGACTTAACAATCATATTAGATTATAATACATATGATCTTAGAACTTCATGATTTTAATATTTAAAATAAATATCTAAAGAAAGCCTTGAAAGAAAATATGCTTTGATTCATAGTAAATGCCTTTAGGGATTGAAATATCGGATATGAATTGATGAAGAAAATCGTGTTTTTCTTTTAAACCCTTTTTAATTGTTTACGTAAGTTTTGATCGAATAAAACGTATTGTTATAGGTAGAGAAAGGACTAATTTTCTAAAGAGACTCTTTTTTTTCATACCTTCATCATGCGTGCAATTATTTAAATAAAAGTTGATCAATAGGTTTCAATATTAATATTCTATTAAATCATTTAAGAACTCGTTATTTTATTTATTTATATGGGCCACATCTTATATTTTTTCACTTGATTCATATAACATTATATTTCTTCATGATTTAATAAATATATTAAAATAATATACATAAAGTAACGCTAAAAATTTACATAAATTTTTAGTCTCATCATATATCATAATTAAGTAAGAATTAATAAAAGACATGACAGTTATAAATCATCTATTTGATATAGTTTCTTCCATGTACTATAATATTAGACTTTATGTAATATGACCTATAAATGATATATAAGCATATAATCAGTCAAACAATAATATCTTTATAAAAAATAATTAATATTACCATTATTCTAATTCAATAATGTATATAAAAAAATAAATCAAAAACATGCTTAAATAAATAAGTTCATAGTGTCATATACATAACTATCATAAAATTATGAAATAATATCAATAATTATTGTATGTCATGATACTCATTTTTTCAACATGGTAGCTAAATATTCTCTCTCATCTCCATTTCTTTCTTCTTTTGTTATTATGTTGTTAATCTGTTTGGAAATGTTGTTGCGGTTACTTTTTAAATTGTTTTTTGTATTAAAATGCATTAAAATAATATATATATTTTTTTATTTTTTAAAAATTATTTTTATGGTTAGTGCATCAAAACAATTCAAAATATATATAAAAATTAATATTTTTTTTAAAAATAAAATATTTAAAAACATGATTTCTAGTAGGATAGTGTCCTTACGAGGACTGCTGCCTGGATGATAGCCCCTTCTTAGGAAAGAGCACAAGAAAGCAGTATTCTTGGAAATATCCTATCAAAATATTGTTAAGAAACAATCAATAAAATCTCATGATTACGTAATGTATTAGGAAACATATGCTGTCAAAGATATGTATTCCTATTGTAACTCTTATTCCAGAATTAGCTTAGCACAATAGAGGAAAATAATCTTGTATATAATATAGCTGTGACAGACTTAATAATATAACAACAGGGTTGGCAATTCCCTTTTTTCTTCGAAATTCACATGGTATCAGAGCATGGTTTACCCTAGCTCTCTTTCTCTTGCTGTTCTATATCTCTGTTGCTTGAAAACCATCAGCCACCAATCAAACTCCTGCTTCAATTTTTTGTTGATTGTTCACTACCATGGAACGTGAGCAATTTTCTAAGGAAGGCAGGAATAATGCCTTTGATCCTTTTTTTCTCTACCATTCCGATTATCCGGGATTGGTGCTTGTTTCCAAACCTCTCAATGGTGATAACTACTCTACTTGGTGCAGATCTATGACAATTTCTTTAAACGCTAAAAATAAATTGGGATTTATAAATGGGACAATAAAAATACCATCAGCCATCAACCAGCCAGACGATCATGATTTATGGAAAAGATGCAACGACATGATTTTATCATGGATTCCCAACTCAATTACACCAGAACTTGTCGACAATGTTATATATTCAACTACAGCACAAGAAGTTTGGGAGGATCTTCAAGATTGTTTCTCTCCAAGTAACGCTCCTCGTATTTTTCAGATTGAGAGAGACATAGCTTGTGTTTCTCAAGCTCAGATGACAGTTGCGGCATATTATACAAAGCTGAAGGGATTGTGGGATGAATTGGGATCTTATAACGGAACTATTTGCTCTTGTGGAGCAGATCATAAGCGACGACAATTGATGCAATTTCTCATGGGATTAAATGAATCTTACAAGGTAATTCGGGAGCAGATTCTACTGCTGAATCCTTTACCTGATGTTCATCAAGATTATCCTTCCATTGTTCAAGAAGAAAAGCAACGCAGCTTAGGTGATACACATGATGCAACAGAAACCGCAGTCATAGCAGTTCAACAAAATGCACCCACAGCTCTGGCTTTTCGATCAGGTAAAGGGGTTTCCTCCCACTCCAATTCATCTAATCGTAAGCCACTGCACTGCATATAGTGTGAAAGTGACCATCATGTGCGAGATACATGTTGGAAATTGCATGGATATCCACCATGTCACCTAAAGCACAAAGCCAACAGATTCAACAAGTCTGGAAGTCGTCAACATTACAACAAACCTGCACAACCTTCAGCTAATTACATCAAGGAAGGTCCCACGATGGAAGAGAAGCATTCAATGATGAATGGACTCTCTGATTTACAGTTCCAACAAATATTGTCTATCATGAACAATGCAGGAAATGCTCAAACCACTATTCCTCAATCCAATGCTGCGGTCACCACTCTAGGTTTGTTACAAACACCGGTTATTATGCCAAGTCGATTGATTCTCGATAGTGGTGCCACTGACTATATTACTTCTTCTCCAGATCTGCTTGTCGATAGTCGGCAGAACACTATTTTGCCACCAGTTATTATGCCAAGTGCAGAACGGGCTCTAATTACGTCTACCGGGACTTTACATTTGAATTCTATTATTTCACTAAAAAATGTGCTTGGTGTGCCATCTTTTAAGGTGGATTTGATGTCCATAAGTCGAATTACAAGGGGACTTAATTGTTCAGTAACCTTTTTTCCCTATTGGTGTGTTTTACAGGACTTGGGGACGAAGACGACGATTGGTTTGGGTAAACAATGAGGCGGACTTTATTACTTGGTTGCATTAGTATCAACACCACCAACACCAAAACACCAACCCTTCGCATCTGCTACCCAATCATCTCATTCTCATGTCATCTCCTCCACCGATTTGTGGCATCGCCGATTAGGGTATTTATCTTCCTCTAGATTACATTTTATGGCAAAAACTTTACTCATTTTTCCTTTTAAATCGCAAGATGCTTGTGATATTTGTGCACTTTCAAAACAATGTCGTCTCCCTTTTTCTGCTAGTTCAATTTCCTCTATTCGACCATTTGAATTAATTCATTGCGATATTTAGGGGCCTTATAAAATTCCTTCTCTTTTTGGTGCTAAATATTTTTTGACAATTGTGGATGATTACTCTCGATTTACATGGGTATTTTTTATGCATCACAAACATGAAACACAAAATTTACTCATCAATTTCTTTTCCTTCATCAAAACTCAATTTAATGCATCCATCGCAAATATTCGCGTCGATAATGGGGGGGGAATTTTTTTCTATGCAGAATTTTTTCCGCCAACATGGCACAACTTATCAACACTCTTGCGTTTATACGCCCCTACAACATAGGGTCGTCGAGCGTAAACATCGTCATATCCTTGAGTCTGCACGTGCTCTTCGTTTTCAAGCTCACCTCCCCTTGCATTTTTTGGCAGAATGCGTCCTTACTGCTGTCCATTTAATCAATCATTTACCCATAAATTTCTCACCAGCCGTGACATTGTCTTTCATGAACACATTTTTCCCTATCAATTACCCCCTACCATTACTGCACCTCCCATACCATTAACTGAATCCGCAGCTACCACACCAGTCATTCCCCTTTCCATCTCCGATCTTCCTTCAGCAGACTTCCCAGTCCCCTCTTCAGCGTCTTCCACCCCTGTCCCTCCATCCTCTCCCTATAATGTGCCCCTGTCACCACCTATCCTTCTTGTGTAGCCTCTGCGTCGTTCCCAAAGGCATCACAACCCTCCTCGTGCTCTACGTGATTTTGTTTACAACCAAGTAATGTCTCTCAAACCAACGCTGCCTTCATCATCCAGTCTCACCACAAATACAAGGTATCCTCTTTATAATTTCCTTTCTTATCACCGCTACTCACCACAACACAGGTCCTTTGTTGCCACCATTAGTCAGGACATTGAGCCCCGCTCATACACTGAAGCTGCCTCCCTTTCACAATGGCACAATGCCATGCAATCTGAGCTTGCAGCATTGGAAGCTAACCAGACTTGGTCCCTTACATCTCTCCCTCTTGACAAGACTGCCATTGGATGTCGCTGGATATACAAAATTAAACGTCATTCAGATGGCACCATTGAGCGTCATAAAGCTTAGTTAGTGGCCAAGGGTTACACACAGCTGGAAGGTATTGATTTCCATGACACATTCTCTCCTACTGCCAAAATGATTATCAGCACAAAATTGGTCCCTCCACCAACTAGATGTACACAATGCTTTCCTTCATGGTGATCTTCACGAAGAAATTTATGTGTTCACCTCCTGGTCTTCAGCGACAGGGGGAGAACTTGGTATGTCGCCTCAACAAGTCATTGTATGGATTAAAGCAAGCGTCTCACCAATGGTTTGCCAAATTCTCTGCAGCTATTCAAGCTGCCGGATATGTTCAGTCTAAAGCAGATTATTCATTGTTCACATGTCGCAATGGTAAATCTTTTATTACATTATTGATATATGTTAACGACATTCTCATCACAGGTAATGACCTCAAAGCTATATCCACTCTTAAGAACTTTTTGCACAGTCGTTTTCGCATTAAGGATTTGGGTGATTTGAAGTATTTTCTGGGCATTGAGGTCTCTCGATCAAAAAAAGGTATTTATATCTCACAACGGAAATACGCTTTGGAAATTTTGAAGGATAATGGGGTTTTGGGTGCTAAACCCGTGAATTTTCCTATGGAACAAAACACAAAACTCTCTGATGTGGGTGACTTGCTTAAAGATCCATGTCAGTATAGAAGACTTGTGGGGCGCCTAATCTACTTGACTATTACACGACCTGATATCATGTATTATGTACATGTGCTAAGTCGGTTTATGCATGCCCCACGCAAACCACACATGGAGGCTGCCTTGCGTGTGTTGTGTTACCTGAAAGGTGCTCCAGGTCAGGGTTTGTTTTTCTCTTCTCAAAATGGTATGTCTCTGCGAGCTTTTTGTGATTCGGATTGGGCTGGTTGCCCAATGACTTGGAGATCAACTACAGGTTATTGTGTTTTCTTGGGTTCTTTGCTTGTTTCTGACGTAGCGGAAGCTTTGAAGAAAACAGATCATTGTCTGTTTTGAAAGAAAGTAATCGTTCGAATCCACGAACACCAGTAATGCTCGATTCCACGAGCCAGAGAATGGAATTCTCTAAGAGAAAATTTATTAATTCTGAATTAAAAGTTGTCTTACAATGAAACTAAGCAGCCTTTATATAAGCTGCACATCCTAATTCAACTAGGACTAAACTACTAGGAAAGAAATAACTGAAGTGGAAAAAACATACTAGAGTTCTGACGTTAATTAACTTCTAATATTAAAGCATAAACTGAGAGTCCTAAGATAGATTGGAAAAGCCAGCTGCTGCTCCTGATTTCTCTCTGCCACGAGCTGTTTGTTGCTGGTTCAACTATAGCTAGCTTTCTCTTTGGCAATCAGTGATGCAGGCTGCAATGTGTTCTATATCAGTTTCTTAGCGGACGAAAAGACGGAAAACAGTGTCACTCTCCTCAGCAGAAGTCGAATACAGAGCTATGACATATACATGTTGTGAGTTATCTTGGTTACGATCATTGTTGAAAGATCTACATATATTGCACCCAAAACCAGCATTATTACACTGCGATAACAAAGCAGTTAATCCAGTTTTTCATGAGAGAACCAGACATATAGAAATGGATTGTCACTTCATTCGGGATAAAATACAGGATGGTTCGATCACGACTGAATTTGTTACTTCAGCAAAATAGCTTAAGGATGTCTTCACTAAACCATTGGGAAAAGAAAGCTTCTCCACCATGATTCGCAAGTTGGGAGTTCTTGACATCCACTCTCCAACTTGAGGGGGAGTGTTAAGAAAGTATCAACAAAATCTCATGATTACATTATGTATTAGGAAACATATGCTGTCAAAGATATGTATTCTTATTGTAATTCTTATTCCAGAATTAGCTTAGCACAATATAGGAAAATAATCTTATATATAATGTAGCTGTGACAGACTCAATAATACAACAACAGGGTTGGCAATTCCTTTTTTCTCCGAAATTCACAAATATTGATGCGACAAATCGATTGAGGTGGGGTTTTTCTTAACTTCGTGCATCAACAGACCTGCAATTAGCTTGAGACACGCTTCCCTTCATAATACATTAACAAGTTCCATAACATTGATGAATATTTTATTGAAATATAGTCTCGCAGCGTTACCTCACAAACAGGGCCTGCACATTGATACAGAGTGCATTTGTAGATGGAAAAAACAATGGTCGCAGGCCATTACAAGAGCAAAACATGTTTGCAGTATTACATGCTAATTATAAAGATGAAGGGGGAGTCGAGGCTTTGCCACTGCAACAGTTGGGTACTTTCTCTGTGTTGCCAATCCAAAAACTTCATCCCGTTTCACATCTTCTGGTTTTATTCCAGGAGGCAATTCCCAAGTAAATCCGTGCAACATGTTAGCTAAGCTGACAAGAATCATCTTTGTGCCAAGGGGATAGCCAGGGCACATTCTTCTCCCAGAACCAAATGGCAACAATTCAAAGTTATGTCCTTTAACATCAATTCCCTTACCGATGAACCTTTCTGGCCTAAAATCCTCAGGATCTTCCCACAGATCAGGGTCTCTACCCATACTCCATGTGTTAATGAACATTCTAGTTCCTTTAGGAATGTCATAGCCCCCAACTTTACAATCTTGAAGTGCCAAATGCGGTGCAAGCATAACAGCAGATGGATGCATCCTCATCGCCTCTTTCATTATTGCTTCTATGTATGGAAGTTGAGGGATGTCTTTCTCTTCCACCCATCTTTCTCTTCCGACAACTCTGTCCAGCTCGTCGGTTACCCTTTTGAATAACTGGGGCTTTTTCAAGAGTTCAGACATTGACCAATCCCCCATTGTAGCAGCGGTATCTGTTCCTCCAGCAATCAGGTCCTAGTCACCAGAATGAACAACAGTAACTATTTTAAGCCAATGGGGACTGAAGGGGAAGCATGTCTAAGATCCAAATGTAACAACTCTTGAACTTTGAGTAAAATCATGAAATAAAATAGCAAAGGCATGAGGAAATGAAGTCCTTTTTGTTTAGAAAAAAAAAAAGGGGAAATTACCTGTGTCAAACCCTTGATGTTGTCTCTAGTTAACTTAACTTCTAGCTCGGGGTCATCAGCAAGCTGCAAGAGCAGATCCACCATGTCTTTCGGCTGCCAGTTTTTGGTTGTTTTTCTCCTAACGTTGTGTTCATCAATGACATGGTCATGAAACTTATCAAATCTTACCTTGAGCTTTTTCATTCTCTTCACATACCCCTGCAAGTCCAAGAAATCTAGCCACGGGATCCAGTCCCCAATGTTCAACACCCCATTAAGCAAGAACAACTCATCTAGCATTTCCTGAAATTCCTCAAGTGTAACTATTTCTTTTTCGGATTCCGATGCACTGAAGTACTTCTTGCCCAACACAATCCTGCTAATAATGCTAAGAGTGTAATGAGAGAGATAATCTTTAAGCTCAATAGACTTACCACAGTTGCGATATAGTCGTCTTGTGAATTCACGCATCTCCTCCACTCGCATATACTCATAGGACTCCAGTCTTTTAGCACTAAACAGCTCAGTGAGGTAAATTTTACGACCTTGGCGCCAGTAAGGTCCATACGGTGCCCAAGCAAGATCGGAATACTCATAAGTTGTGTACTTGCCGGCAGCAGTTTGAGGTCTGCTAGCAAACATGTGGTCGTAAGTCTTCAAAATTTGCTTTGCCATGTCAAGTGATGAGGTAACCATAACTGGATAGGACCCAAAATGGAGCTGCATAGTTTTTCCATACTTGAGAGACAATTGGTGAAGAGATTGGTGAGGGAGAGGACCCAGGAGGTTGAAGTTGCCAATAATTGGCCACGGTTTAGGACCTGGTGGAAGTTTCAACGGGTTAAGCCAGGACTTAAAAAGTTTTGGGAGGTAAAGAAGGGCAAAAAGCCATGCTACCACCAAAACAATCAACGAGAAAGCATCCATCGGAGAGATGAAACTCGTGGTTGCAGTAGGCCGCAGTGTTACCGGAAATTTGGTGTGCGTTTTGCATGGTTTTATAGACAAGTCTTGCACTTACAACTGGGAATGGGGGGGGTGCTTACAAGTGAGACACAACAACCAATTAATTTCTAGTTTCTTTTCTTTTTAAAAAAATGGTTTTAAAAAATGAAAACACTTTTCTTCTTGTTTGCAGCTTATTATATATCTATTTCTTGGTACATTTTGCTATTTAAAGTGTTTCAGAACAAGAAAAACCCCAAATTTTAAGTATGATTTACTTCCTGTTCAAGGTGTTAGAGCATCTTAGCATGTTCATGTAGCAATGAGAACATTTTATGATATACAATTACTTCTAACTTCTTATGATATGCAATTACTGCCGAAATTCTGCTCCACGGAACAAAATTATGATTAGATTTGAGATGAACGGGAAAAACATTCAGACAGATAATGAGTGGGTGCAAAGAGTTACAAATTCAGATCATCGACTGTACGTACTTGGGTATATTTTTATTTTTATTCTGGTAGTAATGCTTGCGTATCTACTGATTTTAATTTGTACTTTGGTTTTCAGTACAGACAAGCCGCTGGGAGTAGTTTCAATTTGTTCATAGAAATACACGGGAGTTTGTGTGTGTGTCTGTATCTGACAGTGTCCGTCACCTTTTTTGCAGTTGGATTTGACTGAAAAGGGCATACTAATCTGATTCAACAACCCCGCTCGTGGCCGCACTCGCAAGAGTTTTATATGACTGAAAAACTCTTTGTTTTATTTCACAATGTTTTAAATGTTTTTTTAAAATATTTTTTTATATAAAAATAATAATTTTTTATATTTTAAATTTATTTTTTTATATCAATTCATTAAAATAAACTAAAATTATATATAAAAAATTGATTTGAAGTTAAAACATTTTAAAAACATGATTAGATCAGAATACTAGTCTTAAAGAATGTTTTATTAAGAAAAATACCTTTAAAAATACTTTTTAGTTATGATTTTAAAAAAATAAATTTAAAAATATATGTGTTATGATAAAATTATTGTGAGAGTTTTTACTTGCAAAATAAATAAATAAAAAAGCCTTCATGAATTAAAAAAATAAGTTATTTGAAACTAAAATTTAAAATAAACCAAACAAAATTTACTTGGGTAATTAAACAATTTTTTTTCCTATAATTAAATAAAAACAAAATCTAGATAAGTAAGATATTGTTGCAAGGGGCCAAGATTTGAGAGCTCAAAGTCCATGACAACCAATGGTGGAGGCAGGGGGTTAGCAGGGGACTCGTTCTTGCAATAAAATGTGTTTTTCAATCTCTTTCTTATTAATGTTTATAATTTGAGTAGTAAAATAATTGAAATTTTAATTTTTTAAAAAATATTTTTTTTAATTTGTCCCTCCTTAATTATTATTTTTTGCTCTAGCCCTGACGACAACCGATAAATCATTACTATAACAAAACATAAATTACATCTCACATCATCAATATGCTACAAAAGAAGAAGAAGAATGAAAGAAAGAGAGAAAAAAATTTCCCATTAATCGTAAGAGTAACCGAAGGTCGAAGAAGCTCGCACAGCGACTTGTCTCCATGAGGAAGGCTCAACAAGAAGTCAGCATCAGCCATACTAGTTATATATATTAAAAAAAAAAAAAAGATACTCCTGCTCATCTAACCTTCAACAAATCGTTCAATTTTGACAGGCACATATATGATATACCTCCCTCCAAGCCTCCATCACTCAATGCTAGAGGCTTCGAGGGAGGTAACGAACAAATAAATTGTATCTCTATCTAATCTTTAGCGGTATTTTAAAAACAATCTTAGAGTATATTTTAATTGATTATATTTTAAATTTATTTTGTAACGATTATTAGTTTTAGTGTTATAAATTTTAAAATCATTGAAAATTAATATAATTATTAACTTTGAGATCTCATGAAATTAATTGAAATACATGCATGCTGACCTGAACACTTACAATAAAAAAAAATATTTTACAAACACAAGCAAAAGAACTAACCCCATCCAAGAAAAAAAAAATATGAACTCCAAAATCAGTGTAATTTAAGCACGTAATTCTTACGACCCATCTTCTTTTTCGTTGTCTTTTATGCATATTCTTATTTAGTCGTCATAAGAATCTTAATAATTTTATTTGCTACTTTCTTATGTATGGCAACGTGAAACCTTACCATACTTCATGAACTTATTAGAAATCACGTTTTTTGCTATAAGATTGCGTTAGAGAGAACTCGACTAGCAGAAAAGAAGGAAAGAATAACAGGGCGAGTTCTGTCTGACATGTCTGGGTGGTGGGTGGGCAAGAAAGAAACATAATTGCTCAAAATGTTCAATCCAATTGCATATTAATTGGTGGAAAGTGATTTTCAATGTACCATTGAAATTAAAAGATGTAAATTCTTTTTTTTTTGTATGATTTGTTATAGAGATTTTAAAATCACAAAATAATAATAATAATAATTTGATGCTCTTTTATTTGAAAAACACATACATTACAGGACAATATCAAATGCACACTTCAAATATGATGATGATTCCTGCAGGAATGTCCTGATAAGATAAACATATATTTTTTGTGGGAAATATTGTCTAAATCTAAAAACATTTGTACAGAATCTGTCAGCACTGAAAATTTATAATATTTTTTTTATTAATATAAATATTTAGATTAACTTGTGTTTATCTCGATTAACTTCACAAGCATGACATTAATAATTATATAAGTTTTTAGTAATCCTGAAATTTATAAGACTCGAATTGATAATTTTTAAAAAATAAATTTAGCACTTGAATAATTAAATTATTTCAATTAAATTTATAATATTTTTATAAATGAATATAGATGTAATTTTTTTTTTTTTTCCCAAGACATGGGCTGAAATGGCAGCTGGAGATATGGACAAATTTCTAGTGCTGCCAGCGTAATTTATGCTGGAACTGCATCGGTTAGATACGCAAATCAAGATCCTGCATGTTGACGTGAAGGATGAACCTAGGAGGCGACGACAGGAAATGTAAAGCCAGGCCTAATAAGTAATAACATTACAAAACTCAAATGGACTCACCAAACAACAATTTGGCTTCTAGTAGGAAATTGATTTGATTTCTTTCATTCCTTTCCTTAAGAATGAAGGCACTCGGTACAGCTTCTAGAAATTTCAAGGGCTAAAGGTCGGATTAAAAAAAAACAAAATAAGCACTGTTTGAAAAAATAATTGGTAAAAAAACATAAATAGAAATAGTTCAAGCGACATAATATAGTTTGGTGAATGTTGTTCTTGTTAATTTAATAAGTTTTATAATCAATGGATTAGTTATACATGATATTATTATATTCATGTAAATATATATTTATTATTAATAAAAATTTAATTTATCTTTAATATTTATATAACATTAAATTAATAAATCTAATATTTGATTTAACAATCTATAATAAAAATAAAGTTCATTGGCAAAAATGTTTTGTAAATGAAATTATAAAGTTGTTATAATTATGAGATTTATATTGCATTAAAGCATTGTTACTAAATTAGTTCTAGTCAATGCTATATTAAATACTAAGTTCATTGGCAAAAATATTTTGCAAATAAAATTATAAAGTTGTTATAATAATGAGATTTATGTTGCATCAAAGCATTGTTTCTAAACTAGTTCTGGTCAATGCTTTATTAAATACTATATATTTATTAAAGCCGTAGAGACTGATACATATTATATTATTTCGTTTATGAAAGGAAGTAATTGTTCTCATTATTAAATACTATATATTTATTTCGTTTATATTATCATACACTCAGCGGAAACTATGAAATAAAATTATTCAAGAGTACCTAGGATCCCATTAGATAGATATAGAGTTGTTTAGGGATTTATTACCTGAAGATCTAATCTTCTTCGACTTTCAATAATTCCTTAAAGGTTAGGCTGTCGTAAATCACAAGATATCCAATTTTCCAACCTCCAACGATAATCCACACGAACCACCCATGAGCAATCATCTAAATCTCTATTTTGGAGAGAGGTATTGCTATATCTATAGTGCTAGCTCTCTATTTTGTGACTTACATAGCTTTTTGGTCTAACAAACAATCACATTTCTTAAAAATAAGAGGCATGACTTACTATTTATAGGAAATTTGAAAAACCTTATAAATTGGCAAAATACCAATTTGCCCCTGAATAATATTTTTAAAATCAACTCAATCAATTTTTAATACTAAATAAAATAGAAAACAATGTCTTTAAATACCATAACAAAATAACAATTATAAAGTTTTATTATTGGCTCATTAGACAAAATAAAATAACTAATTCCTACAGCTAATACATCAATAATGCAATAACTCTTGCTTCATTACTAAGTCATAAGTCCACTTTGCCTTCAAGCAATCTTATTCTTTTCTCTAGTTCCTAAAGTTGAAGTTCATTAAGCTTATTTGCCTTTATGATTACAAGGTATTCCTTGCAATTCCTCCTCTAATATCCTTCCTTGCCACAATGATGATAAATGCCATTGTTTTTCTTGATGCCCCTAGTTGGTTTGTTTACTTTAGAGACAACATCTTTATTCTTCTTATCCTTCTTCTTAGACATTATAGAAGATTGAATTAGAAGAACTGAGTCTTTTTCCTTCTTAAAGGCCCCTTTAGCAATCTTAAGCATATTAAGCAATTCTAGCAATGTACTATCCAACTTGTTCATGTGATAATTCATAATAAATTGCAAAAAGCTTTGGGGTAATTACTAGAAGACCAAGTCAACACTTAACTCATGGTCTATGAAAAAATCCAATTGGCCTAATTTCTTAATATAGCCAATCATTTTCAAAACATGGGCTTTTACTAAAGAATCCTTTGTTATCTTACAACAAAACAATTCCTTAAAGGTCTCATACCTCTCTGTTCTACTGGCCTCATCAAACAACTCTTTGAGATGTACAGTCATACTATAGCCATGCATATTTTTTTGTTGCTTTTGAAGTTTAGGTAACATACTGACTAACATCACACATGCAACTTGTTCTTTGTTATCAACATAACGCTGATGTTTATTCCTAACTTCTTCTATAGAATCCTCAATTGGGACATTTGGAATTGGATTTTCAAGAACATACAATATTTTTTCATACTTAAAAACAATTCTCACATTTCGGTATCAATCCAAAAAATCCGGTCTAGTCATTTTGTTAGCATTAAGTATGTTTTGTAGGGAAATTTTATTACTCATTTTTATCTATAAACTTATTTATATAAAGATAGAGAGTATTAGTTTCATGCATACATATTTAAATTCCAAATTTAGATAAGGTCTTTAATTCTAATTTGATCTCTCATTATTTTCTTGCAAATTAATAGCCCTCCTTATTAATTTAGAAAATCTCGCTTTGATTTTCATAGTAGTCTAAGATCGTATTTAATTTATCCGACCTTACGTGACTTAACAAATCAAAATAAATTAAATTAAGTAGATAACATAGTTTATCAATCATATCTTTTTATCATTCCTAGATCAGTTGGTGACAACTATTTGTTTTAACATATCATATATGTTTCGCCTAACTTACACATCTAGCCTCATATAATCATGAGTGACTAATCCAAATTATAATGGTTAGATAGGTAGAACTCAATTTTAGAGCAATAAACATATTCTATTAATGGTAACCCTGAATGACTCAACAAATTATCCATGAATAAAACTCATGTTTTATGCATATAAAATTCAAAGACAAATTTTCATGTTCTCAAAATGTACTTAATATATTAATGAGAGATTTATTATCAATTAATCTTCAAAATGAATAGTTATGGATATAAAAAATCAGCTCTATCTTTTTCTCCCACTCTAACTAAGCTTCTCAATCCATCTTACCCTGTAAGGCTGGAATTTTTAATTTAATACCATCTAAATTCCTGTCTAAATCATCCACATCATCAAAATTGCCATTGTTACCAAATTTAGCCCTAGGCTAATTACTCTCCCTCTTTGGCTGAGACTTATAGAGGCCATTCCTAAATGAATGAAACTCATTATTATGATTAAGGACATTATCCTCAACTTTATCTTTAGAATTTTCAGCCTCACTTTCACTTGGAGGTGAAATAACCCTTCTTGAATTTTTCCTAACTTCTCTATAGTTTTTGCTAAACCCACTTTCAACCCTTATCTTTAATTTCTCAAACCTACACATCATCTCCTAAAACATAACTATTGGATGAGATTTTGTGGGCCTACATGATCGCTCAGAAAAACACCTTTCTTATTAACATATGGTATCAAGGTTATGATCATTGTTGAGATAGGATGCCCTAGTCATAGAGTATTATTACATTTCTCTATCAATAATAGTGATAAAGAGCTAAGGAAAAACTTGGACTTGATTGAAGAAGTTCGACTTAGTGTATTAGTGAAGAACAAAGCATATCAATATCAAGCTAGTCAATACTACAATGCTAGGGTTAGAAATAAAAGACTTAAGATGGAAGATATGGTATTAAGGAAACTGAAGGCAACTGATAACTCTGAAGGAAGAGGAAATTTGGTCCTAAAATGGTATGACCTATTTAAGGTGGTTAGGTTCTTTAAGATTAACATCTATCATCTACAATGTCGCACCCTCGCGAGAGCTCGACGTTGCGGTGACCCTTCCCGGAGCAGGGAATTGATTTCGGGGTTTTTGTTTTGTGAAAAAGGGAGTCGCCACCTAGTATTATGGTCACTAGGAAACCTAACTAATCTTTTAAAGATTCTAAAGCAAGGGATTGGTTGCGTAAAGGAAAGATTTTAGCACCTCTAGTACGCCCTACCTAAGGTAAGCTGCTTGGTGTTTGGTTTGCCTTATCATTGTTATAGTGTTGGTGTTTTCTAATTAGTTTTTACAGGATGAGTTTTATATAATGAATGGACTTGGGTTCAAAGTCTAAAAGAAAAAAAAAACCTTGGCCAATATGGACCATACCTTTAGATATATCTATAGTCTACCAAGGAGAACCGATGCAGATCTCTTAAAATTTGTATTTGATTTGAAATAACTTTACAACCTATGAATTAAGAGATAGCTAAAATAGAAATCTAATGAGATTTAATGTGCTTAAAGTTCATTTTCCCCTTTATTATTTCAAGTGTTTGTGACTCGTAAATCGCAAGAAAAGAAACAAAAAAACTAAGTTAGAAATCTAAGGAAATTCTAGGTGCTTTAAAAGCTTATTTTTGTCTTAGTATTTATACTTTCACAACCCATAAATCGTGGGATCAAAATTTAAAATGTCCCTAATTATAATTGAGGCTTCTTTCAAGGATGTGCAATTAAATTGTTCTAAATAACATTCTGGGCATAAACCTACCATTATGTTAAAAATGAACAAGTTAGATTACTCTTTACAATATTTCAAATATTTACCTTTCATATGTTTCTTTACCCTTATATTATCAAGGGATAATGACTTATTATTTCTAGGAAAGTATTTTGGATATTAACCACTTGGGACTTCTTTATCCAAATATTAACAGTGAATACTAGCAAATTATTTCCAATAATATTTTGGATATTAATCCAAATATTAATGGTGAATAAAATTATTTCCAATAATATATTGGATATTAACCCATTTGGAATTTCTTTATCCAACTATTAATGGCAAATAAAGATGAATTGCTAAAAAATATAAGATTTTTATATTTTTGGAATATTGGCCAACACCCTTTGGAATTTACAAGCATGTTGTAAATTCTAAAATGCAAGAAAATAATTTGTGTTTAAGAAATCCATGCTAAAACACATTTTATTTTAAACTTTGAATATTTGTTTTTTTTTTAAAGAGAAATGTTCAAAATATGTTAGGGTATTGGTTGTATGTAACATACAAAAACATTTTTATTTGTTCAAAACATAAGCGTCACAGTAATCACAATTAAAGAAAACAAGCCATCACATATATTTCAAAAATCATAAGACCTAAACAGTTCAGCTAAAACAAAGCCGGAGGAAATCGAAAAGAAAGCCTTCCAAAGCCAAATCTCATCAAATAGAATTTGATCCATCAACTCACTCAGAGCCTAAACATAGCCTGACCCATCATTTTCAAAAGAAAAGAGGAAGTTCGCATACACAGGAAAGCTAAACTTTTAAACCCAATCCCATAACAGAAATCGTTGCTCACACCCACCTTTTTTCTAATCTCTAACACTGTCATGGTCGTTTTATACAAAAAAGAAAGAACTTAAAGAGCGTGCCTTTATAGCATGTATATCAAAGACATTAAAACAAGAACCAACAAATCAAATGGCCAACTATCTCACTTTCAAGGAATAGGAAGGAAAACATGGCTTAAGAACCAGCCGAAATATCACCTCAAACTAAAAAAAACCTTCTTTTTTTTTTTCTTTTCCCTCTGGATAGAGCTTTATTTAGGAGCCAAACTCATCCTATGCAACATTCTAAGGCAGAGAGACATTCAAACAAAGGAATGGAGGAATAATGAAGACCTTTAAAGTTCACAGTTCCTCACACCAAAAGAGAGAAAAAGTGCAGCTCTAACATAAATAATAATCTAAACTCAAAGACATGGGAGGAACAGTGGGAAAGCATACAACTTTGTTGCTAAGATGGAAATGGACGTCCCAAAATAGAAGCAGAAAAAGATTTTAAAAAGAAACAAAACCAAACAAACAGCTTTGTGCATGTTGTTGTAACCCAATTTTAGGTCCCCATGAAAAATAAAATAAATAGCCAAAAGAGGTTAGGAAAAATAACAAGAGGCAGAAGCGCTCAGAAAACAGTCAGAAAATTGGTCAAGGAATTTAAAAATACAAGGATTGAATTTTTGACAGTATTTTCTTGAAGGATGAAAGCCCTATTGAGAAGGAAAATTTGAATTTTGAGGAGAAAAGCCCAAATTTGGATGTTTATGGACTTAATTGGATTTTTATTTGAATTTATAGAAGATTTGATTGCAAGAAAAATTGATTTTTAATTCAATTTGGGCTCTAATTAGAAGAAATTTAAGTTCTGGGGCCAAAATATATTTTTTAGGAATTTATTAGGTCAAATCAGGGGCTTAATTGCATAAATATTGAAGTTTAATGGCCAATTAGGGACTTAATTGTGAAAATCTGAAACCAGGGACTAATTTGGAGAAGGCGCAAAGATAGAGGGGGCTGTTTGAAATTGATTCAGGGGCTTAATTGAAGAAATTGGAAGTTTATTGTGCAATTAGGGGCTTAATTGTGAAAATCAGAGGCCAAGGACCAAAGTGAAAAACGCGGCCAACTATAGGGGTAGGGACTGAATTTGGCAGGGACGCAATTGAATTTTATTCTTAAAATCAGGACTCGATTGAAGGACTTAATAGAACAAATGATAAATTAAGGATTGATTCAAAAAATGTTCTGGCGCCTTTATTTTAAAATGAAACGACGCGTTTTATCCAAAACGATGCCGTTTCATGCATAAAAAAAAAAGAGACTGAACGGTGCCGTTTTGAACGGCACTGTTCACTTTCTTCTTCCCCCAAACATTACAGCGGGGAAGAAGGAAAAGTTTGCATTTTTTATTTTTGCAGGTCCCTCTTTCCACCGACCGACCAAGGCCCCACGCCGGTGGGCCACCGACAGAAGACACTAGCTGACCACCCGCTGCGCTGCCGAAGCCGAGGGAGGCCCGCCTGGACAGCCGCTCCTCAACCCGCTCCTTGGCTCCACGATGAAAAGCCATGCCCATGGTTCTATAAATAGAGGACCGAAAGGGAGAATAGGGGACGAAAAAAAAGAAAGGAAGAGGAACCCGAAGAGAACACAAAAACGAAGAGAGAGAAACACCCAACCGAGGAGAGAAAGCCAATGAAAACTAAAAAAAAACACCGAGAGAAGAGTGAAAGTTTGAAACGGGAGGAAATTTAGAAAACAAAAATCAAGAAAACGCACCGAGAGGACTTCGCTGGATTTGCTTGGGAAACCGCCGTGAGGAGCCGCCGCGAGCTAGGACTCTGCCACCGCATCCACCGCAGCCCTGCCAGCAAGCCACCGTCTCCGCCGAGCCAGGTACGCTTCCCCCCTGCACATTTTCTTTTCAAAAACTGTAAGAGTTTTTTTTGGCCTCCTGCATGCAGAATCGTTCTGCATGCAGGAGGTGGGGGGGAATAATTCCCCCCCCCCCGTGCTGCATTTTTTCCTTCTCTGGGCCAGACAGATTCTGGCCCAGAAACATGTGGTTGGGCCAGAGGGATTCTAGCCCAACTCGGTGGTCTGGGCCGGTCCGGCCCAGACCAAGGTAGGATGGTTGTTGGGCCGGGGTCGGCCCAATCCCTTTTGGGCCGATTCCGGCCCAACGATTTTTGGGGCTGAGTCCGTCCCAGTTAGTTGGGCCGGCCCAGCCCCCTTAATATATAAATATATTATAATTATATTATATTATTATTATTATATTATGTGTGTGTGTGTGTGTATATATATATATTATTATTATTATTATTATTATTATATTATGTGTGTGTGTGTGTGTATATATATATATTATTATTATTATTATATTATGTTTTGAAAAAAATCTGAAAAATAAAAAAAAAATGTTGTTGTTTTCTTTTCATATAAATATATATTTGTTTTATACATTTGGTTTGTATTTTTATACTGTGGAGAAACAAATTCAATGTTTAAAATACCCGGTTTTCGTCAAGACGTCCAAGATTTTTCAAATATAATTTTTTTTAATTTTTTTTGCTTTCAAAATTTTTTTTTCTAAAATTCCTTAAAAATATTGTGGATTTTTCCGCACATTTTTTTATGACTTAATATTGGTTTGTATTTTTATAGATACAAATTCAGTATTAAAATACCCGATTTCGTAAAAAAAAAAAGTGTTTTAAAAAGAAAATGTTTTATTGCGTGTTGCATACGGCCAATACTCTAACATGTTTTGAATGTTCTTTTTATAAAAAAAAATATATTGGAAGCTTCGAAAGTGTGTTTTCGCATAGATTTCTTAAACACAAATTATTTTTTTGCATTTCTGGATTTTACAACATGTTTGTAAAACTCCAAAGGGTATTGGCCAATATTCCAAAAACTATAAAAATCTTATTTTTGGGGAGAAAATTTATTTATTATTCACCGCTAATGTTTGGATAAAGAACTCCTTAGAAGGATGAATATCCAAAATATTATTGGGAGTAATAAATCCACACATTCTTGAAAGAAGCCTTGATTATAATCGAGGACATTTCAAAATTTTAATTTTTTTTTATTCCACGATTGATGAGTCGCAAACTTTTGAAATACTAAGAAAAAAATGAGCTTTCAAAGCACATGGAATCTCCTTAGATTTCTATCCAAAATCAATTGACGAGCCTAGAAAATACCAACACCGTAGCAATTATAGAGCAAACCAAACACCAAGCAGCTTACCTTAGGTAGGGCGTACTAGAGGTGCTAATACCTTCCCTTTACGCAACCAGTCCCTTGCCTTAGAATCTCTGAAAGACCAGTTAGGGTTCCTAGTGACCAAAATACTAGGTGGCGACTCCAAAGAACCAAATCAGCAAAACAGAACAAAACAAAAGTCGTCAGTCGAATGTCGCAAAACAAAAAAAAAATTTGTTATATTTTTTTTGGGGGTGCGACACATGTTAAAGAAAAAGAAAGTCACGACTCATACCTGTGGATCCTGCACATTTTGAATGCAGAAGATAAGATACAAACCGATGGAAAAGCTTTTGCCTTTTTACCTCTAATAACCCAAGAAAGCCTTTCTATGTTTGCCGTTAGGAGCTTTTTTAAAAACCTCTTAGAGTTTTTTTATAAATCCATGTTCGGCAAGGTAGGATAGACTCAAGATACTCTATTCTCATTCTCATTGTTTCTCTATTTCTCTTACCCTCAGCCTCCTTTTTGTTCTCTTTGTTCTTCCTTTTCTCCTTTATCGCTTTTCTTTTTCTTTCTGTGTTTAAACTCTCTCCGTCTCCCTTTACTCTCTCTATTTTTTTTCTCTTTTTTCCTTTTTTTTGTTTACTTAACAGCTTGTTTATATAGCCAAGCAAAAACCTAGAGACCACTTTAACGCCCTATCATCCCAGCCGTATGTATTAGGGATAAAATCTCAGCCCTTTGATGGTAGTGAGGCTCCTCTCTTTGTCTTCTTTCACAGCTAGCACTGTGAACGTACAACCATTCCCTTTGGGTTGAAGCTAAAACCATGATGTGTAACTAAAAACCAGGCGCAAGGACGAGAGAATAAAAAGCCAGCAGAAACGGTTGCAGAGGAGGGAAAGAGTTGCAAATGGGGAGGTATTGTTCTCAAAAAATGCAAATGAACAATACCATGATAAATAATTAAGATGTGGCTGTTTCAAAACAACGTCGTCTTGTTTCCTCAGCTGAAGAAGGGAAAAACAATATGAAATCAATGTATAAAAGAATGATGGTGTCATTTGTTGCTGAAACATAAGGCAAAGGTAAGCAAAGAAACATCCATGTAATTTAGAGTGGCAGATTTTTTTTATTTTCTATCCACTCCCCATTCTTCAATTCCTTCAAATTTGGCAAAAATTCTTCTAATTTAATCTTCAATCAACTCCCTTATTTTAGCATCTTTTCAATTCATTCCTTGATATATATATATATAAAAAGTCCTTCAAATTGGCCTGCATTGATCTTCAAACTTTAAGTATCTTGCAATTGGGTCCTTTGAATCAGACCTGCAAACTTGGGTTAGAATCCTTCTTACGACATGATTCTCTACTTTCACACTAGATATTCAAACAGGAATATCTTGAGCTTCTGATATCAAAATCATGCGATTCAAAAACCCAAATCCATCTACACATATAGGACTACAACTTTCATAAAGGATTCAAAATAGATAAAATCATTTTGAAGGTTGAAATTGACATTAAAACCTTGAATGTTTGGTGGTTGGAGTTTGCACACAGCATGAATGAAGTTTGGACTTCAAATGGATCATATATTAACCTTTTCTAGGATTGGAATGAAAATGATTTTTGAAGCGAATTTGGAGTATTTCTTTGAACCGTAATTTTGTTCAATCTTCAACTAAATTTCTCTTCAATTGATCATCCAAATTCCAACCATAAAAATTTTCTAAATAATTTATTTAAGTTCTAAAAACATATAGAAGCATTCAATCAAACTTACACACCAATTATCATGCAAAATCCAAACAAAATAGGACACAAGACTACTATTATAGCTTTACAAATCAAATACATCAAACAAATTGTCAAGAAGCCATTGCTTATATTATTAACTATAACAATAAAAATCAAATAAATCAAGCAAATTATCAAAAATCATTGCTTATATTATTAACATATGCAGGATGGTTGTTAAGAAACGATGATTGTGGTGTATGGTGGAGAAAAATGGTTGAACAAGATACGGGATTATACGAGCAAGTAGTGGCCAAAAATTAGGGAGCAACCTAATCCCAAACAATTAATTAAAAAAATATACTGAAAATCATAAAACCTAAAAATTCAATCCGAACCCTAGATCAAAAGCAATACAATAAGAACCTAAAAAAAAAAAGACCAACCTTGAACATGCCAAAGAAAACACAATTTAACATAATAGAGAAATGGATGTTTGCGTTCTTCCCTTGGCATTAAATAAATACGCAGTTCTCTAACTTCATTTCTTTTCCTTAAACCTTGTAGAAGACGGGGCTCGATTAGATTCTAATCCCATTGTCTTGCACTGTGCTGAACCAATCTGTTCAAGAAAATTTAATATTTGATTTACTTGAAGTTCATTTGGGGTCTTGAGCTATATTATAGTGGTCGCTCTTGATGTTTCTCTAAATCCACCCATTTCTTTAATGCTGGAGGAATTTACATGGCATCATGCCAAAGTGACATGAGTAGTTAATCTTAAAACCATTTGATGGACATGAATTTGAAAAACGCAATTGGTTAAGTTTCCCCCCAAAATATTTCTCTTAATCGAAAGAAGAAACATGAAACTTTTGTAGCACCGACAAACAAACAAGGCTTCAGACATCAAAAATATCTGCAATGATCATCCACTACCTTTTCTATTCGGTCCCATTCGGAAGGACATCACATTTATTTCAAGGATTAGGACATGGGCCTTAGGTTGGCAGCAACATGTGGTGCCATTTACTCACCATGTCAGACTACCACTGTTATGATCGAATATGCGAGATGCTATGGCATCAGAGCAAAGGAAAAGTAAATTCTCAGCCTTAATTTTTTCTTCTTTTTAGTGCATTCTATATATATATATATATAAGAAAAAAAAAAAAAGCAAAATAATGTTACTTCATCTACTCAGATCGCCTCCCTGTAAGAGGGGAAAAACATCTTGTTGTCCTGTCCACCACAATCTGCTCACACGCATCCTTCATTCGTAAGTAGGCAACAGCAAGAAAATTTCTTGCTATGATAATGTCGAGCTCCGACAACCACAACACATTAAAGAACAAGAAAAGGCTCTTCTTGAGCCTCTTTTCATCTATCCTACTAGTCACTGCCATTGTTAGCATAGTTGCCGGTGTAACCTCAAGTAAGAATTCCACCGAATCTAACAATGACCACCAAGTAGCTCATACCATCCTGAAATCCTCATGCAGTAGTACATTGTACCCGCACCTGTGCTTCTCAGCATTGTCAGCTGTACCAGATGCTACAAGCAAGATAAAGAGCAAAAAGGATGTAATAGATCTGTCATTGAATCGAACCATGTCCGCTACCCAGCATAGCTATTTCAAAATTCAGAAACTCACTTCTACCCGAAGGAGCTTCACAGAGCGAGAAAACACTGCCCTCCATGATTGTCTAGTAATGTTAAATGAAACTCTAGATCAACTCTCCAAGGCTTATCAGGAACTTCAAGACTATCCATCTTTTAAAAAGTCCATATCAGTCCACGCTGATGACCTCAAGATTCTGCTCAGTGCTGCAATGACTAACCAAGAAACTTGCCTTGACGGTTTCTCTCATGAGAAAGCTGATAAAAAGGTTCAAATTATTATGTTATAGATACTTCTAGAATGAGGCACAAAGTACTATAGATTCCCTTTTTTCATATCTGCTGTTTCCTTGATAGGTTCGTGAACTATTTATAGATGAAGAAATGCATGTTTACCACATGAGTAGCATTGCACTGGCAATAATCAAGAACGTAACTGACACGGACATGGCTAAGGAGCAATCTCTATCATCAGGCAGGAAGCTTGAAGAGGAAAACGGAACAGAATGGCCTGAATGGTTGTCAGCAGGGGACCGGAGGCTGCTGCAGGCAACAACTGTGACTCCTAATGTTGTTGTGGCTGCGGATGGGAGTGGAAACTACCGGACAGTGTCTGAGGCAGTGGCGGCTGCACCAGAAAGAAGTAGTAGCAGATACATTATAAGGATTAAAGCAGGGGTTTATAGAGAGAATGTGGATGTGCCAAGGAGTAAAACCAATATTATGTTCATGGGTGATGGAAGGACAACTACTATCATTACTGCTAGTAGGAATGTGGTTGATGGCAGCACCACATTCAACTCTGCAACTGTTGGTGAGTCTTCTCTATACAACTCAATTGGATTATGTTTTCCAAATATTTCCTCAGTTATTACTAGAAGTATTTAGAGCAAAAAATAGCAGCTTTATTGTGTTATTTAGTTTTGCTCTTAAAAAATGTCGGTCACTGCTATTGTAGTGCTGGTCAAAAAGTTTAATTAGGCCAACAGAACCTGGACATAGCAGGACGATATTGATTTCGATTTGCGAGAGCTGATATGGATAGAACTCATAATTCGTGGGGTTTTTCTTTTTAAAAATAGAATGTGTTTTTTTATATAAAATAACATAGTGTGTACATATCATAAATAAAAAATGTGATATTTAAATTTGTCTCGATTCATATTCACAATATTTCAAAATATATATATTATAATGAGTTGTATATAAAAAAAGAAAAAAAATTACACCAGAAATATATCTAAAAAATATTAACAAAACAAATTCAATAATATTAAAAAAGGTTAACAAGTATGTCACACTTACCTCCCAAAAGTGATGGATGGGTCACTTGCCTTTGATAGCATGTGTGGCTGCTCACTTGGATCGATACTGGTAATTTTTTTTAATGTGGTTGGTTTTGTCTTATCATGATCTTTTTAATGGTACTAGTAGTATTATAAATAGAGCTTTGATGTTCCTCTCGTGTCTTTTTCTTTGTTTATTTCTTTCATTTTCTCAGTTGAGAATAATAAAATGGCTTAAGTTGTATCTTAGTCAACCTTTCCTGTGTGTGTGTGTGTTGCAATACATGACAGTAACTGTAGGAATCACAACATGAGAATAATCCTACAGTAATCCCTATACATATATATACATGCTATACATTTTATAATATTCTCTCTTTTTTATGGTACCAATGTTGTATTCGAAGATTTGGTTTGTCTCCAATGTCGTTTTCTTTTATCTTTCTTTCCTTTTCTCTCTCCTCTTAATTACAACACCACTAGTATCATATAAAAAAATCTCGATAAGATAAATTCAACAACACCAATGAAGATCACCAACAATGACCCAAGGGGGCCACCAGCCATCTCTAGACAGCAAGTGTGGCACACTTAGGTTACCATTTTTTGACCTTTTAATGTTGTTGGATTTGTCTTGCTAATATTTTTTTTATGAAGTCGATGGTATCGTAATTGAAGCTTCATTATGCCTCTAAGGTCTCTTTCGTTATTTTTTCTCTCTCTCCTCTCTTCTTATGGGCAACCCATTTCATGTTTTTTTAAAATGTTATGATTATGAATGGTGACAAGTTTGTATGTTACTCTTTACAATTGCGACATATATAAACTATGTTATTAATTATTTTTTAAAAAAATTATGTTATTTCTCTAACATTTTTTTAAAAAAATATGCTAATTGACAAAAATAGCCTAATGTTAGGTGTACATATTTTCCTAAAACACCGAAGCCACCAAAAATGGTAGCTAGTAGATGGTGCTTACTGCCTTAGTTATGGGGACCAGAAATGAACGGGTTTGGCCTGGAGCTTTTGCTGATGCCAACTGACTAATGGTTAGAATTTGCATGGCGTAATAATTGCAGAAATTTTTTTAGATAAAACAACTACATTGACAGGTCATAATAAGATATGCGACCTTGTTTTTTCCCAATTGATATGATATTTAGATTATTTAGGCGCGTGGTCTGATGTGGATTGGATAAGACTTCAGATAAGGAAAAGTTAGAACTTATTCAATCAAAATTTAATGTGGATGTTTGAATGCTATTCACTGAGACAATAAGATAATGGAGAATTTAATGTGGATGGATGCCATACATTTTGAATGTTTTTCAGTAAGACACCATGAAAATAGAAAGTCAGAAATATAACGAAGAACTAACATGCTTAGTCTTGAGTTCGTTTTGTTTTAGCTTTTTTATATTTCAATGTATGTTTGAATTCATGATTAAGTCCAATTTCTTCTGCAAACTATTGGGTACGTTTTAAACATAGTTTAAGGAGTTTCATTGTCTTGCAGCTGCTGTTGGAGATGGATTTTTGGCCAGGGATATAACATTTCAAAATTCAGCAGGACCATCAAAACACCAAGCTGTTGCAATTCGTGTGGGATCAGACCTCTCAGCATTCTATAGGTGTGACATGATAGCATACCAGGATACCCTTTATGTACATTCACTTCGCCAATTCTATGTTAGTTGCATCATAATTGGCTCGGTAGATTTTATATTTGGTAACGCAGCAGTTGTATTCCAAAACTGTGACATACATGCTCGTCGCCCCAATCCAGGCCAAAGGAATATGGTTACAGCACAAGGCCGCAATGACCCTAATGAAAACACAGGCATAGTAATCCAAAAATGCAGGATTGGTGCAACTCAAGATTTGCTAGCCGCACAGAGCAGTTTCCGTTCATATTTAGGCAGACCATGGAAGTTGTACTCGAGGACTATCATAATGCAAACAGAGATAAGCGATATTATAGACCCTGTCGGTTGGTTTGAGTGGGATGGTGACTTTGCTCTCGATACATTGGTCTATAGAGAGTATCAGAATACTGGACCAGGAGCTAACACTGCTAATAGGGTGAATTGGAAAGGTTTCAAGGTGGTTACTAGTGCGATTGAGGTACAGCCCTTTATTGCTAGAAATTTCATTGGAGGGGCCAGTTGGTTGCCTTCCACTGGTTTTCCTTACTCTCTTGATCTTTAATTTCAAAGCTCGATGTATCTATTTATCTTAAGTTGCATGTATCATGTGCTTGTTGTACTGGAATCAAGTTCTTGTTGGAAGATAAACTTTATTTCTAGAATCTAATAATGGTGCATGTATGTATTTAATTAAATCCATGCATTATCCACATGAATACTTTGTATTTGCTCTGGTGTTTGTATTAATATAGTTCATATTATTTGGTCCTGAAGGAAAATAAAGAATATGAGTCATACATGATGGTTAACTCATTCCATATTAATATTGTTTATTTTACTAAGGAAATATAAAGAAAGAAAAGTTGTCTTATTATAGTATTGTAATTTTTATATTAACTATTGTACATTACCCTATATATATATATAAAAAGATTGGCTAACTAATAGGTTAAACCTCTTATTATTCTCAACTTGGTATCAGAGCCCTAACAATTTAAAACTTTTTTTTCTTCTCTTCAATGGACTCTTCTTCTCAACCATTGATGTAGACTTCCTCTCCTTCTCAGCCATCGGTGTAGACTTCTTCTTCCCTGTTTGCTTTAGAGGCTTCCCTTACTTCTGTCATGCTTCTGCAGAACTTGTTCACTTTCTATGTTCTGCACTTTTTTCTTGCTTCTATTGGTCAGAATCTTGCCACCATAGATGTTTCAAATTTGCAGACTTCCTTTGCTGCTACCGTTGTCATCCATCTTGCTTCCGTGGATGTTATTGTTCTACTCTCCAATACTCATCAAGTTATTTCTCTGAAACTTACAAACAAAAATTACTTGTATTAGTGAATGCAGATGAAGTCATATCTCCTTGGACAAGGTGTTTTCCACTTTGTTGGTGGCTCCTTCTCATGTCCTCCTCATGTGGTTGTTGTTGATGGTATTTCTTTTTAGGTTAATCATTATTTTCTTTGTTGGAAATAACAAGACCAACTTATTCTAAGTGCATTATTTTCTTCTCTTTCAGTGGATGTTCTCCATCTTGTTGTTGATTATCAAACCTCATACTCTATTTGGCATATTCTTGAGCAAACTCTCGCTTCTCCATTTAATTCTCATATTATGCAACTTTATGATTCCTTTCAAGATCTTCGATAAGGTGATGATTCGGTCACCATGTTTATGCAAAAAGCAAAGGTATTATTTGATAAATTAGCTGTTGGACTTTAATTTGTATGTGTTTTGTGGTCTTCAGGGTGAGTTGAAAGACTTGGTAACAACCTCATAACCAAACCAAAACCTTTTTTGTATGTACATCTTCATAGTTATCTCCTAACTTGTGAGTTTCTTCACAAGACCTCTTTTCAATCCATGGGTGTTGTTATCGTTAGTGCTCTTTTACTGCCCATGCCAAACCAGCTCTCCCTTCAGCTTTTGTTGCCCAAAATTAGTCTTTTGGTTTTGTTGGTCAAAGCAGAGGACACTTTCATGGAGGGTGGCGTCCTAATTCTGGCAACAGTAGAGGACACGGGTCTATTTCCAGGATTGATTTTTGCAGCTTTAATGGGTCTTCCAACAATGACTGGAAGCAGTAAAACTGGCAACGAAACAGGGGGCATCATGGCTCTTCACAGTGGTCTAATGCCAATGTCAGTTATGTTAAGTTTTTGGCTACTCAGCTCCTCAATGTGCTCAACTTCAAAGCCATAGCCAGCAGCCTAGTGCAAATCAATGTGCTCAATGTGCTCAACAAGTTTTGTCGATTGGTTTCCTAACACTGGTGTTAATCAACATGTTACACTTGATCTTACAAATCTGACGGGGTCCGAACCATATCTTAGTAATGATCACTTGCATGCTGGTGATGATAAGTGACTTTTCATAACTAATATTGGTCATACTAAGTTACATGCACCACATTATACTAAAAAAACCTTGTTTGGAAATGATGCCCTTATATTAAAAAAACCTTTACTTCTTGTTTGGAAATTTTGTCTTGATAACAATGTCTATTTTGAATTTCACCTATTTGTCTTTTATATCAAGGACCTCAACATCAAGACACTACTCCTTTTCAATCAAATAAAAGATGGTCTTTATGTTTTGTTCAAGTTTTATGTCACGTCAATTCCTTAAACGTATTAGTCTTCTTGCATATTTGCTTCTATTAATCTATGTCATCGTTGACTAGGTCATCCTATCGCCTATATTTTAATTTTTAGTCTAAAAAAATAAGATTGTTTGTAGCTTTAAATGCCTTAATTTTTAGTGTTAAGCTTGTCTCATCATATTTGCTTTTGTTAATCTATGCGTTGAGATTGTTTGTAGAAAATCATCATGTATATCTTTAGGACCTACAGGGCACAAAATTTCTGCTTCACTATATTTAATTTTTAGTGATATTTAGGGTCTTGCTCTTTTCTTTTCATCTGATGGTTTTTGCTATTTTGTTATTTTTGTTTATACAAAATATATATGGTATTATCCTCTTGTTGCGAAGTTTGATGTTTTCTTATTTTTCATCAATTTCAAACTCTAATTGAGCTTCAATTTTTACTAAAAATTAAATCTGTTTAAACTAATTTGGGCAGCAAATACCATAAGTTATCCACTTTTTTTCTTTCAAACTAAAGTGTTTCTTTAGAGAGAGAAAATGTGATGAGTTTTTCTATTGGTTCTCTTGAATATTATATAATAGGATAATTTAATTGCTTCATCATTTTTAAAATTTTTTATTGACCAAAAATGTAAATTATAATTTCTAAAAATATAGAGTTAAAAGTAAAAAATAATAATTAAACTATATAAGGTTTTATGCAATCATCCATTTATTTATTTATTTTATGAATGAATAAATAATATAAAAAAGACTACCCTTCATAAAGCTTTTAGAAAAGAAATGGAAAGAATAGAGAAACTCATCTTCCACCTGTAAAATGTGTGGTAATGTAAGGTGATTTTTAAAAGTATTTTTTAATTAATAATATATTAAAATTATATTTTTTTATCAAAATTATTTAAAAATACCAATTTAATATTTTTTTCAGGCAAAAATAAATTTAAAAAGCATTTTAAAAATCATGTTTGAGCCACAAAATCAAACACTTCCGCATAGGTCCACAAAATGGGAGGGCCACAATGGTTGAATTTGAAAATCAAGTTGAATACAAAAAATCGAACACTCCCGTCCACAAAATGAGAGTGCAACAATGCTTGCTGCATACATAATAAATTTCACTAACCAAACTTGAAATTATATTGCTCAGGCTTGCTTCAGATCGGACCTAATCTTATATTTAGCCAAAAGATCAACACAACTTTGCTATAACAGACAGCTTAGCCAATGAGCACACATATAAAAGACAACTATAATGAACATGGCGGCAGGCGGCAGCCTTCTAGAATAAATGAATATACTCAACAATCTTTCATAAAAACCATAAATTTGGTACCGATATATTCACCACATCAAGGTTGTCCTTGCCATCGATGGCCCTCTCAAAACACTTGACTTTAGCGCTCTTCTTGTAGCACAACCACCTCATGAGATCACCGCAGATGCGCCTTGGGAAGTTCCTAATAACGTGGCAACAACAGGATTAATGGGGCAGTTGATGTCTCCTTAGGTAAGTAACTATTATCCTGCTCCTGTAGCCTGTTACCTTGGCTAAAGTTCAGCTTCATGTATTTTGCAAATCCTTGTGTGGTTGCAACAGTTTCCTTCTTAAGAGACTCAAAACTTTGGTCCAGACGGTTCAGAGGATAAGTAAATGATGTCATTTCATTATGGTTCTTTTACTAGAAAATGAGACTATGAAAGCCGAACATGCATTTCCTCCTCAAGTATTGCAAACATTTCATCGACCCTACAGAAAGAATACACAACTAATTCAGATCAACACGAATAAACAATTAAACAAGTGCATTGAATATAACTATTGATAAGATTTTCAGAGTGGCAAAATAAATTACTAATTTCTTTACTTTAGTTTTCATAAATAAAGTTACAGCTACAATAAATATCAAGGGTGATATTTGATGTTAATCCTATATTACAAAAGGACATTTAAATAGCTTGAGCTTACCTATGGGTGTCTATGTTCAGCTCTTCAAGCCATGTTGTTAGATAAACCTGTAATGCAATGTCCTCGAGCAGTTGGCATAAATCACGTAAATGGAATCATATAAGCAAATAAGTGAAATATATAACAGGACAATATCTGTTGCATGGCTAACAGTTAAGAATGAAATAATATGTGGTGTACCCTTAGGAGTTTCAATGTATTTGGTGCAGGTTATTTGATAATGCAAGTATAACATTCAATGTACATATTAGAACATTTTATGAAAAAAAATCAGCCATATACCTGCAAATTCTCATGGTTTGGTTGGCTATTAAATTTTAAGGGAGGCATATCAGATTTCCCTTCCATCAGTCTTGGAGGGACTGGTCCACAAGAATCCTCGGAAAACAAGTTGCATTTTCTCAAATCATCAAATTCTCCAGGATAAAGCTCATTTAACCAACAAAACTCATTAACTTCCAGAGCTTCACAACTAATGGTAAATAATTCCACAACAAGCGCGCGCTGCCAAAGCCAAAGAATACCCAAGAAAATTGCAAATAAGAATCCCAAACAAAGAGAGATCCTTGAATCCAAAGACCAAATCACATGGGATTTCATCGTGGGAAAAACAACCAACATGTACCTTTAAACTTAATTCAGATATAAACATTAGAACAAGCTCATCTGCTAACTGCTCTGAAATCATTCAAAGATTAAAATCATTAACCAAAGGTGTGAAAACTAACAGACATTTCTTTAACATTTAAAATGAAAAGACAATTCGAGATACAACCTAATGAAAAGAACTGGACAGAAAAGTTGGGACCAAAAATAATAATTGACAACTAATCAATTAGCCACCCATCAATGCTTGAAATCTGAAATTTTGGAGTCTATTTAATGTGGAATTGTTCATCCAGTTTTCCACTTTTTAGACCTATTCTCTTTCTCTTCAACACTCTAACAAATGTTATAAAAAACATCAATCAAGTGGATGAAAAGGGTTGTTTTATATTTCAAAATAAAAAATCCCAGAAAATGGATGGCCATGGATCCACCCAAAAAATTCCTAAGCTGCATATTACAAGCTGCTGAGCAGTGGGAAATGGGAAAACTGAGAGCTAAGATGGTGGAGGGGACTGGTATCAAAGGATCTAAAATCTCTCGATACTGAAATGGATTTGGTTTATGGTGGAGTTGAATGGCGGAGAAGGATCCATATTAACTAGTTTGGGCTTTATGGTTGTTACTGTTGTTGTTGTTGTATTACATTCTACTCATTGATGATTGAAATTAGAACTTAATAAAATTCAAAAAAATAAAGTAGACATGGCTAAAAAATAAAGATATAAAATAGAAGACACATTGTTAATGTCATATGTTGTTCATTAAAAAAAGATGGTAACGTCATATCATTAATAGGAATGGCCACATCAAAACTTGACAAACACTGGGCAAAGTTTTGAAGATTTTAAACAAAAATGGTAACACCATACCATTAATAGGAATGACCACATCAAAACTTGACAAACAATGGCCAAAGTTTTGAAAATTTGGGGATATTCACATACCAAAAGAAGAGATTGACCAAAATGCAAAAACTGGGATGCCGCCACCATCACCAGCATCATTTTTATCCTCAGAACTACATGAAAATTGTACAAGTGGACTGCTGCTTGTCCCTTTGACATAAGATCTCATAGATCTACTAGTGTTGACCATGTGAGTTACAACAGCAACCTACAGAAAATCTCACAACAAATACAATAAATACAACCAAACCAAATTATTTAGATAAAGTTCTTGAGATTTTAATCTAAGATATTTACTCTCAGCAAAAAATGCTCAATGTTGGGTCTTAGAAAAGATTTCAATGTTCATTCAATTGTGTAGTAGTTTGATCCTTGTTAGATGACAACTAAATCATATGTCATCCTTATTTCCTTTCTTAATATCAAGTGTGGAAATAAGGATCATTCTCCAAGACATTGAAGAACACATGCATACTGCGGTTGGATTCATAAAATCCTATTGTCAAATTTTAGGTCATAGTGCTATAAGAGGCCTTCGCCTTCGTTCTGTATTTAGCTTAGCTTAGTAAAGAATAGAGAATATATCAAGAGCTTACTCTATCCTACTAAATAAAAAAATTTAGCAGCTTGAGTATTTTACTTGAAACATTTTAAAGGTATCAGAAATTCCTCCTCTATAATACTAAGTATGATCAGGTCTATATACAAAGGACATGCATTGCTGAACACATGGAAAAGTCTTATAATGCTATAAAATATTTTTCATTATATGATTCTTCCTTACAATTTGGGGATCTACAAAAATCAAGCAGAAGGTTGGCTCCGTACCATACTCAATATTACTGCAAAATAGTTTCTTATCAATAAAATGTTTTTTGTTTTTTTTAGTTACATGCTAAGACACATTCACAATTACTAAAAAAAATTAAGTATACCAAAGTGTACATACCAAATCCCTGTAAGATGACAAGAGTTTGCTCCTATAAAGCTCCTATAGGGGGAAAAAAGAAAAGGAGATAAGATCAAGTACAAGGCTATAAGCAAGGAGTCAAGGCAAATTCATGCTTAACATATTTGAACAAGAATTTTGTTTCAATTCAATACCAAACAAGAACTACAGGAGAAAAATGACCTGTTGTTTAAGCAACTTTGAACTAGCTTTCTTTCGAAGATCAAGCATGTCGCTTAAAACACCAAGCTCCATTGAAGGTATGTATCTGAATACAAATTCGACCATTATATGACACTCTATAATTAATTAAAAAAAAATTCAAATGCACACAAAATCAATACACAGAAAAAAAAATTAAAAAAATAAAAAGCATCACACCGCAACAAAAAAGACCACAATAGAACCAAAAGAAAGGAACTATAAAGGACAAAGAAGATTAGCTGGCAATACCTTAGCGAGAGATAAGTGTTAACAAGAGAAGTAGCATGTGATCTTCCAGTAGAAGAGGAAGAGACCCATTGTAACCTGTAAGAGGCCAACTTTGACCATTGGTTTCTCAGGTTTCGCTGAGCAGCTGGTCTCCACAGCCGCGTTACTGATGGAGGCAGCGTTGAAGAACTCCACCCAGGGCTTTGTAATTGATAAGAAGAAGAGCTTTTATCTGGGCTTTCCATCAACTGACAACATACACACACACAACAATTACAGTTTAGGGGTATTGACAATATCTCCTTCGCCGGAAAAACACAAACTAGGCGGTCTACGGCAGAACAGCTACTCCCAACAACAACAGCAATAAATAATAATAAAGAAGGGAAAGGAGGAAAATAAAGCAAAAAATAAGAAAAGAAGGTAGCAAGGAAGAGGGATGACAGAAGGTATACCATTGTAGGTTGGTTTGAGCCCTGCGAGGGAGATTGGAGGCGATGAAGGTTGCTGGCACCACCGTCGTGCCGTTGGCTGCTGTTGTTGCTAGTTGCTGCTGTTTTCCGGTGTCTGGAGTAACCGTTGCTGCCCCCTGCGGCCGCCTGGGAGGAGGGGCGGTTCGGGCTGGTTGGGAAGAATGACAACAGAGAGAGGGAGAGAGTAAAGTTATTTTACCGGGAAATCTCAATTTAGTCACAGACTTGTATATTCATTATCAATCAAGTCCCAAGCTTATAAAATTTATCATTTTGATTCTGATCGTTTTAAAAATTTCTCATTTCCATTAATATTCATCATTATTTTCTTCAAATTAATATTGTTTTAGTATATAAACTAGTAGGTAGACTATTTTATTTTTACCAAAAAAATAATGTCAAAGTGATATAAACACGTGTGTGTATAATTTGATTTATAAAGTGGAATAGATTGAATAAGTTAATTTTATTTTAATTAAAAAATTAAAAAAAAAAATTAAAAAGATAGACAATGATAGCAGATAGATTAAATTAAAAAAAAAAGTGATCATGTTAACATGAAAAAAAAATATTTTTTTTCAAAAAAAAAAACAAATAATGTAACTCAATTCACAATCTATTAAATACGAAAGGATAAAATAGAGTAAAAAAAAAACCTAAAAAAATTAACCCCTGTCAACCAGAATTAGCAGGATAAACTTGTAACCCTAGTAATAAAGGTCAAGCTAATTCAGAATATCACATCAAACATGTAGCTTAGATCATGAGATTGGAATAACTCGATAGAAAAAAATACAAAGATTATAAAGCCTATTTTTCAACAATAACTATCAACTCGTGTTAATTTTTCAAACTTGTGACCCGTGTTATTAGATTCAAAGCACCATATCTGAAAAAAAAAAAAAAATCATAAAGCCCAACTCTCAATTAATCAAATATTGGAGGATAAAATTAAAAAAATAAATTTAATTGTACAAAAAGATTCAAAATAAGAAATAATAATTAAAAGAACGAGGATCAAAATTGAAATACAAAATAAATCTTATATTAGATTGAAAGGTTAAATTGAAAAGAAAATCAATTTAGTAAAAGGACCAAAAAATTTAAAAGAATGAGGATGAAAATTGATATAAAAAAAATAAAAATAATTTTTTTATTGAAGTGAAATTAAAAAGAAAAATAACTTTAACAAAAAAATAAAAAAAATAAGGACCAAATTGCCTGACAATTTGAAGTATGTATGCAATGGCGACAACAATACACTCCTCTTTATCATAGCAAAAGGTTTAACAAGTGCGCAAAAGGAAAAGTTTATGAAATTGTTACGCGATCACACAACAATCATTGGTTGGACTTTAGCCAACATCAAGGGCATTAGTCCCTCAATATGTATGCATCACATACCATTAGAAGACAATGAGAAATCAACAAGGAAATTGTAAAAAAGGTTGAATCCACCTATGATAGAAGTAGTAAAAGCTGAAATTTTGAAACTATTAAATGTATGATTCATTTACCCCATCAAAGATAGTAAGTGGGTGGCGCCAATCCATGTGGTGCTCAGAAAGACAGGAATCATGATGGTAAAGAACAAAGATGATGAACTCATTCCTAATTGCATCTCAAGTGGTTATAGAATGTAATTAATTATAGAAAGCTCAATCTTGTTACACACAAATATCATTTATCATTGCCATTCATGAACTAAATGCTTGAATGCCTAGTAGGTATGTCTTTTTATTGCTTTCTTAATAGATATGGTGGATATAATTACATTGTTATTAATTTTGAAGATTAAGAAAATACTACATTTACATGTCGGTTTGGTACATACACATATAAGAGAATTCTCTTTGAATTGTGTAATGCACTCGCAACTTTTCAAAGATGCACAATGGATATTTTTTTTCTTACTATGTTGAAAGAATAATTGAGGTTTTCATAGATGTTTTCACGATGTATGGTGATTCTTTTGATAAGTGTTTAGAAAAATTATCATTAGTCTTGAAAAGATGTATTGAAACTAATCTTATCTTGAACTATGAAAATTGTTATTTTATAGTAGAACAAGGAATAGTTCTTGGGTATGTTGTGTCTTCACGTGGTTTAGAAGTTGATAAAGCTAAAATATATGTTATTTCATTAATATCTTACCCCTCGTGCGTGATGGAGGTTCGTTCTTTTCTTAGCCATACAGGTTTCTATCAACATTTTATCAAAGATTTCTCAAAGATTACAACACCCTTGTGTAAATTATTAGCTAAAAAAGTGGATTTTATGTTTGATCAAGCATGTAAAGATACCTATAATGAGCTTAAAGGCATGTCACATATGTCCCCATCATGCAACCACTCAATTAGGATGAATCTTTCAAGATAATATGCAATGCAAGTAACTACACGGTAGAGATTTTACTTGGGCAAAGAATAGGAAGAATTTGCATGTTATCGCATATGCTTCCTATATATGAAAAAGAACTATTTGCAGTGATGTTTACTCTACAAAAATTGAGTTCCTATTTATTAGGACAAAATTTATTGTTTTTACTAACTATGCAGCTTTGAGGAATCTTTTGAAGAAAAAGAAATCCATACCAAGATTGATTAAATGGATCTTTATTTTACAACTGATCACTTGAGCTGACTGTGAACTAAAGAAATACAAACCAAAATAGTAAGAAAGAGATTCCTTAATAAGCAGTTGTATGTGTTACACTCCTCTACAAGACCATGGTATGCTGATTTGGTGAACTATTTAGTCACCAAAGAATTCCCTTCGGGTTTGTCTAAATCCCAAAAAGATAAGTTATGAGCTAATGTTAAATATTATTTTTCGAACACTCCTTATTTTTAGAAATTTTATGCGGATGAAATAATTAGAAGATATATTCCATATGATGAATTCCATTTCATTCCATTCTAATATATTTTTTTTCATTCTCATTCTTGTAGTGGACATTTTAGAGCAAAAAGAACTGCCTACAAGGTACTTAAAAGTGTTTTGGCCTTTTATTTTTAAGGATACATATTATTTTTTAAATTATATGAAAAAAGCCATAGAACAAGCAATATCACTCATAAGAATCAAATGCCTTTAACTAATACTTTGGTAAGTGATTACTTTTTTTTTATGTTTAGGGTATTGATTTTATGAATCCATTTTATTTTTCTTTTGATAATTTTTATATCCTTCTTGTTTTTTATTATTTGTCTAAATGGATTGGGGCAAAAGCCATATGAATTAACGTAGTTAAGGTTGTTTTAGATCTTGTGAAGACTTATACATTTTACAGGTTTGGAATTCTCGAAGCTATCATTAGTGATTGTGATACTCATATTTGCAATCATTCAATGGAGACATTACTATGCAAGTACAATGTGACTCATCAAACTTTCATAGCTTATCACCCTTAAATGAATGCCCAAGCTGAAATTTCAAATCAAGAAACCAAGTCTATTTTGGAAAAGACAATGCAATATAATTAACAAGATTGGAGTTTGTGACTTGGTGATGCACTTTGGGCTTATTGGATGGCTTATAAATCACTTATAGAAATGTCACCTTATAGGATTATTTACAGGAAAGCATGTCATCTACTAATGGAGCTTGAACACAAACCTTTTTGGGTCATTAAACAATGCAACTTTGATTATGATGCTCCTAAGATTACAAGGAAGTTACAACTGCAAGAGTTGGAAAAGATACAGAATGATGCCTACAAGAATGCAAGGATTTATAAAGAAAAGACCATTAGTCTTCATGACTGAATGATTACAAGAAAGGAGTTTCATGTTGGAGACAAAGTCCTTTATCATTCACATTTGAAACTTTTCTTTTATTTCAACATTAAGAACAATATTGTGTTTAAGTGTGGGGGGAGAATTTTGATTCTCTTTATTGTTTATGCGTGTTTTATTAGAAAAACCCATAAACATTTGAAGAAAAAAACTATGTTTTCAAACTTCAAGTATTAAGTTTTATCTATTGAACTCCCATTAATTTGTGAGAATATAAGTATTATGTATGAGAATTAGTTGAGATAGATGAAAATATAAATCAAACGAATGAGTGTCCATACAAGTTTTAAAAGTTTAATTAGTTTAGATATTCATTTTGAAAATATGCCATGTTGACTTAATAATGTTGTGCCAGGGTAAGCTTTTGAGCCTTCAGTAATATATTATTTGATGTGTGCATTCTTTTAATGATATGTATTTCTATGACTTGCTTCATATCTTTTTGAGATTACATTCACATTACATGTATACATGAAGATGATAAAGGCACTAGGAATTTTAACCACTTGAGTCAAAAAGCCAACCCAAAGCTTATTATCCTTAGGGAGCCATTTTGAACTTGTTTGTCTTTTCTTTGCTTTACTTATGTTATAAGCCTTCAATTTTTATATGTTTTCCTTTTTTCATGGCTAATGATCAGTACAACATGTACTTATTGATATTTCATGAAATTATGGTTGGAAATTATATGAAAGAAAAAAATGATACTTGATGAAAAGAATTGTCAAAGTTGCTAAAGGTAGACCATTCGAGGAAAACAGAAAGAAAGAAAAGTTGTTCCATTGTGTTTTTAAAGTTTTATGTTGATGGAGCTTGAAATCAAAAGAATTTAAGTATTAGTACTTTAAGATGGTGAATTTGTGTGTTTTGATGATATATCTTGTTTCAAAATTCATTTTTATAGAATACTCTACTTCCTTTGGTTTTAACCTTTTATTTTCCTTTCTTTTACCTTATCTTAACCTTAGCCTCATTACAACCGAAAGTAAAACCTTTTAATTCATGTATTGCTTATAATATTTTTAGTAATGGAGATGAGATTGAAAAACAGGTTTATGGTAGAACATATTAATTGATTGAATTTGAGAGATTTTAACACATGAGCTCTAAACACATGAGTGTTGAAGTGTATATCAATGATAGGACATGTCACTTTGGTATGGTCTAGATTTCGTTTGAATCCCAATGATTAATTGAGTTTTGAATTTCACATGTGAATAAATTCATGAAAATTCATGTTTTTATCCTTTTTTATTGTATTCTTGTTTATAATGCAAATACTTTTGAACATGGATGAGAGATTAAGAGATGCCAAGTCTTTTAAGTTTTTTTTTTTTAACTTTGGACTTTCTTAAGTTTGACCTTATCTCTCTTTTCTCGAGGACAAGCAAGAGCTAAGTGTGAGAGTATTTGATGCAACCATATTATTCAATAGTTTTACCCATATTTACCTAGTATTTTGCTTATATTTTATATATAAAATGCATTGATATTTTTTATTTCATGTTTTAAAGGTACTTTTGGATGTAAGATTCGAAAACGAGTACTTTGGAGATAAAATTCATACCATGTTTCAGCTTGTGTTGAATATTGATAAATTTGACCTTCGATCAATGTTTTACGAAGAACTTGAGTTGTAGATGTTGAAATCAAGTGATTCTAGTGCCATTAGAAAGATAACATCATACATTTAATCCATAAATGGCAATAAAAAAAAAAGAGCATGGAAATCACAGCCTTCAAAGACAAGTCTTGTATTTTGTCAGTTTTGACCTTCAATCATTCTGACTTGAATATCTTGAGCTAGAAAAGTCCATTTGTTACAAAATCAAATTTGTTGGATTCCTGACTTAAAGACCTATCAACCTACCAATTTTCAGCAAAAAAGAGCTCATATGAGAGATATATGATTTTTCTAAGATAACCTATAAATTATGCCAACAAAAAGGTTTTGTAAGGAAATAAGTCCAACTTACTTCCTAAGCATCCAAATTGACATGACAATTATTTCTTTATATGAAAAAGATCTTTACACTGGCAAATTAATTTCACTAAGTTCAAATTCAAAGCTTAAAGATTTCATGCAAGACTATTTTTTTTTATATAGAAAAGTAGTTATTGTATTGCTTAAATATAGACTGTCTACTTTGGAAAGTACTCTTTTTTTTTCCTGATAAAAACAAACTAGTAGGAAGGTGGGTATTAGGTTTTTTTTTTATCTGATAAAAAAAAATAAGAGAGAGGTGAAGAAGGTAACGGCCAAAAAGATAAAAAGAAAAACTTTCACCTTTTTTCTACTCCTGAAATTATGTTTTCATCTTTTCTCTTCCTTAGTTTTTCGATAGTCATGCAAGACTAAGTTATTTTTCTTGGTTGAAAGGATACAAAAGCCTTCAGATTTCAAAAAATATGAGATTTATTTTATCTTTTCTTTTTAAGTTTATATAATGAGTATAAATATTTTCCTATTCTTATTTCCTATGATTGTTCAGTTTGATTGTTAGAGCAAACTCTAAGTTATTATTCTAAGAAATCTATTGCTAAGTTTGCTATTAAAACTAGAGTTGTGATATTTAACTTGTGAAGCGACCAAGTTTAATAATTATGGCAGATATATGTTGTTAATCTTAGAGAAAACATTCAATTAAATCTATCCTAGGCTGAAGACAATTATGTTGTCTAGATTTATCAACATATTTAGTTCTTAAGACTACCATTAAATTAAATTACTAGCGCAGATGTTGTGGTTGTTTAATGGTTAATGATAATTATTATGTAGATCAATTAACTTACTAATATTAAGAAAGATAAATATTCATAATATCAATTGACGTATCATTTTAATGATAAGTTTTGATTTTTATCAATTGATTTTTATCAATGGATGTTTACTTGAGACCAATGTTTTTCTCTTAATAATTTTGGTTTATTTAACTTAGTTTGAGTACTTTATTTTGTTTACCCTAACATAGCTTAAATAATCTCAAAATCCCCCATCTTTGAATCATTTAGCATAAAGACTCAAACTATATCTTCTTTGTAGGATCGATCATTTGCTTGCTCTATACTATCTTATTTGTTTAAGCTAAGATAATTAATTTGTGAGACCACGCCATGCAACATACATCAGTAATATTGTGAATATTTCTTGTAGCTCCAATTGTATAATCATCAATGACATTTAGTTGATCCACTTGCAAAGCCTTGGTAGCCAAAGTATGGCCTCTCTTGTTCATGCTCTCGAGTTTGTTCATCAGCTTTGCTATCTTGTGGTCTTTTGCCTTGAGTGAAGTTGAAAGCCCCTCTACGAGTTTTGTCAAGTTAGTCATTTGATCCTCCAAAGATGTAGTCTAGATCGTTATCATTGACATAATGCCAAAACTCGAAGCCTTACTTGATGATCGACATGGAGTGGTCTCCATGGGTGAATTGTCGAAGTAGTCACCTTAAGTGCGAAACAAAATCCATGCACCCCACTTGATTTTTTATGGTGGAGTTACTTATAGCTTTAGATTTGGAGAGAGCTCGTATGCCCCTTTTGCATTTGATGCTGACACTAGCTCGAAATCGCTTAGTTTGTGCATACAACTTAACAATGGATTTTTTTTCAATGGCAAGTTTGGAGAATCTTCAATGATATGTCAGTGAATTGAATCAGTAGCCTTGTTATTTTTGGAAGCGACAATGGTGTTCACGTTCTTCCTAGTTTCCATCGAAAAGTTGTTGAAAATGTTTTTTTGAAGGGAGGAGATGAGAAGTACAGATGTCCCTAGTAAAGTCGTTAGAAAATTGTAGATATACTTTTGAGCACCTGAAATTAAATAAGAACACATGTACAAATATGTGATTTTATTAAATATATGACCGAGTATAATTACTATCTAAAATATTTTTTCAAAAGAATAAGACAATTTATTCATTTGGATTTGATATATGGTAACTTGATTTATTTGTGAAATCAAGCCAAGATTTATGCTTTATAAGAACACGAATTTAGATTTATATTGCGAAGTGATATTTGGTGATTTGATACTTTGAATAATGCATTTGATTTGTCTTTAAAATATTGTTAAAAAACTCATATAAAATGTTTAGGCTGATCTAATAGAGCTTTGTTTTTTGTAGACTTTAAGTATAGTGAAGGAGACTAGAGAGCTTTGAAGAGAGTTTCTTAGCTTAGAGTGCTTATCTTGAAAAAAAAGATTGTATCTCTAAGAATTCTTCTCCTCTATTTGTTTTTAGGGTAGGGCCTAATGAAGATTCATTTATTTTTCATATCATTTATTTTTATTTTATTTTATCTTTTTATGTAAAAATAAAATTAAAATGACATGATAAAATTTAATTGTTAGAAACTTTTTTGGTTTCTTGCTGGTTTTGTGTTTGGACTAACTTTAGGTAGAATAGGAAAAACTCTGAATTTTTTTTATTGAATAAGATAAAATTACACACTTAACAAAGCAATTCATTAATATTATGAAAAGGAACTACGGAAAATGGATATGAATTATTTTAAAGAAAAATAACTACTAATAGGATGCTTCAATATTTGGAGGAGGTCCATGTTCATTTTAAGATAAATCATAAATCATTCATAATTCTTTTATATATATATATATAAACAAATAATCACACTGCAAACTAAATTATAGGATATTAAATGTAACTTTCAAAAAATAGTATAATGACACGTAGTTATAGTTTTTATACCTAATTTGATGGTCGGTTCGGTTCAAGATATGAGTTTCAGATTTTAATAAGGTTATGGGTTAATTTTTTTTTAAAAAATCAAAATGATATCGTTTTAGTAAAAAAATAGAAGTCAACTAGTTGCAACTAGATTTTTGATCAGATTACTTAGTTATATCAAATTTTTTTTATTTTATTTTTTCAATCTAGTTTAATTTTAATATCAGATCAGATTAAATCTCAAATCGAGCCGCCAGACTATACGCGCCACCCTCGTGAGGGCTAGAATATACACATCCATAGTTTTTAAACCCGAACCGGCCCGACGGGTCGACCCGGGACCCGACCGACCCGGGCATGGAACTGGTCCGGGTGGAGGCCAAAACCAGCTTGGAAATTGGCCCGGTCAAACTCGGTTAACCCGGTGGGTCGACCCGGGACCCGGTCCACCTGGCCAAACCCAGGTGAGACCTGGCCACTTTTTTTTTACTTTCCCTGTCATTAAACGACGCCGTTTAATGACATCTAAAATCCTACTGAGCACCGAAGACAGAAGAAGAACGAAGAACGAAGAACTTAACCTAATCTGTCTCGCCCGAATTGAACGGAGCAGAAGAAGAACGAAGCAATTAACCATTGATCTCTGTGGAAAAGGTTTGAATCTCCTTCTTTCACTCTCTGTTTTGTTTATTCTTCGCCGTTTTCTCATTTCTGGGTTCTGGCATAAATTTCAGTTTCAAGTTTCAACCCGATTCAAGTTCATACTTCTTTCACTTGCTGCCATCGATTTCACAGAAGAAGAAACCTCAGCCCTCAGGTATGTTTCTCCAACCCGATTGCTGCTACAGTGTCTGTATTTTCTTCTACCAGTGACCTCTGTTTCTATAGCCCTATTTCTGCATCAATTCTATTCGTCTATGTTGTTTGTTTGCATGATGAACTGTTACCATGATTTTGTTTGATGAACTCTCTGTTGATTCATTGTTTGTTCATTTGTTTGATGCTGCCAGTAGACTTAAATTGATGCAGAAATGTTAGAATGTTCTCGGATTAGAAATGTTAGAATTGATGCAGAAATGTTAGCAGCTAAAAAAATGGAGGCACGACAACACCATGAGCACTGAAAAATTGCAGATAAGAATGGCAATTTATGGAAAGTAATTTCAAAATCTCTTTTTGTATAATCCCATCCAGCTTTAGCACCCATTACTGTGCACAAACAAATTACACACTTTATGGAAAGGCTTCCTGAATCGGAGATCAAGGTTTCCCAGGAAACCGTTGGCCATGATGGTGTAAGACATTCTTTTTTCTATGGGTTTTGTTCACGTTTGTTTTTCTTTCATTAAATATATATAATTTCTGTTTCCATTTTATTATTAGAGAAGTGATTTTTAGAGCTGAGGTGTTAATTTTATATATATATATATATATATATATATATATTCCTTTTCATTATTCAATTGTGTAATTATTATTTTGTCGAGAATAACAGCTTTTGAATGTTACTATTGATCATGGCCTGCAAGAATCATAGTATTGAACAATAAACTGGATTCAATGCAGAGTTGTAGAAATTATAGTGTAATTTAAATTTAAATTTAATTTAAATAAGTGTTGTATTGTAATTAATTATGTGTTTTTTTTTTATATATAGATTTTTTTGGGTTGACCCGGGTTAACTCGGGTCAACCCACCTGACCCGTGACCCAGAAAATTAACTGGGTCGGGTTTCAAAAGTATGTACACATCTACCGACGCATCGCCATAAGACCGAACAGCTTTCTGCTTAGAGGTTCCTCCTCAGTTTTTCAACTGAACTTGGTCTCGCTGCACTGCAACAGACCCGAGCTTGAGGATCCTCTATCAATGGTTCGACCAACAGAAACTCTTCATTACCTCACTGCATCCGCACCAGCACCCTTTAAACCAAAACCCCGTTTCTTGTCCTCAAATCAATCCCTCTACAGGAAGCAAATTTCCCTCACCACTCTCCTTCAGAGGTACGGTTTCCCTCCCTCTCAGCTACAAACTTTCCTTTCTCGAAATCATTTTCTTTTGAATTCCAATTTACATGATACGGAGAAATCCCTTGGTATGCTCACATCATCCTTCAAGATTCCACATAAATCCGTTGTTTCTTTGATCATTGACTGTCCCGGGGTGTTGGACTTTGATTTCTTGAAGAGATGGGAATTTGGTTTGTCGAAATTTGCAGATTTGGGTGTTCCTCCATTGCTCATCAAAACTGTTTTGGAGCATTCTAAGAAATTCCAGATTGACCCAGATAGGTTTAATGAGACTTTGAAGGTTTTGAAGGGTTTAGGGTTTAGTGAAAGTACTACGAGGAGGGTTTTAGAGGGTTTTCCTGGAGTGATTGCTTTGAAGGAATGCGAAATACATAGGAGAATTCAATTCTTGATGGCAATTGGAATTCCTAGAGATGGAGTTGACCGCGTTTTCAATTCATTTCCTGAGGTTTTAGGGTTTGGAATTGAAAATAGGCTAATGCCATTGCTCAATGAGTTTAAGGATTTGGGTTTTAGTGAAGAGTTGGTTAGGAAAGAGATTATTAGAGAGCCTCGGATTCTCGGTATGGAAGTAGGTGAACTCTCGAGGTGTTTGGACTTGATTAGGTCTTTGAAATGTCGAGAACCAATCAAATTGAAGATTTTTAGTAAGGGAGCATTTAGAGCTGGGTTTGAAGTGAAACTTAGAGTCGACTGCTTATGCAAACATCGGTTGATTCGCAGAGAAGCTTTTAAGATATTGTGGAAAGAGCCGAGGGTAATTTTATATGAAATAGATGACATTGAGAAGAAGATTGATTTTATAGTGAAAACAGTGGGATTGAATGTCGGTTGTTTGGTTGATGTTCCAGAGTATCTAGGTGTGAGTTTTGAGAAGCAGGTTGTTCCTCGATATAAGGTAATAGAGTATTTGCGTGCAAAAGGTGGACTTGGTGATGAGGTAGGATTGAAGGCCATGATCAAGCTAAGTAGGCTTAGATTCTATAATCTTTATGTTAAGCCATATCCAGAATGTGAAAAAATGTTTGGAAGGTTTTCAGGTGATGTTCAAGTTAAAAACCAACATCCGGCTGGATTATGGAAGCTTTTGAAACCCCAACAAAGGGATCCTGACTCAAAAGAAGATGTGAAGAACATGAAGTCTTTCATGGAAGGACTTGTTTAGCAAAGAAGGATGATTTGCTATATGCAGCTTAGGGTGCAGTTGAGTGGACTCTTGTTCATGTAATTTTAGGCGATGGAAAATTTGTTCAATTGTATTTGGTCTGTTGTTCTCTCGATGCATGATGGGGGGATTTTGTTAGAAAAATATCATTCTCAAAATCATCGGATTGGCACTCGATACCCAATTTTCAGAATGCCTGGACAGCACACAAGGAATTCCAGTTCATTAGTGGAAATATTTAGTCAAGAGATACTCGTGCATATAAAATTTTATGTGTGGACTGGCTAGCATGTGCATGTACTTTGGGCTCTGGAGGTTTGTTTCATTAATTATGGATTATGGCTAAGCAATTCAGCAAAATATTTGGTTGACAATTCAGTGGTTGTTATAAGCTGTGAAGCACGGAAATTGTTCAAGTTATTCTTGAAGTTGATTTTCAACTGATCATGCAGATTGGTGTGCTCTTGCAGCTCTCAACCATCATGCACTGGAACTTCTTACTCAGGACTGGATTATTAAAATGTGACGCGAACAGGGCAGGCAATGACCGCCATGATATGTGAAGTACAGCTACAAGCAAGGTAAATTTTGAGAAATGGGATTATTTTGTTTATTACTGTTTGAAAATGTCAGATTCCCAGGGAAGCCTTCACAGAAACTTGCCTCTTTTTTTATCCATCCAACCTCATGCAGGTTCGAGTATCCTTAACCTCTACTTTTTTTTCTGAAACATCTGCCGATTTGCCTGGCTTGGTTTCGAGCTCACTGTTTGGAGACAGGAGGTCAATACCTTAACCGAGCGTGTCAATGACTCACTAATGTCCTTGTATTAACTGTCACGATTGTGATTACCTTGATACACTACTGATCCATCTATCTGTTTCTATGTATTTTCTCTCTTTTTCTGGGTGTCAAATAATATTTTGTATTTGTTCAGTTTCAGCAAGGGTTATGATGTTGTACAAATTAAACTGCTTATATTTCAAAAACTATTTGTCGCCAAGTTTGCGAAACTTCGCTTCTGAAGTTCAAGTGATAATCTCTTTCCACCGAACTTGATAACTAGGATTGCAGCGGAAGAGCAATTCGAAGATGATGACAGCATTTTTCTCGAATAATTTTTAACCAGTCCATTTGTCTCCTTGATATATTAAACAGCTTGGAGCTCTTCCATGAAGGATTCGATATATTAACAAGCTTTACTGATGATATCATTGGCTTTCGGAACCACAAATCAGTGGCGTAGCATTGAATGCATTATCATGAAGGAAGATTTTATTACAGAGCTTCATAGTTTCACCAAAACGTTCGAGGTCCATATTTAAGGGTTTTAAACTAAGACGTTGTTTTGGGTCCTTGTAACTGTCTCTTCACCAACGCAGTGTAGGCCCCATCCTTGCTAAGGAGCTCTCCATGAGAGCCCCTCTCCACTATCTGACCATCAGAAACAACTGCTACAGTGTCTGCACTTTGGACAGTTGATAGCCTGTGGGCTATAACTAGAACAGTCCTTCCCTTCATTAGAGAATCCATGGCATCCTGCAAAATTTCCACCATGAGAGCTTGTCAAAAATTTATGTGAGAAATAAATGGTATCTAGTTTTAAGAAAAACCTTATAAGAAACTAAAACAAAGACTTGAAATGTAAACTGACCTGCACTAGATATTCACTTTCGGCGTCCAGAGCACTTGTGGCTTCATCAAGGAGGAGAATCCTTGGATTCGTCAGTAGGGCTCTAGCAATTGCTACCCTCTGTTTTTGACCTCCTGAAAGCCTTACCTCGCGTTCTCCTACAAAAGTTTGATATTTATCTGGGAAGTTTGCAATGAAATCATGCGCATTGGCCATTTTCTGCAATATCACAATTACATTAGCTACTGCTGAATGTTTAATTAAGAGGGATTGTGTGGCAGTTTTCGAGAGGTAGAAACTTACTGCTGCATTTTCTATATCCATGCTGCTGACTTTACCCTCACACCCATAGGCTATGTTTTCCTCTATAGAACAGTTGAAAAGAACAGGCTCCTGGCTCACTATACTAATCTGTACAAGTATAATAAAGGGCTGAGTTTATTATGTACAGAAAAGCCTCTAGACCATAAAAGCACCAAGTTATGAAACAAAAAATTAACCAAGCAAATCTAAAATTTATACGAGCAACTTATGTTAGGGAGAAATAGATTATATCAAATTTCTTTTTTTTTTTTGGATCATTGACATGCAAACAGAAAATGAAAATTACCTTTCTGTGTAGATGTTCGTGTGATATTTCTACCAGAGGAACCCCATTTAAGAGAATCTTTCCCTTAGTTGGATCATAAAACCTTTCAATCAAGTTTGCAATTGTGGTCTGAAACAAGCAAAATAATATAAATATGACACACTGCCTTATGTTGCAAAACTCATTAGAATGGCAAGTATTAAAACTGAAGCAGCTTAGGAGCTTATATTTCTTTTTCTTAAAAACAAAAAATAAAAATACATAAATATTACTTTTCCTCCTCCACTAGGGCCAACAAGAGCAACTTTTGAGCCAGGCTGCAGTTTCAATGTTATTCCCTGTAATTGAAAGAATGTATAGTGCTTTATCATCAGAACAGTATGAACAGACACTAACTTCTGAGAGGTAGTTAGAGGAAGCTAATCACCTTGAGAACCATGTGGTTGGGGCGGGATGGATAGGCAAACCAGACATCATCTAACTCCACATCCCCATCCTGTTCACTAGAATACAAGGAAAACCAATAATCATTTATGAGATTCTTTCTGGTTTTGAAGTCACAAAATGCGTGGATTTTATGAGTTTTTGGTTTGGCTGAGTGATATTCTTTCTTGTTTATCACATATAAACCTCAGCAAAAAGGGAGGTAGGTAGGGGGTGGGCAGGATGATATGGTGCTGTCATGATTGAGAAACTGTAATCATGATATGGAATTGAGAGTTTTGAAAGAATAAATTTGTTTAGACAAAGAAAAACTGCAAGCAAACTACTGAAGTTCATAATTTCTTTCATGTTCAATTGCTTCACAGAAAGCAAGAATGGTGGATGAACATAGTTTAGTCCAGACTCCACAGACAAGTAATGGTAACCCAACTGGCACTCTGATAATTGTAAGTTTACTGCATATTTGTGCACCGCTGTCACCAATTTCATTTTTTATTCCAATTATCAACCAGCATGACTAACTCATGGAATCATTCACAGGCATATTAGAACAATGAGAATCCCATGACTAACCCCAAAGGACACTTATTCCCTGACTTTGGCATGGATGAGACACGATCTAGAAGCTGGAAAACCCGCCTGCTGGATCCTGCAGCTTTCATTGCCACAGTGTACAATCCCGACAATCCAGATATAGAGCTGCCAACTGCAAGTGAAATTAGTTGCTACAAGTCAATCAAACTGGACTTGAGAGATTTCAATACTGATAATATGATACCATCAAAAATCGATTTCCTAAATTAGATTATAATTTCATTAGATGAAAAATGGTATCCCTGCATCCATTTACCTGTAAGGCTGTAGAGAATGAAGGATGTAAGAGCACCAGCGGTCATAGAACCTGTGATTGTTAAATTAGCTCCATATATCACCACTACGATCACTGAAAGGGTTGATGCTGCATTGAGACCTCCTAAGAAGAGCCCAACCACTTTCTGTACGATAAATAGCTAGATCAAAAGATCCACATAAACAAGGGCAGAGTTTTTTTTATTATTATTTTTTCCTTTTTGGTTTGGGCGAGTGAGAAAGTATGTTCAGGTGACGTTGAAGAGGATATCAAACAACACGAGGGAACTTACAGCTTGCTTAAGTCCAAGCTTCAATGTCTCATCGACTTTCTCAGAATAGCGTGAAATCTCGTAACTTTCTTGTGCAAAAGATCTGACTGTCCGTATAGCACTAAAAGATTCCTAAGCACCAGTCATATAATTCACATGTGATTTCCAATTGTAACTTTAACAGTAGACAGTTTGCATCATTGTAATCATACTAAATTTAATAGCATTTCAGCTTGTAATGCACAAGCAGACCCTTTGCATTATTGTAATCATACTAAATTTTCACACCAAAAAAGAAAGAAAAATTGTAAGTTATCCTATTAAAAACTTGCCTCTATATCAGTTATGAGGTCTAATTTCCCTTCAAGATAGCATTCACCCACATTATGCATAACCTTTCAGCATATTTTTACATCAATTTACAAGTTCAACATTTACAGGAAAAGGCATTTAACTGGCCTCTAGCTGGGCACTTCATCTGCATCACGGTATCAGATTTGTAGACTTACCCATTTAGGTTCACCAGCAAACACAATTATAAGAAAATGAACTATAGTAGTGGGAAACCTTCTATATATATATGACCCTGTTTATACCATCTTGCTCATCATTTAGCAGTTCCTAACTAGTAAGTCTTGTGAAAATTCTTCAGACTATCATTTGAAGAAATATTGACCAAAGGATTATGTTATCCCTCATCAATTTTCTACGTTCAACTACTGAAAATCTAAATTTTGTTGGCAATAAAATACCTCAGCAATTGAAGCAGAAGCAGCAGCAGCAGCTTGAGTCTTGTGAGAAAGTTCACGAAGGAAGCGGCCAAATTGACGTACAGCAACAGAAATAGCCGGTACAACAGCCAAAGACAACACTGAAAGTAAATGAATAAAAAAAAGCGCATGATGAGCACCATGGGCTCATGGAAAAAATGAGGTTCGTGTACTGCCAATCCAATGATTAAAATGCTTACACGTCAACTTCCAGGATGTAGCAAACATGAAGCCAAGACCAATGAGTGCAGTTGACACATTTCTTAGGGCCTCAGAAAGATTTGTGGTTGCAGCATTTTTTATGATCTGGGTATCTTCGGATAACCTGCTCAGTAACTCTCCAGTTTTAGTTACATCAAAGAAGGCCACCTCCTGCAAAATTCACCAACCACTGTTAACAACAATACATAGTTACATACCAAACAGATGAGAAAGTAGAAAAGAATATACCTTCTCTTTAGTAGTTGATAGAGCATAATGAGTTAGAGAAAACACTAGAAGGAACTAATCTTTTACCTGGTTAATAAGGTGAGCAAATAAGTTGCTTCTCAACCGAGCCACCACCCTTTCACTAGTGGAAGAAAACAACCATGCCCTGAGTGCTGTGCAAACTGAACTAAATGAAGAAACAATCGATAAAGATTAATAAACCCCTTGAAAATCCACAAAAATCATCATGTGAATAATTTGATTAATGCTGCATTACTTTTCATGAATCTCATCAACTAATAGATGAAACAATTAGAACCAGACTGCCAATGCAACAAGATAGTATCTATTGTATATATTCCCTGGCAGTTTTTGCTGTGCAATATGGTAAGGAAGCAGAAAGAAGCAGGTTTTACATCTGGGAAGCAACAGGACAGTAAACCTTTTACTATAAAAAGGTAAAAAAATCTAAAGGCCAAGTGAAACACCAGTCCTACCCAGTTATGACAATCAGAAAGATCTCTAGTATGGTGTTGTTGACAGCATGTAAAGCTTCAGCTTTCTGCTCAGGTGTTTCTATATCTCCCGACACAATATCTATTATCTTTCCACCAAACTTAGGCTGCAGCATGAGAAGTCCAAATGTTATGATCATAAGGCAACAAATACACGCCTGAAAACCAGAGAAATCATTGTAAACACAACAGAGAATCTAGAATCACAAAAAGACGCACAATCAGTATACTTGATGTGGAAGCAATCAGGAGAGCTAGCGTAGCAATTATCAGCTTTACTGCATCAGGCTTTGCCTGTAATGTGACAAGACAAGCTTGGTAAAATAAAAATTTGTAGCAATAATATTATACTTTCAGCAAGAAACACCATAAGGAGACTTACCAGTGAAAGCACTCGACCAAATCCCACATTTGCAGCCTGAAAATTTCATGAATAAAGTTGGCATCTAAACACTCAACTCAACAACACTACAAGGACATGAAGTTGAAGCAGCTATCAGGAAATGCACTTACTGGCACTGCATCTCCGTGCTCAAGGTCTGCGAACTGATTATCCTCAGATGCATCATTTCTCTTTCTTCCTCCCTTTGCAAACACAAGAATTCAAGAAACATAGAAAGTTGAAGGATAAGATAATTCCGAAATGTAAGCAAGCAATAATAATTTAAAAAAAAATCTAAAGAAACACCTAATCATAAGAGGTCATGTGAAAACTAAGATCCAAAATAACAAACACTTGGCAAGTACAAGAAATCGACCCAAGTGCCGTTTTTGTTAATTTGATCAATTACGTATATGGAAACATGATGATGACTACGTTTAAATCTGAAAACATCCAAAGTACAATTCTTGAACAATCCAAGCACAATCAATTGACAATAAATATAATTAATCAACTCAAACTCAAAAAATTCTCAAGAACGATGAGCAGAACATATCAGAAATGGTATCATGGACTCCCTAGAGACTGTAAACATGCATGAAATGAAACAAAAACAATATTGAATGGTCAAAAAAATAAAAGAAGCTTACTCCTCGACTAAGAAGAGCCCTCCGTTCATCACTACCACCACTGCCAAAGCCATGCACCCCTCCAACCCTGTCCATCGATTAATGATAATTGAATTCTAACAGATTAAAGAGTACAGAACAGGCTGTAAAATATATATATTAATGATTTTGCCACCGTTATATATATATATATATATATATATAACAGACGTTAAAAGAAATTTCCACGGTGGTACTACGATTTTGCACTTTATTGGCAAAATCATTTAGCTTTGGGGTTAAATAGTTTATTTGTATTTTTGTTGTATGGTATAATTACTTCATTATTATTGATAAAAAAATTATTAAACTTTGATCAAAGACTTTTTAATCTTTATTTAATTTTAAAACAGTTAAATTGTATCATTATTTTTAAAATTTAAAAAGTTTTACCTTTAATTTAGAGATATTTTTGTTTTTTGCATTTGGTTATTTGCAGGAGTTTAATCTCATTAAAAAAATAAAATATATATAAAAAAATTAAAAGCACGTGAACTGTGTGCGTCAGGTTTGGATAACATATGTGACTCCGTCTACTAACCAAAACCTTGCTCTCAAGGTGACCACCGAAATGACAAGGCATCCTTTCCACATAAAAGCTGCATGTGTGATATAATTGTTATGAGTTTGGTGGATATGACCTTATTCTTTTTATCACTCTCTTTACTTGATTTTTATGTTAGCCTTAAAAGAAAAAGTCAAATCAACTCATAAAATGTGTTATCTTTCAAATTTCATTTCTATTCTTCTTATTCTTTTTGTTATATATTTTTTTATTTAGAATAATTTATAAAATTAATAATTATTTTAGTTTTACCCCTAATAAATTGTTTGTGGGTCATTGCTTTAACAACATGTATAATCTCTTTTAATTATTAAATTCTTAGATTTAAAAAAAAATGATATGGCAAAAACATCTTTTTATATGGGCAAACAATTAATCAGGTATGCAGCATAGTACATACCATTTATCAGTGTTTATATATATATATATATATATAAAAACAAAGAAATGTGTTTTTTTTTGTATATACTACACTATATTCTTGGTTTAGAAGCTCAGCTAGGCAGGACTAGGAGTGAGGAAGATAGTTGGGGTTGGGTTCATGGGACATGTTCTCAAGGCCGGCGGCTTGGTCCTTTCAAGGGCCCCTTTTAAACATCATAATAAAATTTTAAAAAGCAGTTGGACCGCAATCCTAAATAGAAACTTATTAAATTAATATAATAATGTATGCTATCTTCCTAAATAAAAAATATTTACATATTGTATATTTTTATAAGGAAAAAAATTTAAATCATATAAGAATTGACTTGATGTAACCTGGTTGACTTGATGTAACTTAATTAACTTTGTGGGTCTAAAAACAATTCATCCAACCAGTAAAAATATAGTTTAAGTAAAAAAAAAATTCAAGATAACATCTTCTTTTTTTAATATTAAAATAACAACATATTAGATTGGCATGAGTCAACTTGAGTTAACATGTCAAATTTACGACTTGGGTTATGAGACTATGATGATTTCATTAAAACAAAATCAAAATAAATTATAGAGCTTAATTCTCAATCAACCTAGAAGGATAAAATTAAAAAAAAATCAATTAAAAATGACCTAAAAAGGTAACATAAGTTAATCTATCAAATCTGCGACCCGAGTTATAAGATTAAGATAACCTCATGGAAAGAAAATAAAAACAAATTATAAATTACAATCATCAATCAGCTCAATATTGAAGGATGTGATTAAAAAAAACATAAAAAACAACCTAAGTTAATCCCTCAAACCTATAACCTAGATCATCATACCAAAATAACCTCATAGCAAAAAAAATAAAAAATGACCTAATTTAAATTAGGTTAACCTGTTAAATCTGCAACTTTGATCATGAGATTAAGATAACCCTATAAAGAGCAAATCAAAATAAATTATGAAACTTAATTTTCAATTATCATTATCGGGACCCAATGTTAAACAATGAATTTTATAAACTTTATAATTAAATAAATTCCACAAAAAAATAAATTTATACAATTAGCATATTAGGTACTATTATCAAGTCATGAAGCTGAGATAATTTAATAAAAAGCAAATCGAAACAAATCATAAAGTATAATTTTTAATCAAACACAATATTAAATGACTTTTCATGGGAAGAATGATCTAGAAATTTATTTAAAATAAGAGAAGAAGATATAGTGGATTTTTTAGTGTTACAATTATCTGGAGCCCAATAAAGTCAAGCTTACTGTGAGGCTTTTACTGACTGTTATTGTGTGGTGGGATCAGTTAATAAAAAATCACAAGAGAAATTATAAGAGGCAAGTTGATATTTGAGATGAGTTGAAATCATTTATGATGAGGATATTTATGCATGACCACTATTATAGAGAATTGTATCAAAGGTTGTATAATTTGAGTCAATGAACAAAAAATATTGATGATTCGAGCTAATGTTAAGGAGGATAGGAAAACTTCTATGGCTAGATTCATGAATAAACTTAATCGTGATATAGCTTATATTATGGAGTTGGAGGAGATGGTGCATATGGTCAAGAAGGTGGAGAAGAAAGACATCTCAGTCATTATTAAAGGTGACAGTAAATGCTTTCATTGTTTGAGTTTTGATCTTGTTACTTTATAATGTTTTTTTTTTTTAAAAAAAAAAGAGTCATGGTTATGAAAGCTAACAATAAGGTTAAGATCAACGAGGAGGATGAAGAGGACAAGATGCCACCATTAAAGGATGTTGATGATGTTTGTGTTGAATATCTGTTGAGAGAGAGGCACTTGTGGTAAGAAGAGCACTGAATATGCATGTCAAGGTGGATGATTTAGAAAGTAAAAGGGAGAACACATTGACACGACCAAAAGATTGATATCTTCTTCCAAGTGCAGGAGTGCTGAAGTAATAAATAACCCGACAAGACCAGGGTCAAACTACAATGAGGTTAACTATATAAATTATAAATAATAGTAACAACAACAACAATAACAACAACAACAACAAGCTGAAGAGAGCTTTGAGATGTGATATTGATATAAGGATTAAACAACGATAAAAACAATTGTCAAGGTTAGAGGATTCACTAATAGTATTAGAAATAAGTATAGTATAAACTCTTTTTATTAATCAATTGAAAACCACATACAAAGAAGATTCCAAATGAATGATTTATCCTTAATAGTTCATTATAAATTTTTAACACGATCATATTAATTATCCTATTTAAGTAACACCAAACTTTTAAATATTGTCAGGAATTCATGATGCTAACTTATGCTAACAACAAATCAAGTTCTTTTCATAGCATAAGTGTAGGTTATAGCATACAGTTGGCAATGAAAGTACCAAGCATTTGTTGTACCAAGTGTTATACAACACAAATCTAGATTAACCATTTAAGAAGAAAGGTATTAAGAATTAGTAAGATAAAAAGATAAGACATGTTAATAACAAATGTTTTTGGATATAAACATTAAGTCCATGTTGAGTTTATATATACCTATTCTAACACCATTAGCAACCTTTTCACCTTAACATAATAAATTTAGCTAAACATAATAAAGAAGAGAAACATAAATAAACAAGATAAGAACATAAATAAGATACAAGTTAACTAAGTAAAGGAAAGGAAATGAAAAGCATAAATAAGATATTAATGAAAGCAAAACTTAAGCATTACAAAAATATAAAGATAGAAATAAAGAGCATGATCTTGATCTGAACAACTAAGATGCCTAAATGCATGGAAAAGACCTCATTTTATAGGCTAAAATTTAGAATTATTGATTTGATGAACAATTGTTGAGTGGGTGGCCACATCTTGACTTGGTGACAATCTTTATCTTCTTGTCTAAACAAAACGTTATTGATAACGTCCGAATTTGAACCAACTTTACATATAAAAGATCTAGGAAATTGTCTCAGCTTTCCAGAAAAAAAAAATTAAGGTCATTTGAACTTCTAGAACTCGAGATATGTGTTGAACACTAAACAATGTCTGGGTTGTATAACAGATTCGGACTTCTCCGTTGTTGTTATAGTTTGGACTTGAAAACAACCTTTTTAAATCTTGGACTCCACATAAAAGTTTTAGGCTTATGTCTTAACTTTCGATCTATATAAAGCAGACCTAAATAAGGAATCTATAGCTCCAGATATGACCCAATTATCGAACAGTGTTCCAGTTTGGACTGAACCAGTATCTTTTTTTCTAAGTTTGACCCTCTCTTTGTCCTTTCAATTTCAGTACTTAAACTCATCAATAAATCCTTTTTATTTTTGTGATAGGCCTACATTTAAGATGAATATTTACCATAAATTAAAGGTATCTTATATTATTAGATATGTTATTATAAAACATGCTTTAGTTAATGAGTTATTGATACTTCAAGTGCAAAATGATGATATAAAACCTTGATAAAAATTCATTTTTAAGTATTAATCAAAAACCTAAAAACCCTATAAATGACAAATATCAACTTGCCCCTTAAATAATATGACACATATTATTTTATAATAATTTTTGACATTTATTCAATCAAGTCCCTACTTGATTTTTCTAGGTCTAGAATTATAATTCACTGTATTAATTACATTCTAGTCCTTAATTTCTAAAATTTATTTACAATCAAGTCATACTTGATTAATCATATTATTTTAATTTCTAACCAATGATTCTTATATGTGTGACTCATTAGGTTCCCTAATAAGTTGGTCTAAACATAAATCATAAAATAATATGCAATAAATTACAGTTTTTAATTTATTATCAGTTTAATAATTGATTTATTTATATTTAAATATTAAGTACAATAACTTATCATGATCCTCAAAATATCAAGAAAGTCATAAGTGGTTTGACTTAATTTTTAGTGACTAGTTTCTTTGTGTAATTATTATCCTTTCATTATGAATGTTTTGATTTAGATATTATAACATAAAATATGTTTGCTTTGTTAAATCATGTTAGTTCTCAACATTATAGTCATTGATTATTTGAATAAGATTTTTAATTTTTTTTTTCAAAACTTATTCCACCTTAGCCAAAGACTTCACAATCAATATTATTTAGGAATAAATGAATTTTTTTTTTTAATTCACCTAGAGTGATGAATCCTTTCTTGATTATTTAAATACTTTCATATAATTTATGTTATACCCAATGTCTGCTCGTTTCTTACCTTTGATTAGAACAACATGTGGTCAGGATTAGAACATAACAACACTCTCTATATAAGATAACTTAATGATCTCAAGTCTAAAGATCATTTACACAACTATTATGAGAGTTTTTTTTTCCATAGATATATGTGATCTCTACATATGAAATTATCTTGCGAGCCAATTCAATATATATGTCATCTGATAAACACTTGCATATTAGTTTTAGGTATCCCTCATGCCTCAATTTATGAGAGTAACTACTACCTTTTATAAATGAAGAAACATAATATGCATCGGTCTCAACAATTCTAATTAATATTCAATTTTAATAAAACATTGACTAAGAATATTTAGGAACAATGCTTTAATATAATATGAATATGATAATTATAGTAATTTTATAATTTCATTTACAAAATATTTTTGTTTTATGAGTTTTATCTTTACTCTAAATTCATTAATTAAATATTAGATTTATTAATAAAATATAAATGATTATTAAAGATAAATAAAGTATTTATTAATAATAAATATATTATATATAAATAAAATCAATATTATATATAACTAACTGATGGACTAGATAATATATTTACTTTCAAAACCATCCACTTGTCAATTGATTAAGAACCATTATTGTTCATTGTCAGGTTTTTAGCTGGATAGTAAGGAAAGGAAATCGATCATTCACACTAATTCATTGATCTATAAAGACTAAAATTAAGATTCATTGTTAATTTTTATTTATTTTAAAGAATAAATCTCACATGCCATAAAAAAATTAAAGGATGAAAAAGCGTTATCAATACAGACTAAAATGTCATAAACAATTTCATTTCATTTTTTTTTTATCATATATATGTGGTTAATTTATATTTTTCTTAACTAATTTCATGAATTTTAAAATTAATAATTATATAAATTTATAATAATATTATATTATAATTATAAAACTTGAAATTATAAAACAAATAAATTTTTTAATCCTAAATTTTTATCACTGGCAGGTTCTCATTTCATTTTTTTTGGACGTTATCCAACACGACATACCAAACACATCCTAAATTCACTATTTTCATATAAAAAAATAACTCACAGGTCTCTTTATTCTCACGCCGAGGCCGAGTTAAAGAAATCCCAACCGAGTTCATCACAAAATTCAAATAATCTCTCAGTATCTCCTTCTTGCTATTCCTCCATTACAAATACAATCTAAGCGACAATTCCACTTCTCTCAGCACTAACTAGGGTTCGCTATTCCTCCTTTTTTCATTCTCTCTACCCTACGCTCTTCCTCATGGTAAGTCTTCCTTCTTCATTGCCGTTGCGATTTATTTATTTTCTCTATTGTTTGGTTGTTGAGAAATTCGAGTGAAGAAAAGAAAAGAAACTGCTGTTGAAATTATAACCTGACTTTCCCTTTTTCTTTTTCTTCTTGATTGTCCTGCGTTATTGAATATTGCTTTCTTACTTCCCAATTCTGTTGAAGATGCTATTACTATGTCGTTTTGCTTGTTGAGATTTAATTAAATTCCGTTTTCCTAATTAATTCATATCAATGTTTTTTTTTTTTTATTTCTTATTGTTTTTTTTCTTTTCATTTTTCTCTTACTTAGTTAGTTAATTTCCGCAGGCTTAGGAAAGTCGTTGAATTTCTCCAATATGTATGGTCAAGGGAGTTTTAATCCCCAGTCCGGTGGCCAAGGTTCTCAAACACCCATTGCTCCTTCATACTCTCACCGTCCGCCTCCTCTTCCTCACAATTTCCAACAAGGCCCTCCTCCTCACACTGGTCAGCCAAGTTTGCCCCCCGCCCCAACATCTACTTGCACCTGGTGGGACGGCAAATGCTGCCCAGTCTTGTTTACACTCTTCTACAACTGTTCGTGGAATTGCTCCTTTCCAGCATTTTTATGCACCTGCGCAGCATTCTTCCTATTTAGCATCGGGCCCTCCCCTCCCCCTCCATTTGGTTTGCATCATCTTGAAATGTTACAGGCCCCGCTGCCTCCTAGAGGTTTACCTCCTCCTCCACCACCACGACCCTCTCAAGGGCAGATGTTTTATAATTCGCTGCCACAACAGCTAGCTGGTGTGCAGGGTCTGCAGCATATCCCCCTTCCACCTCCCCCGCCTCTTCTTCCAACTTCCAGTTTCTCAACATCTGCTCCCTTTGGGAGTTCTGCTGAGTCTAATGGTGCCAATCCTCAAATGCTTTCAATGGCTTCCCTACCACCCCCACCCCCCCACCACCAACCTCTTCTGCACCGCTGATTCCACCTTCTCCTCCTCAGTCTAACTCTCACATGTTGCCAGTATCTGCACCTGTCCTAGCTGGTTCCTATCCACTGCTTCACTCTGATATTGCTTCCAACTCCAGCATACCTTCTGGTGATAAATTGGGCACTACTTGTTCTGTCAATGAAGCTATCCCTCTCAATCAGGGTGGATATAGTGTTCCTGTGCATGATGGCAACATATATCTGGAAGGTGGAAGTGGCACTGAGGTAGATTGTAAATTGGATGAAGCAAAGAATTTTTCACAACCCAGTCATTTGATTGTTGCCGCTGGATCCCACATGTCTGCTGATTCTGATTCCGATATGGAGATGGAAGGTTAGTGCCTTATGTATTTTCTCGGTCTACTTCATAAGGTGTTTGTTTGCTGATATTTGCTAAGGTAATTATGTTTCTCAAATGTCTCTATCCCTCCTTTGAAGTATGTAAATCTTATAAAACGTATCATCTATTAGTTTGATAAAGAGAAAATGAGATGCCTGACTGTTTCTTGTTTGCACTGTGATTGTGATGTGTGACCGGGATACAAAATATTTATTATTCGAAAAGTTTTTTACCCCTCCTAGCTCACTTGTGCTACCCCAAACATCCGATTGCGTTTTCTAACTGAAATGTGATATCACTAAAAATATATATTTCCTTGGTTTTGTTTTATTGATTTATTCATTTAAATCCAATCTTAGTTTCATAACTTAAGGTAATTTTGTTAGTGGAATGGCTTGCTGTTTGGTTGTCTTGTGTCAATGTGGTGCCAAGAGGCCTCTCCCCTTCCGACTTTGTCAAGAAGTGGTACTTTTGTGTTTTGGATGATGCATGTTAGTTGGTGGAAGAAAGAGTTCGTGTTGAATGATCTGAACAACTGATCCAATTTGGTGAAGTTTTCTTGACTGTTTATTTTGTTTGTACATATCGTTATGGATGAGTAATATTTTGTGTTTGCATTGTGGAATTATTGATTCATATCATTGTTTGCTTCTCTCATCACCGGGTGCTTTTCAGATGATATTACCCAGTCTGACAATGACCAGGCAGCAAATCACCCTATTGGAGATCTAACTCACTGCAATCATTTGATAGCTGGAGACTCTGATATAAGAGAGCAGTTGCGTGAACTACAGAGTTCAGCACAATCTGATCCTGCCACATTGGTTTTATCAGTCCCTGGTTCCTCCAGGCTGGATAATGGTCAACAAGGTCAATCTTATACCACACACTGTTGTCTCTACATGTACAATCTCTTCCTAATTTTCTCCTTTTTGAGATAATTATATATTTTAATGGCTTAATATTGTATGCCCGTGCTTATATCTGCACTTGTATGGTTCTCACGAAGGTTGCTTATGATGTGTAGACCTGTTGCATGTCCATTAAGTTTGGAGTTAATAATGATTTCAATTTAATGATCGAAACTCAATTCCTGTCGTAACCAATTGACATTTGGAAAAACAGTTTCTGAAGTTCATAGCCCAGTCATTAATTCAGCTGGAGCTGATGAAAAAAGTTCATCAAGGGCCATGGCAGCTGCTGGATGCGAGAATTCTGATAAGTATTCTAGTGAAGTTTTAAAAGGCGGCAGCCCATTCAGACTTCTGCAGGATAATGCTTCTGAGGATAGCTCAGAAAATAATGATGAGCCCTATTTGAAAAATACCATTCCTAAAACTGCTTCAAAATTAGTTACAGTTGGCTCTGAAGATCTGCAGCAGCAACAGCCATCCTATTGTTTGAGTCACTTTGCTTCTGATAAAGTGGATGGTCTATCTGGGAAGATAGGTTCTTCATCCGTGTTCCCACCAGATATTCTGGACTCAAATCAGCTGTCTTGCCTGCCCAATTTTGCAGTATCAAAAAATTCAACACTCCCTAATACTTATCCAGCTAGTTTTGAGCTACCACTCAACTCCAAATTCAGTTCTGATGTTTCAAGTTGGAACCATATTTCACTTGATGGACAAGATGCCAGTGTTCGATCAAGACAGCCAATCTCTTCTCCCAGTTCTGCTAGGGATGTTGCACAAATTATTCCTAGGTCAGGTAGTGATCAGTATGATCCATTTTTGGACAGCATTGAGCCAACTTCAAACTCATTTAAGAGACTTGACCACATTCAGAAGTGGGAATCCAGTAACACTGACATTATGCCGAGGCTTAGTGGCTCAGACAAATCATTGGATGTCGAAGAAAATAATAAGAAAGAGGTTAGAGGCATTGCTCTTTCTACATCCTTCGATAATGAGGAATTTGGTGAGACTGCAGATGCAGAAGTCGGTGATGTTGAGGATCAGAGCCAAAGTAACCCTGTTGTAGTGAATGTGAATATGGGTGATATGGAGATCGATCAGGTTAAGTCTCCAAGGCAGAGCAAAAATAGCAAGGACTCCAGATCAATGAAGCTTTTCAAGGTTGCCCTTGCAGATTTTGTGAAGGAGGTTTTAAAGCCATCATGGCAACAGGGTAACATGAGCAAGGAAGCATTTAAGACTATTGTCAAGAAGACAGTTGATAAGGTTTCAGGAGCGATGAAGAGCCACCAAATACCCAAGTCCAAGGTGAAAATAGATCATTATATTGGCGCATCACAATGGAAATTGACAAAACTTGTGATGGTAAATCCTCCTTTCTTTTACCTTGAAGCTGCCAAGCTTTCAATTAATGATGCTTTTCTAATTAAGTTGGCAAAAACATGATATTTATATTTAAGGCCTGTGTGTATAAAAATCAGTGGGGATGGATAATTAGAAATGGTTCTTTTAGAAATATCATATCTGATGCATGTTGTCTGGCCAGGCCATATGAATCAGTAGTGACAGATAGAGGTCCCATTACCTCATTACTTAGCTTATGAGTCTAATGATTGGAACATTAATTTCTCGCTATCAGTAAAAGTATGATCATGGAATTGGATATTGTCATTCTAGAACATAGAAATCATGGATGGAAAACAGGCTGTGTGATGCAGCTAGACAACTCTTCTATAAGTATGCTTCCTCTCCAAGTCTGCCCCTTTCCGCTGAAAGAAGGGAAATTAATGGACATGAATTCTTAACCATGAGTTTTTTCTATCTAGTAATTCTTTTAGTGGGACTTGGGATTTGTTGCAGTGTGCTTTTTAAATTTTGAACAATGAATTGTAAAGTTGTATTTCATTTATCAAGGGAAGGTAGGTTTTTAAAGTTTGGAGGTTGCGCCTACAACCTTGCCACAAAAATGGTCCAATTTCAAGAAGCTCATATGACTGAAAAATTGCATCAAGTGTGGGCACAAAATATCATTCTTAGCAATTAAGACCATCATGAAGAATATTTCAAAATATGATTAGAACTTCTCTTTTGTAAATGGACATGTTTGGGGACACAAAACAGGAAAATTTGTGGGGAGTGCAACTTCAAAAAGTTGTTCTATGCATGATTAGATTCTATATGCTCTTTAATTATGTCATATTTGTTTTGGCAATACCATTTCTTATTTTGTTCTGCAGGGTTATGTTGATAAGTATGCCAAAGGGTAAAAGCTGATATCAGGATGGTTTCTGGTTGAAGGCATTGATTTTGCTTGCTCTGTGCGACTATAGTGCCACTGGAGCTGCAAAACAACCTAGAATTGGTCGTAGAGCTGTGAGAATAGGTGGGAAAAAAAGAGAGCTGGCATTAGTAGATTCCTTCATTTTGTGAAGTTTGCACCTGCCAGAAAAAGAATATATTAAGGTCTATGACCAGGTGAACTCAGTTACAGCGTATTCCAACTTCAAGGAAATTCTTAGGAGGCTCCAAAATGTGTATGTAATGTGCTGCTTTGAAAGAATGTTGCACTTTCCTTTTGATGTGGAGCTATTTTGTTAACTCTCTTGTAAATTGCCAGTTTTTATTATGATCACTGAGTACATATTTGATTGTTGACTTGTTTGTTGTGTAATCATTGGAAGGAGAGAGGATGAATTCGGAAGCATGAATATAAACAACTTAAGATTTATTAAGAGAAGATTTTTTTTTTTTGTTAATTTGCATGATATATTTTAGAGTCCTGACTCATCTCAATTTGTCATGTTTGTCATTAGCAATTATATGTTTTGGTATCTGGTTTATTAATCAAAACGAGAAAAATTGAATTATCTTTCCTTTTTCCCTTCTCAAAGTATTATATCTATGTATGTTTTGGACAATGGTGTTGGATTGAGAAACAGGTGCTACAGTGTTAGCTTGGACTTCTAAAGATAAGTTGGTTGTACATGATGTTAGCAGGCAACATCTGTATGCTGTCTTTACATTGCCTGATCAGTACAGGATTGAGCTCTAGGTAATTATAACGAATTTGACTGCAATCATGAATTACGAACAATGATTGAAATTTTGATTTTTTCAACAATCAAATCATGATCACAGGTCAGATAAATCTACATATGTACATAGCGACCATGCATCTGATTCTTGGTTGCATAGGTTTTCACCATTTTACTTTTCCTTTTCCCTTGTTTGCAGTCATACTGCAACAGAGAGGTCGTTGAGCAATCCCTTTCAAGAGTTTATCTTAACAAACATGATTCCCAGTGTTGGAGCAGAACCGTTCTCCAGAGCTTACAGTCAGTCTAGTTAGCAGTAACCTCTCGGGTGAGATCTTATGGCTTGTTAATGTTTTCTGTTCTGTGAGTAGCATCTTTTAGTAGAATTGGATTGGTATAGTTACCAATGAGATTAATGACTTTATTGAGTTACAAGATTGAGATTTATTAATTTATTTTGAATGCATGAGATGTCAACATGTTGTCTCTCTTTATTCCTTCCCTGGTGATGCATACATGTGAAGAATGAACTATGCTGACATGGTGTTGCTTAAATCGTAGTTGAGAAATTGGCACTAAAAAGAACAAAAGATTTAAATACATATAAAAGAGGCCTTTCCTTTTTATTTAAATTTTAGAAGGAAAAAAAGCCTTTCTTTTGTTTTCACGACATAACGCCGATATCTTGTCAATTTTTCCTTGTGCCTAGTAGTCAATCTGGTATTGTGCTGCCTTCCTTCTTTTAGTTTCTAATTCATGACATAACTAGGATGTCTTGTCAATTAATACTTCTTGCTCTGCCTGTGTTATCGAATTGTATTTTTGGATGAGGAATAATCATGAGAATTGTGAATGGTTGATTGGGCTGCAAGATGAAATCGAGTTACTTCCGGTAAGGTATTGTATTTGTGCTTTGACAATGAACTGAATTTTTTTTACCTAATTGGGTTCGCTCAATGAATGCTCAAGTTATGAATTTGTAGAACGTTTTTCAACTATGGTGGAGCTCATCATGCGAACCACTTGTTATTACATCTTACACAAAGGAAAAAGGAAACCCTTTGGAGTGATGTGGGGATTGGGGGAAGATTTACATTTGACCTTTCTCTGTAAACATATTTCAGTTGAAGGACCTGTTGGGCATGCATTTGAATCATCAAGCCTTTGTTTTCTTCTTTTTATTGAATTGTAATATTAAGTTGTCACTAGATAGATGATTTCTGTCAGATTTCTTCCTTCTTATTATATTATTTGCTCTAGAATATAAGAAGTGTTGCTAGAAGTGATAGGTTACATGAAGGATGTGGTATCTCGGGAGACAATGGTTGAGGAGAAAATGGAATTGAAATCAAAAGTCAACTCAAGGCAGCCCTCGAGACAGATTATTTTGTTATTTTACAGATTATAGGTTACAATTATTTTTTTCCATTTTTTTGAACATGATTAAAAGGTGAGTTGAAGTGTTTAGTACATTCTTTTAAAATTACAAGATTGCTATTTAGCTAAAAATGGATATAAAACTTTTTAGTGTGGTTAAAATTGCAAGAACATGATTAACCAAATATGTGATATCCATTTAAAAGCATTTTAGTGATTAACCAAATAATATTTTGACATGCACTTAGTATGTTATTATCATCAAAACAAATAATTCATAGGTAAATAATGACCTGTTGGCTAACAATCTTTCCTTTTTTTATAATGGCAACCATAATATATAACAAGAAGATGAAAGATATTATACATTTAAAAAACTTCACCTATCATAAGCAATAAGTGTCAAAGTATAATATAGCTCCCTCTACATATGTGCATGATAAAAAAAAAATAGCATACCAAAATAAAAATTAAATTCATGTATGCATTGTGTCCCCACAATATCATACACAACCACATTCTCCATATATTTTAAATTTTTTTTCCCTTTATTCATGCATCACAATAATCTCCTTTATATTCTCCCCATTTGGCATGACTTAACACAAAATTACAACCTTTTTATATTTTCCCTTTTGGCAAAGTAGCACACTTTCCAACAGAATCATCTCATCTCCTTATATTTTCTTCTTCTTTGGCCGATCAAAAAAGGAATTTAGGCACATGTAAGGAAATAACCAAATTATTACATGTCAAAGATCATCACCAACATAACCAAATACCATCAACACAATAGCATAAGCAAAAAGGGTAGGTATAATAATAATGATAGGATCGACACAACAAGTAAAAAAAAATTAAAAGCATAAGATCCATATATTACAAGCCCAAATAAAAAGTTCATAATTCAAACATAGGCAAAGAAATGAAACCATAGATGAAATGCATGAATATGATGATTGAACGGGTTGATGAACATATAAACTTAAGGATTGGCGAGTTCACTACAAGATGACTCACTTGGGTCTTTCTCATCCTCCTCCTCCTCCTCCTCCTCCTCCTCCTTTCATTACTATCCGCGACTGCATTTGGACCACAACTCAGTGGAAAATCCCTAGTGGCCAACACTGGATGAGCACGAAACATATATACCTGTAAATCCCAGATTTGCTCTCGTTGCCCTCTCACAATGTGTGTAAATCCCAGATTAGCTTCGTCATCCCAAAGGAAAAATGCATGGTTGAGATTGCAATTGGATTCACTTTGATTGTCCTAAGAGAGTAATTGTTTTACAAGGAAAAATATTGTGAGAAATTGTCCATAAATAAGAGGTGAACCCGAAGTCTTTGAAATGGACAGATTTTCTGAGGAGAGAGTGCCAGAAGATTTTTTTTGGCGAGTCTTAAGGCTAACCATTATCCAAATGGTAAGCCAATAAAGCTCATTGTTGAGGCTTCCATGAGGAATGATGATCCTATGCATCATTTTGTATAGAACTCGGTCCAGAACATTCAAGAGGTTGGCCGACTACGATCCTATGGCAAGTGCTTCTTCATTATAATCTGATAGAATTTGGAGGAAATTAATAAATCATCCATGTCCAATGGATCATTTCTTTTAAACAAATCATATCCGTTATTTGGCATAAATAAATAAACTACTAGCTCTCTAAGAGTGATGGTGAAAGACTCTTTGTTTACCATATATTGTTAACCTCAAAAGCTTTTCTATTTGGATAAGATTTTGCACCAAGATTGGTGTAGAATTAATGAACCATATCCACATATATTTCATGAACCCTCCATTCCATAAAGGATGTTCATCGAGCATCAATTAGTAGATTGAAAACATTTTGGAAATCATCCAACTCACTTAGAATGACTTCATTTTCTCTAAGAACATGTCTCTCATATACTTTTTGTGTATTATCCTTTGATAAGAATTATAGGTAACAAAGAAATCTCTTGAATAGTGGAGATTATTTTAAAAGGTAGTATATTGCGCAGTGAAAGCTTGATCACATCATATGAGTTCGTTTTCCTTTCTTGAATGATAAAAAAAATAAACAACAATAAATAATTTTTTAATAATTAATTTCAATATGAACGGATAAAATTTTAGGTTTACAAATGTTAAGGATACTTGTATGATAATATCGACGATAAAATCATAGATGGAAGTGTTCTAAAAACCCTGAATAGAAATAATATCTATGATTACAGTGGGTCACAATCTAGTGCAAATAATTGTACTAGGGAGATTCATGGTACTATTATCATGCACATTAATGAATCCATTCCATTTGTTTCACATACAAAGCAAATGGTAAAATTATGTTTTATAAGATTTTTTTTAATTGTTATATTATATGAAAATATTTAACTAACAATAGCTTTCTTTTGCAGGCTATAGTGCTTAGATGCGATCCAAGATCAATTGAGTTTTTTGTTAAAATCCATATGCAAAATAAGAATCGTTAGAAAGGGGCACAACAACTTATGGATAGACAAGCTCAAAAGTCTGTAGTGTATCGACCTTTGGTTCCTCACAATTGAAATCAAGTCAATAATCCCTAATCGTCTAGACGATTGTACAAGAACAAGTTCGAGCTCAGGCGACCCTGTTTAATGTTGAGACAACTCAACTTAGGTCTGAGATGGACGTCATGAGGGATAAAGTGAATGTGATCGAGTGATTATTGGTAACCCTCATTGGTACATGTGGTCTCCCTCGTTGCACTCCTAGTTCCAACGAAGATCCGCATCCTTCTCCAACTTCTGTCCACTATATAAATTGTATTTAATAATATTTTTTAAATTAATAATACAAATTTAGTTTTTTAGTTTGATTATTTTTTTAATTTTTTAAATATTAAATAAAATAATGATGACATTACCGATGGAATTTATATCACTGATGGAATGATTGATGGACTAAGTCACTCAAAAAGTTACAAAGAATTGAAAAACATTACAGGAGTTTGCCATTGCCAATTACATATGGAACAACCGATGCACTAAATCCCTCAAAAAGTTATAAAGAGTTGAAAAATAATTACAGTACTTGCCACTATTAGATTTAATATGCATATGATCACTAATAGACTTACCAACGGTTTATTCTACTGGTAATATGTAAGAATCACTGATGAATTTATCGACGAAATGAATGCAATTTTTTTTTTGTTTAGCATGCTATTTCTTTTTGTAAATCCATTGATGATTATATTACTGATGGAATGATCGACATAATATAAATCATCAATAATATATTTTTAGACGATATATTTCTGTTCAAGATTTTATGAGTAACTTTTTTTCATAACAGAATTATTGTTTAAACATTGATGAAATATTATCTCATTATTGTATAATATTTTGATTGTGAATCCCTTATTAGCAATAACCTAGTATTATATAATATTCTATCAAATTAGAAAAAATATGACGTGCTAGAAAAAGTTTAGTTATTGGAGGTCACAATAACACTTTGACATTAGAAAAAAGATAGGTTGACCTGTAACGAAAAACTTCATCAAATTCATAGGCAGACATCAACTTCGGAGTGAAAATATCATCTTAAGCTCTAAGCACGCCTTCATCTCGAATGACAATCCCCTTTTCATCTACATTGAACACTTCCTTTCATAGAAGAAAAGATCAATGGAGGACATATAATTTGTTCTCACAATTTTCTATGTCAATTCAGGTTGATTTTGACAAAATTAGTTTTGTTTAAGGATCTTTTCTTAGTTTCAATCGAAAATTAGGTGGGGGGGGGGGTGAGAGTGATTTGCAAAGCGATTTGGTTTGTTGTGAGTTTTTATATATATAATAGGGGAAAATTCATCTTTTTACTTGTAATATGATATAAATCTTAATGTCATCATACACCAGTGGCATGTGAATATATATATATATAGAGTATGAAAGTTAAAAACGCTATACTATAATGTGTTCAAGGTAATTTTTTATTTATTTTTTAATAAAATTTTCTACTTCCTGTAATATCATATATCTATAATTGAGATTTTTTTCTTTCACTCTTTTAAAGTTTATCTAGATCGATTTTCTCAGTTTAAAGTCATGGAAAAAATTAAAAAAAAAATTGACAATTGACATATAATATTATAGGAAACAACATTTTTGTTTTTTAAAATGTATACACCTATTTAAAATCTACTCAACTCTTATATATCTTGTACATAAATTCATTTAATTTTTTTAGCCAATTAATTTTGAGTAAGTTTATAATTTGACATTTAGGAATTTAATTTAAAAGGAATCATTTAGAGACTAAATTATTTTTATAAAAAACATGGATATAAAAAAAATTCAAATAAAGACTTTTAGTAATTAGAATCTCCCACCCACCCACGCACAAACACAAACACAAACACAATAGCCAAAGCATGGGAAATTTGGGAATCTTTAATCCAAGCTTCTTATGCCAAAATCAGATAAAAAATAAAACAAAATGGCCTTTCTTGGATTATTTAATTTTATGGTGTCCAAGAACATTAGTTTTTAAATTCACGGTATGAAATTGCTTTCAAGGTAGTAAAGTAAATAGAAAAAATGGGGAAAAAAAAGGAAGAAAAAAAGAGAGAGGAGAGAACGTCGAGCTGGGAGCATGCCTTCTAAAAAAACAATGTAAAAGATGAAACTGACAAATGAAAGCTAATCAATCTATACTTTTTCAAATGAACAAACATATCGACAGTGTATCTCCAAAACAAGTCAATTATTTGTAGGCTCTCAAGTGTACATTTTAGTGTGTGGGGCGAGGAGGTCACGAGGCTATTTCTTTTTGCCCCCCACAATCAATGAGGGCCATATGTATATATAAAGCATAAATTAACATCGTTTTAATTTGGAGTGCTTGCACAGATATACCACAATTAAGAGGCTAAAACTCTTGTTTTGAAGTTTAGTTATTCCATATCAATCTAAATATTTAAATTTATTTTATTTTATAAAATGATTTTATATTAATTCCTTAATACACTTTCTCAAATTTCTTTCAACTTAAAACTAGCATAAAAATACGTTAATTTAATTAGAAATGATAAAAATGACGAGATTCAAACTCATTTAATCATTAAATTTTTAATGTTATATTAAAAAAATTATTTTAATCCAAAGTTTAATCTATTCAACGACATTTTAAGAATTGTTTTTTTTATAAAATCCAGATATCCCTCGCTATATTAATCCATCACATGACAATATGCATTTTTCCATGATCAATTATTAATTATTAGGGATAGCTTACCATCATATAGTTTGTTTTAATATAATTTAAGGGTTAATGGCTTAATCAATTCTTATATGATAATATGTTTTTCTAATACTTCATTATATCTTTAACTCATCTAATCTTATCCTTAAATATACATTAAACTTCTTATTTATCTTTGATGTAAACAAAAACAATACAAGAAAGATAAAAAGCCCATCAACACATAATAATGTTAAAAAGGATTTTAACTACAAAAACATCAATTCATGTTTTATAACTAGGGCTCCGTTTGTTTGCTGGAAAGTAGTTTCCTTTTGGAAAATGAATTCCGGGGAAATTGAATTCCGAGAAAGTATTTTCCGATGTTTGGTAGTGTAATGGAAAATGAGTTGAAAAACACTTTCCAGTGTTTGGTTATGTCATGGAAAATGAGCTGGAAAATAACTTATTAATATTTTATTTTTCTCAAGTTTATTAAAATAATAAAAAATAATTCTTACAAATTAAAAAGTTGAATGAGAATGAAATTGAAAAAAAAATATAATTTCATAAATTATCTCAAATAAAATAAAAAATAATCAAAATAATAGAGATCAAATCTAAAAAATAAAAATAAATAAAAGATGAAGAAATTAAAATAATAATAATTAACATTTCATAAATTATTTCAAATAAAATAAGTAACAATAAAAAAAATTGAAGACCAAATTTGATAGATACAAAATTTCAATAAAAAAATGATAAGGAAAAAGCAAATAGCAATTATAAAAATAAGGACCAAAGTTAATATAAAAATAAAATTTTAAAAGATGAAATTAAAAAATAAATATTCAAAACAAAAAAAAATATATATATATAGCAATCAAAAGTTTGAGGATCAAATTTGATATAATCAGCAAATAATGATATTTTTAAATTTTGCACAACTTCCGGAAAGTGTTTTCCTCTCAAATTTTTCAGGAAAACACTTTCCTGAAAACCAAGCCAAACTTTTCTTTTACTGGAAAGTATTTTCCATTGACCAACTTTCCTACTGGCAAACAAACACAAGAAAGTTTGGAAAATGATTTCCCGGAAACCACTTTCCGGAAAACAAACACAGCTAAAAGAAAAACACTTTCCTGAAAACCAAGTCAAATTTTTCTTTGACTGAAATTGACCGGAATGTATTTTCCGTTGACCGGAAAGTGTTTTCTGTTGACCAACTTTCCTAATTTCAAACAAACACAGGAAAATTTGGAAAATGGTTTCCCGGAAACTGCTTTCCGGGAAACAAACATAGCCTAGATATTTTTCTCTAAAATTGTTTGTCTTCTTAAGAGGTTTACAATTCCTGAAATAGGTAAGAAAATGACCTTTACAAGGTTGAAATATCACAATCCTAAATCAAATTGAAAAAACAATATAAAATCCAAAATTCACAATTAAAAACCAAAATATAACGATTGTAACAAAATTTGCTCAAACAACATCTTCCAAGTATAATTTAAGGATTTTTTAGAGCTTGACTAGTTATAGTCGATATACCCCTTATAAAATCGAGCCTATAGAACATCCTGATCAAATTTGAATGCAATTTAATGTTTAGATTGAAAGTTAGAAGATTTTCTTCACTACTAGATTTAACAGTTTTACTGATGGAAATTTCCATCGGTATTTACACTCACAATTCGTCGGTAAAAAAAAACTAATTATTTATCTTTGACGGGCTCACGGATAGAAACAGTCCGGCAAAAAACTCTTGTCGGTAATTTCTGATATGTCGGTGAGTCTATTAGTAATAAATTTACCAATGGATTTACAAACGGGCGAAGCGTGCCAAACAAAAATTATCCACTTCATTCCATCGATATTTGCCTCGGGAAGTTTTCCATATAACCGATGGAATACTGTATGGAATTCTATCTATGTATTTATTTGTCCATTGATATATCTGTCGGTAAATATAACATATCACTGACGGAAGATCATCTATAATTCTATCGAAGAGTTAACAATAGCAGTGACATTTGCAACAATGTTTTTCCAACTCTCTGAAATATACCAACGGATGTGGTTTTTCGGTAACCCCGTTAGTAATATTTTAAAATATATTTTTTAAAAAATATATTGAATAAAAGTAGAAAAATAATTAAAATAAATTAAAATCAAATATATAAAAAGAAATTAAAATAATTAAAAATTTAAACATTTATACGTTCAAATACAATAAATCTAAAATAGAGGCGGCACTTGAAGAGGAGGAGGAGGTTGGTCGTTGCTAGGACCGTAGGTCCAATAAGGAGCACATGGACCACCCAAGTGTGATCTAATCTTTATTACCACTTGACAGAGTTCTTCATAATTCTCAATGAGTCGTTCATATTTTTCATTAAGATAGGTCGTCCTATCCTGTACTCATTGGTTAATATCATCTTGAACTCGAGAGATTGAGTGCTCGAAAACACTACGGGCCGTCCACAATTTCTCGGTCGTCGTATTAGAGAGTTCATAAACTTGATTTCTATTGGACTCACTAGACAATCATGCCTCCAACTACAAATTTGGATCAAGATCCGGATGGGTCGAAGGATCATTCTTGTATCTCTTCTTCAAGCGGTTGTTTATATATATCCTAAAAAGAAAAAAAAAATTCATCATGTTGAAGGAAATTATAACTTAATAAAGCAATGGTTGAAAACCAACATACCACAAAGTGCTGAGCTTGGCAATCCAGGAACTGTTGCACCCCTTTTTGGCACTCATCACTCCTCGCATGCATTTCAACAAAAAACTTTGTTGGGCTTGGCTCGCGTCCGAGAACTGTAGCCTGCAAGATAAAAATGTTGTCAGTTAAATATATTATAAAAAAATAACAAATAAAAAAATGAAAGTAATAAAAAATAATCTTACCATTCGCTTCGCATGCGAAATGAACAGAACGAAGTTGCCGATGTGCGTGATAATAGAATCATGAACATGCCGGTGTCGGTTCCCAGCACTGGATTGTGACCGTCAAGTGAAACGTGGACATCACATGTTGAGTGTAGTCCACCCATATAGTCTCTGAGATATATATCGGTCTAAAATCCTTCCAAACTATCATGTCATTTCAGGCTAGAAGCTCGTTTCTATAGTATATTTTTTAGCTTTTTTTTGCCTCTTGTATCAAAAATCACGCAACTTATATGTTACCAATAAATTATTTGTTAGTAAATGAAAAATAAATTTAATATTTAGAATAAAAAAAATTATCCTGATTTTGATCTTACCTAGTTGCAGTATGATTCTCCCAAACCCTCATCGTAACATTATCATCAACTCTCTCATATTTAAATTTTCTCGTGCAATAAAAATTTATAAAAAGAAAATTTCAGTAATTTTAATAAACTAATCAAATTAACATAATAAAAAAAATATTTAAGTTAATACTAACCTTAAACCTTGAAAATCATGCACAAGACTTGTTATAACCCAATTTTTGCTCATTGAATTTTAATTTAATTTTACAGGGTTAAAATGTAAAATTAAAAGATCAGGGATTTATTTCGATGAAAAGTGTGATTTGTGAACTTGCACAAAAACTAAGAACTATAATGTGCTTTTATCATTCTATCTTTATTATCATGATATGATAGTTATCTGTTTTCGAATTTGATTCTTAATCAAATTCAAATTTTAAAAAAGAAAATAAATTTGTTTTTTTATTTCTCAAATATGATAAGACTCTTGTACTATAAATATAGATCTCAATGTATGCATATGAGTGAGGGCATTTATAAGAAAAACTGAGGAGAAAAAAAAAAAAAAAAAACAAACCCTATTTTCAGTAACTAAGCCACCAGAACCATTCGATCCCTAGCGAAAGCTTCACGAGGCCTCTCATCCTTCATCTCTTCACTCTCAATCTTCACAGTACCACACAATCCAAGCAATACTGCGAGTAGCAATAAGCAGAAAAGTCTCTAAAGTTAATTGATTTGGGAGCTATTGGCTCAGTGTTTGTTACATGGATTGAGGAGAAAACTTAATGGAATCAAACATTGTACTATCTACATTTTAGTATCTACAACCTGAGTTACTAAGCTCAAAAGGGTATCTTAACACCTAATGCCCTAAGACCATTTGGTCTAGGAGTCATTAACCTAAAGCTTGTTACATGGGTTAAGAATGCATTATGTTTCAAGTTATCAAAATAATAATAATAATAATAATAATCCCAACCCAAGAAAATTAACCTTAAAAATTAGAACAAAATTTTAAATTCTTCCAAGTGAAGCCCCATAACTATGTGTTGATATATTGAGCATAAGAGGAAGGTTTATTAATATCTTGTTTAAAAAGTATGAAGTAGATATGTAAATTTAATGAGAGTTTGTTTATTTGGATAGATTAATGGAAGTTGAATGATGAATGCCTTGCTTTTGAATGTCACAAAGTTTTTTAAAGCTTTGATTACTAGGGACTTGTAATAAGCTAGTTAGGGGATGTGATTAGTACTTAAAAGTGCATTTTTATCAAGGTTTTGTATCATTAAATTCCCTAACTTAAGCTTGTTTTATAATAACAAGTCTAATAACATAAGATATCTTTAATTTATGGTAAATGCTCATTTTAAATGCAGGCATATCTCACAATTTAAAGGATTGATTGATGTGTTTAATAATTGAAAGTGAAAATACAAAGAAAAGGCTAAGTTTAAAGAAGAGATGCTGGTTCAATTCAAACTGGAACGAAATTTGGTTATTGGATCATAACTGGAGCTGCAGAACATGGATTTAGGTTAGGTGTATATGGATGGAAAGCTAAGGCATAGGCCTAAAACTGTTATGAAGAGTCCAAGATTCAAAACGATCATTTTCAAGTTCAAATTGTAGCAACAAAAGAGAAGTCAGAATTTTTCCTGCAGCCCAAACACCGTTCAGGGTTAAGCCCATATCTCGAGTTCTAGAAGTCCAAATGAGCTCATTCTTATTTTGTTGGAAAGCGTAAACAAATTCCTAAAACTTTCATGATATTATTTGTTCAAATTCTGATGTTAGCAATGACGGTTTGTTCAAACAAGAAGATAATGGTTATCATCAATTCAAGAGGTGGTCACCCACTCAATAATTAGTTATCAAATCAATAGTTTTGAATTTTAGCCTATAAAAAGATGCATTTGCCATATATTTATACATCTTGGTGTTTAGATCAAGATCACTCTCTTTCTTTATATTTTGTAATGTTCAAGTTTTATTTTATGTTATATTAATCTCTTGTTTATGCTTTTCATTTCCTTTACTATACTTAATTAACTTATATTATGTTTATGTTCTTATATTGTTTATTTATGTTTTTCTGTTTCATAATGTTTAGCTAAGTTGATTTTATCAAGGTGAAAATGTTATACTAATGGTGTAAGAATAAGTATAATATAAACTCAACATGGATTTTAATATTTGATACTAATATGTTTTGTATTTGTTATCTTACTCATTCTTAATACCTTGCTTGTTAAATGGTTAATCTAGATTTGCGTTGTACAACCCTTGGCACAACAAATACTTGGCACTTTCATAGCCTACTATATGATGTAACCGACACTTGTGCTATGAAAGGAACTTGATTTGTTGTTAACATAAGTTATCACCATGAATACCTGACTACATTTATAAGGATTGGCATTACTCAAATAAGATAATTAATATAGTCATGTTAATAATTTATAATCTGATTGGAACCTCCTTTGTGAGTGGTTTCCAGTTGAGTAATAAAAAGAGTTTATACTATAATTATTTGAAATACCATTAGTGGATCATTTAACCTTGATAATTGTTTTATTTTTGTTTAATCATTACACCAATATCTTATCATAAAAGTTCTCTTCACCTCCTTTTCATTTATTATTTGTAATTTTATATAGTTGACCTTCCTATGGTTCGACCCCGGTCTTGCCGGGTTATTTATTACTTTGATACCCCTGCACTTGAGATAAGACATCAATATTTTAATCGTGTCATCATACTAATAGTATTTGAATAAAAACAAATTATATTATGTTCGCTATGACATTGCAATTTAATTACATTTTCTAACTTCCCATAATAGTCAACTTCAAACTCATTAGAAGTCGATCCCTTGACACAAACCTCATTGTTATATGTCTTTCTACCATGCCTATATTCTTCAATATGAAACTCGCTAAATACCAACGGAATCCCCGACGGACTATTTCTATCGGTATTTTTCAGTCGAAATTACCGACATAATATTTCCGTTTGTAATTCGGTCGGTAATTACCGACGGCATGTAACCGTCGGTAATTACCGACCGAATTACGGACGAAAAGTTCAGAATTAATGAAAAAAGGGCGGGTACCTGAGGCGGAGGTTTTGGCGGGTGATTTTTCCGACAGAATCACCGACGGATTCAAAACCTGGGACCCGTACGGGTGACGTGACCGGTTCACCGTCAAATATACCGACGGAATCCCCGACGGATTTGAATGCCAGATCCGTACGGGTGACGTGACAGGTGCACCGTCAAAAAATACCGACAGAATCACCGAGGGATTTGAAAAAGCAGGTCCGTGCGGTGACGTGTCGATTCCGTCACAATTAGCGACGTATTCACCGACGGTTTTATTCCGTCGGTGAGTCCATCGGAAAAAGTGAATATATGGCCGCCCAGCCGACACTCTCCTCCCCCATTTCTCCTTCTTCTTCCTAATCCTAAGTCTCCCCATCTGCAAATAACCAGCCCCCCCTCGCCCCCAAACAAAAATCTTTCTCATCTCAACAGTTGTATTTCTTGAAGTTTTGTGGTCACAGCATCCGTGTTCTGATTTACCGACGGATTTTATCAATTTTTGTAAGTAATTCTATCTTTTTAAATTTTAACATTTAAATGTCAATTTTATTGTTTTTTTAGTATATGTATTTTTATTAGTAGATGTACATGTTTTATTGTTATTTCTCAAACAAACTTGTAGTTTATGAATGTATAATTTTATACCTGTTATGGTTTGTTTTAGATTTTGTAAGATTGTATTTGTTTGTAAATTGTTAAAACTTTGTGGAATTACCGAATTACATGTTATGTTTTGAAATAATTAATAGCTTGCTTAATGGGTCCTTTTTAAGTTTTATCGATGGTATTGCAGAGTGGTAATTTCTGTTAATTTATATATATATATATATAATATTATATATATATATATATTTGTATGGACGTTGATAAATGATAATGAATATTTAATATTTTATGAGAAGTTGTGATTGGTTGTTGATAATCTCGAGGTAAAGTAATATATTTACAAGTTTATTTACATAACTTAGTTAATTAATATATACATGATGTCATCATAATTTTATAGAGGTTCGATAGAAGTCATGGATGATCGTTCATGGATGTATCTAGATTCACCCCAAGGATTGCGGAGGATGGATTATTGTAACGGGGTTCAGGGTTTTATTAATTTCGCAACATCTATTTCCATAAATTTTACTGGAGGCGGTATTAGGTGTCCATGCTGGAAGTGTCAAAATAAAAAGTATCTGCATCCAGATGTTGTAATGATGCATCTTCTACACAAAGGGTTTGTGGAGGATTACTAGTGTTGGTATGCACATGAGAGGTATTTGTTAGTAATAGGAGAATTTAACAAACCTCATTGTTATATGTCTTTCTACCATGCCTATATTCTTCAGTATGAAACACATGTCCATTGACGAACACTACCAGAAACTCGCTAAATACCAACGGAATCCCCGACGGACTATTTCTATCGGTATTTTTCAGTCGAAATTACTGACATAATATTTCCGTTTGTAATTCGGTCGGTAATTACCGACGGCATGTAACCGTCGGTAATTACCGACCGAATTACGGACGAAAAGTTCAGAATTAATGAAAAAGGGCGGGTACCTGAGGCAGAGGTTTTGGCGGGTGATTTTTCTGACAGAATCACCGACAGATTCAAAACCTGGAACTCGTACGGGTGACGTGACCGGTTCACCGTCAAATATACCGACGGAATCCCCGACGGATTTGAATGCCAGATCCATACGGGTGACGTGACAGGTGCACCGTCAAAAAATACTAGTGTTGGTATGCACATGAGAGGTATTTGTTAGTAATAGGAGAATGGGAGAAACGGTGGTTGGGTCAACTTCTAGTGCTATTTCGAAATACCCATTGTAGCACTTCACATTTCTCTTAGGACTCAGACTTAGTGAAGAAAAAGTAACACTAGCATTCATTTCTAATTTATAAACCCGGTACATGATGTACAACCATGAACAATAAACGAGAAACATGTAATGAAATTAAGTATCCTAAGAGTTAAGAATAACTAAACAATACTTACATATGTTCTGAACCACGTGAATAATTGTTCATCTTGTAATTGAAACATTTGAGATTCAATTAGTTGTGATTCTTGAGACAGTAAATATTGATGATATTGTCTACGACGAATTCAACAATGTATTAGTTTATGATATTATAAGTGATAAATTGTTCAAAAATAATGACATGTTAAGTAACATACTTAATAAAAGGTTCAAATTCATCACATTCATAATTATATTCCTATAAGAATTATTATTGTCATATACAACTATATGCACTTTGTTAGCACTAGAAGTTGACTCAACCATCCTCTTTATCAATGTATCATAAGGAACATATAGTTTTTTATTTGCATACCAACACATATATTTCTCCATGAACTATTTTTATAGAAGATGCATCATTACAACATCTTGATCGATAAAATTTTTATTTATACACCTCTTGCATGAACATTTAATACTGCCTCCACTAATATTTCTCAGATTAGATAATGCATAATTAATAAAACCTTGAACCCGATTACAATAATCCATCTTCTACAACCCCTGGGGTGAATCTTGATACATCCATGAACGATTATCCATTACTTATATCAAACCTATTTAAATAATGATAACAACATGTATTAATTAACTACATTAACTAAATAAATTTACAAAAGTATTAATTTAACTCAATTTTATTCAATCTATTTTAATAGTTCTCTCAATTTATTATCAATCATATATCTACATAAATTCAAATTTCTACACATTTATCAAAAACTACAACTCGGCAATAAAATAAAAAAATATAAAACAAACCTGTTAAATAATTAAGTCATTATTCATTTCATTACAAAACACCAAAATAAAACATTTGACATAAGTTTCATCATTTTACAAACAAATATAATTTTTACAAAATCTAAAACAAACCATAACATGTACAAATCATAAATCCATACAACAAAATTAAATGAGAAAACAATTATAAAATAAGTAAACACCTAAACAAAATACATATATTACAAAAATATGCAAAAAAAATAAAATTTAACATTTAAAAATTGTGTTCAAATAAAAAAGATTTGCTTACTTAAGGTGGAGGATCCTTGATTAGTACTTAAAAGTGCATGTTTATCAAGGTTTTATATCATCATTTTGCACTTGAAGTATCAATAACTCCTTAACTAAAGCATGTTTTATAATAACAAGTTTGATATTATAAGATACCTTAATTTATGGTAAATGCTCATTTTAAATGCAGGACTATCACATAAATAAAAGGATTGATTGATGAGTTTAAGCATTGAAAGTTAAAGGACAAAGAGATGGTCAAACTTAGAAAAGAGATGTCGGTGTAGTCCAAACCGGAACATTGCTCGGTAATTGGATCATATCTGGAGCTCTAGATCTCGGATTTAGGTCCATTTTATATGGATGGAAAGGTAAGACAAGGCCTACAACTTTCATGGACCCAAGATTGAAGGTCGTTTTGAAGTCCAAATTGAAGGAACAACGAAGAAGTCCGAAGCTGTCCTGCAGCCCAAACACTATTTAGTGTTCAGCCCATATCTTGAGTTCTAGAAGTCCAAATGACCTCATCTTTTTTTTGTTGGAAAGCTGAGACAATTTCCTAGAACATTCTGAGGATTCTGGGCAAATTATGATGTTAGCAATGACGTCTTGTTCAGACAAGAAGATAAGGATTGTCAAGTCAAGATGTGGCCACCCACTCATCAATTAGTCAACAAATCAATAGTTCCAAATTTTGGCCTATAAAAGGAGGCACTTACCATGTATTGAGGCATCTTGGTTTCCAGATCAAGATCATGCTCTTGCTTTCTCTCTTTGTATTGCTTATGTCTTGCTTTCATTAATATCAAGTTTATGCACTTCATTTCCTTTCCTTTACTTAGTTAACTCTTTCTCATTTATGTTCTTATCTTGTTCATTTATGTTTCTTTCTTTCATTATGTTCAGCTAAGTTAATTATGTCAAGGTGAAAAGGGTACACTAATGGTGTAAGAATAAGTATAATATAAACTTAACATGGACCTTAACGTTGGATACTAACATGTTTTATATTTGTTATCTTGTTCACTTTTAATACTTTGCTTGTTAAATGGTTAATATAGATTTATGTTGTATAACACTTGGTACAACAAATACTTGGCACTTTCATAGCCCATACTGTATGGTATAACCAACACCTAAGCTATGAAAGGAACTTGATTTGTTGTTAACATAAGTTATAATCATGAATGCCTGCCAACATTTACAAGTATTAGCTTTATTCGAATAAGATAACTAATGTAATCATGTTAACAATTTATAATCTGATTGGAACCTCCTTTATGTGTGGTTTCCAATTGAGTAATAAGAGTTTATACTATAATTGTTTGAAGTACCATTAATGGATCCTCTAACCTTGACATTTGTTTTTATCATTGTTTAATCCTTACGTTAATCTTTCATCTTAAAGTTCTCATTAATTTCTTCATCTTCTGCTTTTATTCTTATTATTATTATTATTTACATTTTGTTTATATTATATAATATATATCTTTGATCTTTTCATAAACTCAGTATATAGGCTGGAAACCTGTGACCCGATCTTTTAGATCATTCTCAGGTATAACAACGCCACGTACTGAGTATAATAATTATTATTATTGTTATTGTTGTTGTTGTTGTTGTTGTTGTTGTTGTTGTTATTGTTGTCTTGTTATTTATAATTTGTACAATTAACCTTTCTGTGGTTCGACCTGGTCTTGCCGAGTTATTTATTACTTCGATACTCTTGCACTTGAGAGAAGACATCAAGCTTTTGGTCGTGTCAATCCTCAATAAAATTTGAATCAGAACATGAGTGCTGACAAACCAAGTGTTGTGGTGGCCGAATTTATTATGGAAGGTTGAATTGTGTTGAGATTAAGGGGGGTGGGTGTTTATAGTAGAAAAAAAGCATAAGAAAAAAGGAGAAATAGAGTAGGGGAAGAGGAGGGTCGATCGTCAGGTCATAAATTAAATATTACCAATAGATTTACCAATGTAATTATTTTCTCAAGCATTTTATCAATCATTCTGTTTGTAAAAAATGTCACATTACCGTACAATTTGTCTTTTTGAATTCCACTGTAATACCATTTGTAATTTTATTGGTATACACAGATAGATTATTTTCGTCGGTATATTTACGAAAAAACTTTATTGTCAGGTTTTTTGTCGATAAAGCTGTTGGAAAAAGTTACACGTCATCGTATTTTTCTAGATTTTTTATTAATTATTTCACATTGCAATTCTTCGGTATATATTAGCTGATATAATGATAGAAAAATTTATCGTAAGATTCATCATAATTTATTAATGAAAAAATTTCATTAATATTTCTATTTGTATTTACTAAATTTCTGATCATATTTATCAAGTTGATTGTATGGTCCAAACTGGTTTTTTCCTTAGACATAAGTTTATCCTTTTAATCCATAAACAAGTCTCCTATAGTTTTTGGATATTTCAATTATGGCAGACTCTTAAGTTCAGAACTATTAGATTTTTCAGCCTTGTCTACATCAATCTTTCTTTCTGGCGAGATTTTTAGTCTACCAAAATTAGGTACGTGATTTGCCATGAGAAATACACGACTTAGAAATAAAACATATATCAAGTATAAGTTTATTATCACATGTAAAACATGTGGTCAATTTTTACGGTTGACTTATAATTTTTATCCAAATGATATAGTAGAAATTTAACATATATTTAAAAATAAAATTGATTAAATTAAAGATACAAAAGCATATTATAAAAATATCCTATTATATACAAATAAAAGATAGATTAAAGGTATATAACAAACATAGAGCTCATTTTATATTGTAGCAACGATTATTTTTTAAAGTGCTTTTTATTTGAAAATATATTAAAATAGTAATTTTTTATTTTTTAAAATTTATTTTTAACATTAGCACATCAAAACGATCTAAATATATCAAAAATAAATTAATTTAAAGTAAAATAAATAAATAATTTTTTTCAAAAATTTTTTAAAAAATAAATATATTAATAGTCAACTACTGCAACAGTTCATTTGTCACTATATTTTCAAATGATGTGTGTACTAAGTACTAACTTCATATTTGCATTCAGTGCATCAAATGTTGAGAAAGATATGGCATGCGATAGCGTCCAAGTTTGCATTATTATTTTCTTTAAAAAAAGAGGAAAAAGAGAATCCAAGTTATTGGCATGCGTTGTTGAGGATTTTTTCGTACGATTATTAGAGAGAAGAAAAATCAAAATGGTATTTTCCAGACCGACATCCTCTTTTCCTCAAATGTACAGATCCCGACCCACTTTGCCATAAACAGTAAACAGGAGTATTTAATTTTAATGTGTAATATTAAACAAGTACGTAAGTACGTACAGTAAAAGAGAATGATAGCATATTCTTTATATATATATATATATACATGTAAGTATTTCCCGTGAGCATGTGTAATGGAATTCAATCACAGTGCTAATCATGCTATGGCCGGTGTGAGGAAAGAGAGGAAAGAGCTTTTGCTCTTTTAACTCTTTTACCTACCGTATGCTAAAAGCCTGTGATTATCAAACATCATATGATGACTCTCTTCTCTATCGAGCAGCTGTATTGTGATTACAGTCTTTTTGAGACTCCCCTTTTTACTTGGATTGCTTTATATCTGCTGTTCTTTTTATGGGATGGGAAAGGTGGCAGTGAGTAAAACAAGGTGGAAATTATTTGCCAATACAAAATAAATAGATAGAGAGAGTGCGTGTATTTTCTAGCTAGGACTTGAAAGGGAACAGGAGAAAAGACAGAAAGCGCACGTCAGATTAAACAAGACTGTTGCTTTGGATCTTGGTTTTGGTTGTGTGGAGGGCTTCAAAGGAGAATCCTTTCTCATCCTCATCTCTGATCTCTCTCTCTCTCTCCCTCTCTCTCTCCACACACACACACCAGGTAGTCATGTTTACATATTTCATCCCAGCATGGTACGGTTTAGATTCAATTGATTCACAGATGTTTTGTGCTGTTGGTTTTGTTTAATCTTCTTGGACCTGGCAAATAGCCGAGCTAGCTAGCTAGCTAAGAAGCAAAGGTTTTGTTCAGGTCTTGAAGGAGTTAAGCTAATCCACCTAGGAACTTGTTTTATTTTTTTCTTGTCCATTTTTTGTTCTTTTGTATTGTACTTATTTTCTTTCTTCCTAGGACTCTTGTTAGTTTTCAAGGAAAGAGAAGTGATATCATAATCAAGAAGGCTACAGAGAGACTGAAGGGATATTTATTACATACTGAACATATTCTCAGAAATTTAAGGCAAGCTGAAATCGCTTCTGTGCACATGGTCTAGTTTACTGCTTTCCACTTTTATTAGCCTTACTAGCTTAGGGTTTCCGCACAGATCCTAGGACATTCTGTCACACATGTAAAAAGGTTAATCTGTAGCTCATGGGTGCGCATCTTGTAGCTTGTGTCATCATTCACAAAGTCATGTAATTATTTCTTAAATATAGAGAGAAGATATTGAAAGGCCTGGTAATGGATGAGAATATGTCCAATTTAACTTCAGCATCTGGTGAAGTAAGTGCTTCTTCAGGCAGCAGAATTGAAACTGGTGTTATATACCCTCAACACTCCTTTGATTCAACAAATCAACCGCCACCAAAGAAGAAAAAAAGTTTTCCAGGCAACCCAGGTTTCAAGTCATCAAGACCATCAGATATATCTTGGTTGCAAATTAAAGTAGCTATATATATACATATTTGTTCCATTATTATCTTTTTATTTGCATCTTAATATTGGTTTCATTTAATTTTTCATCAGACCCAGATGCGGAAGTGATAGCTTTGTCTCCCAACAGTCTGCAGGCAACAAACAGATTTATATGTGAGATCTGTAACAAAGGATTTAAAAGAGATCAGAATCTTCAACTTCATAGAAGAGGGCATAACCTGCCATGGAAGCTAAAGCAAAGAACAAACAAAGAGGTGAAAAAGAAGGTATATGTGTGTCCAGAGGTTACTTGTGTGCACCATGACCCATCAAGGGCTCTTGGGGACCTTACAGGGATCAAGAAGCACTTTAGCAGAAAGCATGGTGAGAAGAAGTGGAAGTGTGAAAAGTGCTCAAAACGTTATGCAGTTCAATCAGACTGGAAAGCTCACTCTAAAATTTGTGGCACAAGAGAGTATAGATGTAATTGTGGCACTCTTTTCTCTAGGCAAGTACAATATACAATTCAGTTTCCACTCCATTCCATGATCAAAGTTTAGATTCATTTCTTTTAGTCTTTAGTGATCTATAATTAAGCTTACTAGCTATCCTTAATGATGATGTAGTATGGACATGCCTCCTCCTAGTGTAAGATAAAAGTATCTTGAGTTCTTGACTTCATATTCTTATGGTTTCAAAATGCTTCAAGTTCAGAGAGCAAGAGAGAGAGACTGTATTAAGTTAAATTATTATCGCTATCTTTAAAGTTGCTAAGGTTAAGAAACTTTAATGGTTAGATCTACTATGTAATTGTCCTTGGTTAAGAAAAAGAAGGAAAATACAAAAAGTAGCTGGACACGAGAGAGCGATAAAGAAAAGAAGTGGTACTTCACTACTGTTTGCTTCATTTTAATGGTATACCTTTTTGTTTTCTTCTGCTTGTTTTTTTGTGCTTACAGGAGGGACAGTTTCATCACACACAGAGCCTTCTGTGATGCTTTAGCAGAAGAGAGTGTTCGAGCGATCACTGTAAACCCTATTCTCTACTCTCAGCAACCTGGCTCCTCCGCTTCACACCTGGTCAATTTACAAGCCCTGTCGGTGAAAAGAGAGCAAGATCAAAACCAGCATCATTTTAACCCTAGACCAGAATACAGTATCCCACCATGGTTGGTTTTTCCACCAGTCGGAGATGCTGGTACAGGTCCACCACAGATCAATCTCTCCTCACAACTATTCCCAGAAAATTTTAACCAGTCATTTTTGCAACATGGAAACCCTAGCACTAACCCTACTGTACTTCCTCCATTCCAGTCCGCATCAACAGTTTCCCCTCACATGTCTGCCACTGCATTGCTGCAAAAAGCAGCACAAATGGGGGTGACGATGAGCAAGCCTTCTCCGCCAGCTGCTGCTGCTGCCATGCTTAGACCCCACCAAGGTCACATGTCTAATCTGAACCCTGGTTTCAGTTCCACGTTACCAGCTGTCACATCCGGTCTATTTTTGTCATCACGTGAAGAGATGGGAAGTGGGTTTGGCCATGGGCTGGTATCTTTAGAGAATAAAGCTGCTGCTGTCACATCTGGTATCATGGAACATCTTGCTGCGAGGGATGCAGGAGGGCCTTCTTTAGTCCATGATATGATGAGTTCTTTATCTTCCGCGAGTGGGTTTGATGGTTCATCCTTTGATAATGAGGATTTCAATGGAATGTTGAATCCAAAAAGAGACGGTGGTAATTTTCAGGAAAGACTCTCAAAGTCAACAGAATCCCAATTTAGGAGGAGTGATCATGACGTTAGAACTTCTGCTGTTGGTAGTCCTCATGGAGGTGGCAACGATGACTTGACAAGAGATTTCTTGGGTCTTAAAGCATTTCCTCACAAAGACTGGCTCGATCACATTAACCCTTCAACATATGGGCAAAGGAACCAAAATCTACCACCACCTTGGCAAGGTTAGCACTTTACGGATCGATATGTCATATCACCTGCTCCTTTTTTTCTCCTTCTTAGAGAGATAGAGAATCTCCAGAGCCAAATATTTCTGTGGCATCCATAAATTTGTATGAACAGTACTAAATAGTGCTCCACAGTTTTACCTCGGGTTTTGAACTCTTTATTTTTTTTTTCCTATTTAAGTCGTTTATTTTATTATACAATAAATTAACAACATTATTGATCATTGCTGTGTTGTGTTGTGAGTGAAATCAGATAAAAAATATTAAGTATTGTTAAAATAATTTTTAATAAAAAAAATTAATTAAATTTAAAATATAATATATATTAGATGAATTTTTTTATTAAATATTTTTAAGTCGTTTATTTTATCATAGTATAAACTAGATTACCAATCAATACTGTGTTGTGGATCCAATAAATGTTTTTCATATAATTTTTTTTTCAAGTATTGCTAAAATGATTTCTGATAAAAAAAAAAAATATGAACTCAAAATATAATTCATATTAGATGAATTATTTTATTAAATATTGATAAAGTGATATATTGAATAACATATCTTTTTAAATATTGAGACAATGATATATTGGATTGTCCTAGTTAATTTATCAAATCTTTGATCCTGGTAATGAAACTATAATAACCTTATAGAAAGCAAATTAAAATAAAGTTTGAATACTTATTCCTAATCAATCTAATATTAAATAATAAAATTAAAAAAATGACAAAAAAAAACTATCTAGGTTAACCCGGGTTATGAGATCAAGATAACTCCACAAAAAGTAAATAGAAAAAAGAAATTAAAAAAGAACAAAAAAAAAATCCAAGTCAACTCGGGCTAACCTATTAAACATGCAACCTGAGTAATAATTTTTACCTCGGGTTTTGAACTCTTTATTTTTTTTTCCTGTTTAAGTTGTTTATTTTATTATACAATAAACAACATTATTGATCATTGTTGTGTTGTGTTGTGAGTGAAATCAGATAAAAAATATTAAGTATTGTTAAAATAATTTTTAATAAAAAAACTTAATTATATAATATAATATATATTAGATGAATTTTTTTATTAAATATTTTTAAGTCATTTATTTTATTATAATGTAAACTAGATTACTAATCAATTGTGTTATGGGTGGAAAAACATTTTCATATAAAAAAATATTTAAGAATTGTTAAAGTGATCTCTGATAAAAAAAAAATTATGAACTCAAAATATAATTCATATTAGATGATTCTTTTATTATTAAATATTGATAAAGTGATTTATTGAATAACATATTAAGACAATGATATACTGGATCATCCTGGTTAATTTGTCAAATCTTTGATCTTGGTAATAAAACCATAATAATCTTATAGAAAATAAATTAAAATAAATTTTAAAGACTTGTTTTTAATCAATCTAATATCAAATGATAAAATTAAAAAATATATATTAAAAAGGACAAAAAAAACTATCTAAGTTATCCTAAGTCATGAGATTAAGATAACCCTCATAAAAAACAAATAAAAAAAATACAAAGCCTAATTTCCAACCAACCTAATATTGAATGATAAAATAAAAAAAATAAAAAAAAGACAAAAAAAAAAATCCAAGTCAACTCAAGCTAACCTATTAGACCTACTATCTGAATTATAAGACTGAGATAATATTATAAGAAATAAATTAAAATATTACAATGATTCATTTCTAATAGGTCCAATGTTATATATATATATATATATATATATATCCATGAGACCTTGAAAAAAAATACGAAGCCCATTTCCCAAATAATCTAATACTGAAGGATGAGATTAAAATAAAATAAAAATTAAATGAAAACAATGATAGAGTTTTTGAAGGGTAAAATTGAAAAAAAAAATCAATTCCCAAACAACCTAATACTAAAGGATGGGATTGAAATAAAAAAAAAAACTAAATAAAAAAATTGAGTTATTAGAGGGTGAAATTAAAAAACAAATTCAATAAAAAGGGGATAAAAAATGAAACCTACAAAAACCATGACTTTTGAATCATAAGATTGAGATAATTCTATATAAACAAAATTGAAAAGAATTATTAAGCTTAATTTCTAAGCAACCTACTACTGAAAAATGAGATTGAGATAAAAAATACTAAAAAAAAATAATTAAGTTGTTTGAGTGTGAAATTGAAAAAGGAAAATTCAATTAAAAAAAAGAGAAAAAAAATGAAACTTGCCAAAACCACGACTTGAATAATGAGATTTGGATAACTTAATAGAAAAAAATAAAAGAAAAATATAATGCCTAGTTAAAAAAAAAACTTTCAATTAAAAAAAGAATAAAAAATGAATATAAATAACTCAGTTCAAACCCTTGACTTAGTTCATGACATTAAGATAAACTCACAAAAAGAAAATTAAAAAAACATTATGAAGTTTAATCATCAACCAATCTAATGTTGAAGGATAAAAAAAAATAAATCAATTAAAAAAAACGGTTCAAGAAAATAACTCAAGTCAACTCAGGATAACCTATTAAACATACGACTTAGGTTATGAGATTAGAATAAATTTATAGATAGCAATAAAAAATAAATTTAAATCCACACTTCTAATAAATCTAATGTTAAAAGCAAAAACGGAGAAAGAAAAGCTAAATCTATGAGATTGGTATATAGCCCAACAAAAAGTAAAATGAAAAAAATTATAAAACATAATTTCTAAAACAATCTAATATTAAAAGATAAAATTTAAAAAAAATTTAAAAATAAAAAAATATATTGTTGGTGAAGAGTGAAATTGAAATTAATATTTTCTTTGATGTTTTCAGATAATTTTAATGTGCCGATATCAAAAATAATTTTTTTAAAATAAAAAAATATATTATTTTAATATATTTTAAACGAAAAATATTTTAAAAAACAACCATTACTATACTCTCACCGTCATTCAACTAAAAGGCTAGGTAATGCAGTATAATTAACTTCAAACAAAGTATTCCAATCTGGCACCTTATCTTAAAAAATAAGTTTGTTTCTTACATTTCAAATACCCTCACAATATATCATAAGAAAGCATCATGAAAGCTCTTCCCTGTAAATTACCCTTAACCATTACACTCCTCTGCAAAACAACTAGATCTATTGTTTTCGGCATACACAAAATAATACCAGTCCAGTACATAAAATGTTGCCATATCTTTCATGATTCAAAACATTGAAAAAAAAAGCTGATTAACATACTCATTTATCTCAGTATAGAAAGGACATGCATCTTGGCTCCATTTGATTACATTTCTTCAAGCTAAAAATTCCCTTGTTCAAGAACATTTGAACCTTTGGTGGCACAATTCCTTTCCATAACAGTGATGCAAAAGAAAATATCCCAGAAAATTCAATTCCATCCAATATATTGGTGCCAGACTTGACTGTATACCTACCTTGACTTTCTGCTACCCAATGCTTTCTACCTCATTTATCAGTTTTAAGAGTTCTTGACAGGGAGACAGTTCTGAGGGCATTATACTTCTTTTCCAGTTTAACTTCCAATTAATGCCAAGTTTCCATCACATACTCGCCCATGTCAGCCAAACAACAAGGTGGTGCAGCAAACCAAGCATAAAGCCGTGGAGATTTACCCCTTAAAATCCCACATTGCAACCAATTATCTATCCAAAAATGAATTGCCCTCCCATTGCTAATCTTGAAACAACATTCACTCTTCAAAACTGATGAAGTTTCAGAATTAGAGTTTATAAATGAATAAATAAATACCTTTCCATGTTTTTTAAAGTGGGACTTTCAAATATAGAGGACCATTTACACAAGAAGGCTGATATTTTCTCTAATAAAGTCTTGTCATCCCTATGGATTACAATCCCCTGGTCTTCAAAGCCATTTAAATAACAGCGCCTTATTTTTATGATATACCGAGCCAACACCCAAACCACTGCTCTTTCTTTTTTTTTTCTTTAACAATTGCATTCCATGCCACCTTCCACATCTTTCTATTATTAGAAACACTAACCTATCAAAATCTTTTTTGGTATGAAAGATATAACTTCTGCAACTCCTTTTTGGAAGCAGAAAGACTAACATGTAAACTTTGCACCCAAAGGAAAGCCTACGTATTTGACCGATCCATTTATAGTAAACTTTGCTTGTCGTTCCTAATGTGAAGTCTTCATCTAGGTTGATTCTTACCAAACAGCTTTGATGTAAACACCTACAAAACAAATATTTTGTATTATGAGATTAATGAGGGAAAAATTACCCCAAGTAATTAAGGTGAATATTTACCTTATGGGGAAGATAATAGATGCAGAAAATAAAACAAAAGATTTGTGTATGTGTTTTTAAAAATTGAATTAAGAAATACCCGAAAAATAAAAAATACAGAAATGAATAAAACCCGGATGAAATTGATGCTTGAGTAAAGAAAAGTAGCGGAATACTATTCAATGAAATTTGAAATAGCTTAGCTTAAATTTAGTGTAAAACGAGTAATAGAAGCTGGAAAAAATTACATGGAAAACATATGAAAGGTACAAGGTAAGGACATAAAAGAAATTAGTTATATTGTTGGGATATAAATAGGCTAACATGGCCGGCCATGAGAGAAAGGAAGAGAGCTTGAGAGAATTCTAGAATTTATTTAGAGAAACCTTTGGAAAAATCAAGATAAGAGTGAAAGAAGTGAGGTTTTGTGTGATTAAACATTTAAACCACTCATTGGATAAAAACAATTAATGTAGTGAAAAAAGTAGAATGAGAGAGAGGGGGGGACAAAAATCTTGGAGGAGGAAGAGAGTTTGGAATATTTTTTATTTATGAGTGGTTAAAGCTCAAATCTTTGCTTGCTATGGTATTTTAAGCACATTTAAGCATGTTTTTATTAGATTTAGTTGGTTTTGTTTGAATTGTTATGAATACGAGATTAGGGTTCTTGGATGAGAATTTAGGAGATATAATACTAGTTGTTAATAATTGTAAGAGATTATGAAAAATTGTAAGAAAATAAGGAATCTTGGTGAATTGAAGTGAAAAAAAATCATATTATGAGGAATATGTGGTCAACCAAAAAAGGAAAATATTTGGAAGTGTAGTAATGTGTTAGATATTGTAGAATTGTGTATAATTATTGTATGAGATTATAGTTAATGATGATTTGGAATGAAATCAAAATTCACATGTTTAAGTTTAAAGGAAATTTGAGTATGTGATGTTTGTATATGAACTCTAAGAATATAGTAAGAGCTAAGAAAAAATGATTTTCTTTTATGTATTGATTTTGGAGAAATTGTGTCTTTGACAATAAAGTTATTAGTTTGTAATTTGTTGAATATATTAAAATGAAAATTCACATGTTTAAGTTTAAAGGAAATTTGAGCATGTGATGTTTATATATGAACTCTAAGAATATAGTAAGAGCTAAGAAAAAATGATTTTCTTTTATGTATTGATTTTGGAGAAATTATGTCTTTTACAATAAAGTTATTAGTTTGTAATTTATTGTACATATTAAAATATGTAGAAAAGATAAGATTTATAGAAATTTATGGAAATGTGATTGATTGGTATGTGAAGAAATAATTAAAATGACTTGTTAGAAATATTTGATGATGAGTTTGATGATTTATACAAGTTTTACATAAGTCAGGGATTATTAGGTAAAAGTAATGAATAAAGTTATAAATAGTTAAATTATTGTCAGTGTAGATATAAGATTATGAATTAGGCAAAATCATGTTTATTTAGGAAGTGTAAACATGTTGATGGTGTATTGTCATTAACTTAGAATTCATAATTGAAGTGGGAGATATTGACATATAATGAAATGATTTTTTTAGTATATTAATACATGATGAGTTAAGTTTGAATGGAATGTTTGGTGTGATGATTCTACTAAAATTTAATGTATCTTAAATTAAGACACATTTGAATTATAAACAAGGTTTTAATGAAAATAATTTTGTTGTTACAGGAGAGGTTGTTGGGATAGAATCTCAATTAGGTGGAGCGGGACAATCATAAATAAGAAATAGGTATTACATATTAAACTTGAGTATTTCTTTTCTTATATTTGATGTGATGTTTTATTTGCAGTATCTTATTTATGTGTTAAGTAAAAGTAAAATGAATAATAATAAGAAATGTTTGTAGCAAAAGATGTTACCAGATTTATTGACATCCATGAGGGCATTGTTTCATTAATGACATTTAAAAGGATTGTCGGATTTGTTGGTATCCATAAAGAGATTGCCAGATTATAGATAAAACAAAAGATTATTGGGGTTAGTAGTATTTGTGAAGGGATTTCTAGATTTATGACATTCATAAGAATTGTCGAAGATAATAGTAATTATGGAAGGATAATCAGAATAATATTGAAGTAATGTATTATTCAATTAAAGATGATTATAGAGAATTGCCAATGATATAAAAAAAAAATAATGGTATTTAATAGTATGCGATATAGAGGTTAACTTGATGAATTGACATTATCATTTGACATTGAATATAGTTCTGGAATAATTTATGAATAATAAATTTCATAGGTTAAGTAATTATCAAATTTTTTGAACTTATATTTTTTTATTACAAATTCATCATAGGTGAGATATGACCGACATGAATTTGGGTATAAAATATCTTAGTGGATATGATGTATTGATGTAATATAGTAGGCTTATGATAACTTGGCATGTAAATTTAATAGTGTGTTGGGCTTGTAAAGTAGATCTTTCTTTTTTGAGTAATGTGCTTGTGTGTTTAATAATATGGGCTTGTGTTGTTATGAACTTTTGAGTAATGTGCTTGTGTTGTTTATTTTAAATCTTTTATCAAATAATTGTATGTAATTGTGTAAATAGATGTAATTGTGTGGAAGTGGTATTTTAAAAAAAAATGGCATCGGTTGAGATGTGATTTAAAATGATTTGATCAAGATATAATGAAGAGAAATTGATATTTAATAAATATAAGAGAAAATATTGGTAACTTGGTATGCAAAGGTATAGGAAAAACTCTATTGAAAGTAAAAATAAATTAATACCCTAATTTATCATTGAGGTACATATAATTAATTAAATTTTCTTGATTTAAATGAAAAGATATGACTTATTAATTATATTTGATTTGTAAATGGTTAAGGATATTACATTTGATAAAAATTAACCTTCAATCTAATCTAGATGTCAATTCAAGCCTTAAATATATATTATTCCCACAATACCAATGTAATAAAGTGAAATCATTGAGAACAAATACCAAAATGACTTAAATATGTATATTCCCACAATCAATTCCTTTGAAAAACCCTATTGTTGCCCTTGTAAATAGAACTCACAATCCACCTTCATTATAAACTCATGTTTTTCCCTTTATAATCCATCCAAAATTTGTTTTCTATAAATAAAAGTTGTTTGATTAACACTGATTGTACTAGGCATAACAACTTTTAATCTTGTGGAGAGCAGCTTACCAATAATTTTGTACAAACCATGGCCTATACTCAGAAAATCTTATTGGATGCTTGGATTTTGAACCAATGCCACATGAGAGATGTTGATTCCTTGTAGCAATTTCCTAGTTCTGAAAACTCGTTCACCATATAAAGAATATAATTCCCATATAAAAAAATGAGATTGCTGCACTTTTAATGTTTTCTGGAGAAGTGTATTTTATATTATCATGGCCGATTGGAGCGATGGTATTATGACTCCTTCAGATAGTTGCTGCTAAATGAAAGAATTTTGTATTTTACCCCAAGCCTGCACTATATTTGTCGTGATTTATGGCTCCATATCGCTTCAACATATTTGTCGACCTCTCATTGCTCCGAATTGAGTCGTTGCAATTCATCTAAATCTTTACCTTGGTATTGTGTTTCAAATGAAGATTGGATAAAATTTTAATTTTTTTTTATAATTTTATATTGTTTTAATATATTAATATCACAATTAATTTTTTTAAATAAAAAAATATATTATTTTAATATATTTTCAATTAAAAACACTTTAAAAAACAAACAAAATTTTTGTCAGTGTTAACTAAAAGCATGGTAAGTGTTAACTAAAAAGCATGGGATGCTCCAGTAAATTACAAGAGTTAATAAAATTCCTGAAAGCCCTAGACAAACATACACAATCCGCAACTATTCCAGAAAGAAACCTTCGTATGTAAATTCATAAAAAGCTTACCATGTCGAGCGTCAATCCGCAATTATTGAGCTGCAGTCCAATCCTCAATCTCCCTATCCACCTGTCTCTCTGTATTTCCACCGCCTAAGTTGTCAAATCTTGAACATCTCCAAAACAGAGAATTTGATCTTGAATAGTGTGCAGCTGCTACTAAGTTGTAATTATGAATGTAACGAAGACTACTTCCATGCTTAATTTCAGAGTCAAGAGAATCCAGTGATCATCATTCAGCTGCTGGACGCTGCCGTCGGGAGCCGGGAACCATTTGTTTCCTTCCTCCTCCTTGATTATTAATATTAGAATCAGTTTGTTGGCTCCATGGTAGCAAGAAACACTGATCCTCGGTAGGTCCTATATATTTGTTTGGGCCTTCACCACAACAACATCCGATGGGCTTGGCTTCCCTTTCCAGTTGCTGAGAGCTCGATCCTTTCTGTGATTTGAACTAACAGCTGCTTGAGAAATTTGAATCTCAATATAACGTCTGGAATAGCTGCATCTCTTGATTGCATATCCCATATGTTTATCCAGCAATCAATCACCTCCTCTGTCATAGCCTTTCTGTTACTTGTAACGGCTGTCTCTCTTTCCATCACTATTGGACTCTGATCATCATCTTCTTCCCCTCTCATTAGATTGAAGGCCTTCGTATCATATTTTATAGCTTCAAAAACTGGAAAATAAGAGTACTGAGTTCCTGTATATTAACAAGATAATCAGTTCCATTCAATCGAAGACTGCTATATCACAGATTGGTTTGATCAAATCCAATGATTCTGCCATAATCCAGGAGAATCCTGTCGATGCTACTAGTAACATTCCAGCCAATGATTGGTAAGCCAGTTGGCTATTTTTCATCCACACAACATCCTCCTGAGTGGGGTCATGAATGATCAATTGCACAGATAGAGATGGACTATTACTGAACTCTTTGAACTCCTCGACTGCAGAAGAAGGGTTATTTCTATTTCCTGCTTTCACTACCGTTGCATAACTTCTTGAGTCTCGTTGTTTAATAGGTACAGGAACACGTTCAACTGATTTGTTGCTCTGGCTATTTGGCTTTGGTCCTGCCGATGATTCCTCTATTCGCTTCAAATTTGCTCGCAACAAACCACATATTGTTGAGTTGAAGAACAGGGTTTTTTTTTTTTATTATTGTAGTAGTCAATTTCATTGAAACAAAACCGAATCCCCAATTTCTTTGATTATTCCTACGGTATATGAACAGTGAAGTCACCTCACCATACTTATTGAAAGTTCTTCTCGGCGTCTGGTAATCCAGCCATGGTTGAAATCCCTCGAAGTATAGCTGGGTTACTGAGGCTGTAGTGTTCTGGGGCAGGGAAAATACAAAAAATCCCAAATTAATTTGTTTAATATTCAGAGTATTAGGATTAAATTATAAATTTTAATATTTTTGGTATAAAATTACATTTTAAAGTATACCATTAGGTATTAAAAATATAAAAATAAGAAATAAATATGATTCTAAAATTTAGATTTTAGAACGGTTAGGATTTAACTCGATAAGATAAATACTTTTTCATGAAAGGAGATTTGCCTTGAACCTTATGCAAGATTAATAGATAGAAACATGACCTAAAAAAACAATCAATCAACAATACAACTTATCTTAGATAAAGTGCACTATGAGTGATGCGTCTTCCACTTGCACAGAAAATTCCCTTACCCAAGCTTTTACAGACTATAGGTTTCCCAGTGACAATGATTCTAAATGGCGACTTCCTGAAAACATAACTTTCTGATCACAAAACCCTTTCCATTCTAGGAGGCAACTCCGCCATTTGATGTCATGCATGTCACGACAGTAGATATATCCGATAAAAATATAATCCACAATTTTAGTTCCTATTTTGATCTTTTTAGTATCAAATACTGCAAGACACCCTTGTATTTTGAGGTATTTATAAGAAGGTATTTTATCTTTTCACAATTTATATGACATTTTTTCTAAAAAAATTTATTAGTACTTTGTTAAGTATATAATTTGCAATTACAATTCCTTCATCTTAAAGGTTATAAGGTGCTTCTGAACTTATCAACATGTCATTCATCATATCTTTAATGCTTTGATTCTTCAATTTCACAATGTTATATTTGTTAAATAATATTTATGTAGTCTTATTTATTAAGGGTAAAATAGTACTTTTAATTTAATCTATATATACTTTATTTGTATTTAGGTTAAGATGACGCATTCATAATATACTGATTATTTAGAATTCTAGCCTCCTTTTGTGTGTTTGATCTTAATTATTTTTGGTGATATTTTGTCTTCCGCTTCTGCAAAATTTGGTATTTCGACAGTTTCTGCAATTATTTTGGTATTTCGTCATCCCTTCACTTATGCAATTTGGTATTTACGTTCAATTTTTGCAAATTTGTTTTGTGTTTTGGAGTAATTGTATAATTTCGAAAAGATATTTGTTTAGTTTCTGTAATCTCTGTTCAGTTTCTGCAATTTAGTATTTTGTTTTCCGCTGCTTTTGCATTCTGGTTATCTGTGATTATTGATTATGGCTACTGAAAGAGATGATTCGCTTCAATCTGTGAGTGTGAGGTTGGATGGGAAGAACTATTCGTATTGGAGTTATGTAATGCAAAATTTCCTTAAGGGTAAGAAGATGTGGGGGTATGTTAGTGGAACTTATATGATACCTAAGAATATTGAGAAGGGGATATTGTTTTGATAGATACATGGGAAGAAAATAATGCAAAGATTATTACTTGGATCAACAATTCTGTTGAGCATTCGATAGGTATGCAGTTGGCGAAGTATGAGACAGCAAAAGAGGTTTGGGATCATCTGCAAAGGTTATTCACACAATCAAATTTTGCAAAACAGTATCAATTAGAGAATGACATACAAGCTCTTCATCAGAATAATATGAGTATTCAAGAGTTTTATTCTGCTATGACAAATCTTTGGGATCAATTAGCTCTTATAGAATCGGCAGAATTAAAGGCATGTGGTGCCTATATTGAGCGTAAAGAGCAGCAGCGATTGGTACAGTTTTTAACAGCACTTCGCAGTGATTTCGAAGGACTTAGAGGTTCAATTCTGCATCATTCTCCACTACCTTCTGTTGACTCTGTTGTTAGTGAGTTATTGGCTGAAGAAATACGTCTCCAGTCTTATTTTGAAAAGAGAATTATTTCTGCTTCAAATCTTTTAGTATTAGCAGTGCCTTCTAAGTCATTCTCTAATCATCAGAATAAGCCTTACACAAGGGTTGGCTTCGATTAGTGCAGTTTCTGTAAGTAGAAAGGTCATTGGAATGCTCAGTGTTCTAAGTTAATACAGCAGAATCAAGCTTGAAAGTCTGGCAATCAGTCACAATCTAATGCTCATAGATCACCTTAGGATTATAAACCACCACACCATAATACTGCAACAGTAGCTTCCTCAAGCTCTATTACCGATCCTAATGCTCATAGTACATAGAGATGGACTATAACTAACCTATTTGAACTCCTCGATTGCAGAAGAAGGGTTATTTCTATTTCTTGCTAACAATACCATTGCATAACTTCTTGAGTCTCGTTGTTTATTTGGTACAGGAACACGTTCAACTGATTTGTTGCTCTGGCTATTTGGATTTGGTCCTGCCGATGATTCCTCTATTCGCTTCAAATTTGCTCACAACAAACCATATATTGTTGAGTTGAAGAACAAGGTTTTTATTTTTCTATTGTAGTAGTCAATTTCTTTGAAACAAGACCGAATCCCCAATTTCTTTGATTATTCCTATAGTATATGGACAGTGAAGTCACCTCACCATACTTATTGAAAGTTCTTCTCAGCGTCTGGTAATCCAACCATGATTGAGATCCCTCGAAGTAGAATAGCTGGTTTACCGAGGCTGTAGTGTTTTAGGGCAGGGAAAATACCAAAAATCCCAAAACTATTAATTTGTTTAATTAATATTCAGAGTATTATGATTTAATTATAAATTTTAATATTTTGATTTATAAAATTATATTTTAAAGTATACCATTATGTATTAAAGATATAAAAATAAGAAATAAATGTAATGCTAAAATTATTTAGACTGTAGAACGGTTAGGATTTGACTCGATAAGATAAATACTTTTTCACGAAAGGAGATCTGCCTTGAACCTTAGACAAGATTAATAGATAGAAACATGACCTAAGAAAACAATCAATCAATAATACAACTTATCTTAGATAAAGTACACTAGGGGTGATACGTCTTCCACTTGCACAAAAAATTCCCTTATCCAAGCTCTCACGGATGTACTATAGATTTCCTAGTAAGGATAATTCTAAGTAGCCCCTTATAAGGCTAGCTCTCACAAACTAGGGTTTTTTTATATTAACTTTTTATTTACCAATAATTTATTTTAATCATGTTATCGTTTTATATTAAAAAAAAAACTTTTAGTACAGAATAATTTTCAACAAAATTGTAACCCTAAAAGTAAATATACTTCACTTTTAATTTGACCTCAAATATACTAACTAACCGTATTTTATAAAACAAATTCGAACAGTAACATTATCATTGGCAAGTGTCTGATAACATAATGGCAATAACAGTAGAAAAAAAGACAGTGGAGAGGTTATCCTGTAGCTACTTTTCAAGCACAGCTCATAATTCATATACAAGGATGATATTATCATGGTTTTGATTCTTTGTTGGCATTAAATGATGTTTAAGCTACGAAGAATGCATGACAGGAATATTTCACTCAGATTGTCCAGGTTGCTTTGGATGCTGACATCTTCTCAGAATACTACATCATACATGGAGGGCTCCTCTCGAATATCTGCCACATTTCGTGTACTGCAATGTTTTTAGGTTTAATTTAGTCACCTGCGATGAGCTTATAACGAGTAAAGCATTTTGATCAATAATGGGAAATGGAGAATTAACAATTGTATCATGCCACATGGAATTGAAGGCACACCTTGTGGCCATGCATGCTTACCAGACAAACATGCTCATTCTTTCACATGTAACCTTGTTGCTTTTCGGCTGTTTCTGTCGATGAATCTAGCATGCTAACATGCATACGCATGTGCATAGATAGAGAGATCTGTGGCATTGTTATGATTGTGTTCCAACCTGAAGAATATACAGAAGATAAACCAAAATCACTACGTGTGTATTGTTAGTCCAATCTGTCTTCGGTCTGAATCTTGCATCTGTGTCTTGTCAACTATTAAGTAATGGTGCAGATTTTATATATAATCTTGAGAATCTCTTCTTACAAATCTAGGAAAACCTTGAGGGATAATGGTTACAGATGAACCTTCATCCAGTCCGTGTGCAGCACACAAAGACGCTGTCATGAAACCCATGCATGTTTGTGCACGAAATGTCAAAATATGATAGGAGCTGCAGATATAATTATAAACACTTATGTTATTTATATTTATGATTTTTTTTAATTTGACTTTTTAAAAAAACAATAAACATAATCTAAATCATGCAATGGAGGAAAGAGTAAAATAGCATTACGTTTGCGTTGTCTAACCATTGCATATAAGCTCCCCATGGCAGTGCTCGAGTAAGGAAAAAAATTGCAAATTGTAATGGTGAAGAACGAACTAAGAGCCTGATGATACCATGCTGGTTAGGTAATATTAAGTGGCTGTTTGGCAATACTAGTGCGGCTGCGGTTTGCCAAAAAAGCAGTAAACAGCTGTTTGGTTAACCACGAACCACAGGTTATTTGTACGTGGGTCCCACTAGAAAATGCGTTTCAATTGTCAAAAATGAAAAGCAATTATCTTTTGCTTTTCATGTGTTTCTGCTCTCTCTCATCACCGACAATTTGTAATTGCTTTCTCCAACAGATCTCTCTGTCCCTCATCAATTGAAAATAACCCAATTTCTCAACGGTCACAACAAACACTGGAAGTGTAGATCTTTCATGCGGTTTCCTACGTCCAGTTTCACTACGCCCAAAATTTCACCCAAAATTTCTTCACTACGCCCAGTTTCCTTCACCTCTCAACTCACCACCGAACTTTCCCAACCACGGATTACGGTCAACCTCTAAACTTTCTTACGGTTGCAGATCAATTTGATGAACTAAAAAACCCCAATTTCCTTCCCCAAACCTTTCTCCTCTCTCTTCTCTTGCTACAACCCCGTTTCAATTTTCCCTAACCACCAACGCCAGACAACATTCCTCCTCCTCTGTCCATTCATTCAAACACAAACGTTAGGTCCACGGACAAAAACAAAGAGATTGGTCCCAGGAAAGGTCCACGAGCGAGATACCAGGTACTGTCTGTTCCCTTTGTCAATTCTAATTTCTCATGTTTCTCAAACTCTAATTTCTGTAATGGGTTTTTGATTTTGCAGAACACAGCTGCAACACCGCTGCAGAACAAAAACGCAGAGAGTGAGGTAAGTTCCTCCCTCAGCTCCATCTTCATTTTCGATTTTTTTCATTGCTGCTGCATGCTCGATTACAAATTTTTGATTTGTAAATCTTTATAAAAGGGACACTAATGGCGTTCTGAAAACTCAGCCCTAAACCGCCGTTCACCTTCTCCAAAACCCCCCTTTATCTTCCCTCTTCTAATTATTGCATTGCTTTAAACAATTCCTTGAATTTATTTTTTTTCAATCTGGAGAGGCAAATGACGAATCTTTTGAATTGTTGAATGCTCTGCTTCTTATTTGGGTTTCGGTTCTTATGATTTAGCTTCTTGAATAGGAAGATCTGATGCTCTCTATGTTTCTGCTTTTGTCTTCAAGTCTCGGCTTCAATGGGTTTTTCTTAATTACTGGCAGCCAATGATGACAATACTATTTCATGGGTTTTTTTAATCTGGAGAGGCAAATGACCAATCTTTTGAATTGTTGAATGCTCTGCCTCTTATCTTTGTTTACAGGATTCACGAGGCTATGCAAAGGTCTCGCGGTGGTTCTCGTCGCTGGTCACATTGTTGTTCAGATTTTCCCCTCCGCTGTTAACTATCTTGCTCTTATTCCTGCCAGGTAACGAACTTTTCAATTCTTGAATTCCTTGCGGTTTTGTTTTTCAGATTTCAATCAGTAGAGTAAAGTGGAAAAATGGTGTTTAGAAATAACATGTTATTGATTAAAGATGGTAAAGGATCCAGAAATGGTAACGTGAGGCAGGCAGATACTAGAAGCAATAACACACACACACTTACAGCGTAGACTCGAGTTAAAAAGAGTTACTAATTGAATCCTGTTATATCCATGAACTTGTACATACCTTTCTTGATTATTTCAATGTTGATTTGATGGATTTTTTTTCTTGTTCTTAGTCCTGGAGGAAGCAGCTTGAAAGAGAGGGCTGCATTGCCTGGCAAGCTGGATCTTTTCTGAGAATATTTTTTTAACACTATAGTTTAGGATTTAACTGGATAATTGATTATGAATCTAGTTCTTTTTTTTTAATTACTTAAAAATCATAAAAACAATGTGTTGGACCAGTGCTGCAAGTCAAATATCTTCCAACCATAATATTTGGCACTTATATGAGCTGGATTTACTTGAGATACTTTCATAGGAAACCAGAAACAAAACTAAGGGGTGATCCAAGTGATGATTTTGCATTCTCATCCTTCTTCCCTGACTTCCTCAGGTGTTTTCTCCTTTTCTTTTAATACACTAGGTTTTTAGTCCATGGAATATATGAGTTTGTTTACGTGCTTCCATCTGTCTCTTATCTGTTTTCAGGCCAGTCATTGATCGTATTGCATCAATATTCCATCGGATGCTTTGTGGTAGATTCGAAACTTCTATTGAAGCCCATGGTTACACCTTGGGAGGTGCTCCATTGCCTGGTTCTGATCCCATCGAGGCATCTAGGAGGAGGTAAGTTTATCCACTCAATTTAAAACTTTGGATAAGGATATGTGTCCCTTTCACATACTAGGATATTGTTAAATCATCCCAATTTATTTGAACATGACACTTCAATACGATCTCTGCTGTGACATTCTAGGGTTATGTGTATTGCTATCCTTGTAACAGCAGAGATGAAGAATGCATTTTTTTTTAAATAGAAAAATGAACCCAAAGGAACAATTAAACAGTGATACAAAGTCCTGGACACCTTCAATTACATGTAATATTAAGCACATAGTCATAGTAATTAAGTTTTTACAGGTGGCAAAAAGTTATAGTTTCTGATCAATCTTCCCCTTGCAGAGAAAGAGGAGCTAGAGCACTGGAAGAGAGATTGGCAGCTGAGAGGTTGGCCACTGCACGGAGTGCTGAAGAGTTGAAAAAGGATGCCTCAGAGAATGTTTGATTGCTCGACTTCACTTTCAAACATAAACAACAAATGCGAAATTGTATCTTTTATGACCACTACAGAGTTTGTGCAGTACTTGGAAAGAAGTCTTTTGGGTTGGTTTCCATATTACAGTTTCTTCATGCATATTTCTGTCGATTATCATTCTTATAGTAAAATCATTCCTATATCCTTTTTTTTTTTTTGAACAATGACTGTTCTTGCCTTCGCCACATATAGAGCAGAAATCCTGAAGAACTATCCCTGGGATGGCTTTGCAGAAATAGATGGAAATTTTTTATCTGCCAACGGAAGTTGCTTTCCCAGAAAGATGCGTAACCATCAAGATTTTTTCGGTGGATGGGCTTTTGTTTCCAGCTAGGACCCGTTTTTTATTACAGGTGTTGAAACTCTACGCCACTGTTCATTATTGGATCACAATTTAAGATTGGTAGACTGCCTACCATGTTTCGTTTGACACGAGCCTTCTTTTGAATTCGCTGGGATGGACACAATAATGGAATTGGTTGGGAAGATCCGGATCTCAAGATGGCCTGTCGTTTTCAGTTGCTTCCAATTTAATTGCGCACACAAAATCTTAGGAACTGGAGGTGCATTTGCCAAACTTTCTGTTAAAAGTTGGCCTTGGTCCTGGATTCGCTGCCCCGTTCCTCCTTCACATGGGAAAGAAATTGCGTGCCTGAAACCAGTAAGAATAAAGAAATTGCAAGATGATAAATTGATTTGAGAACGCGGAGATACGTTGACGCGATGAAATTGAAAATAGTTTGATGGAACAATAAAAGAATACATTAATGTATAATGATTTTTCATTTTGTTATGTACTCATAATTACAAAACACCTATGTTTTGGAATTATATGTCTTATGTCTATATATGTCCTTTTAATTAATTCAAATCAAATATAAAACACAAACCATGTTACATGTTTAGGAGTGTGGTTGTTGTTGCTTTTCGAAGTGTTTTTCATTAAAAAAAGCATGTCAATAATATTTTTATTATTTCTTAAAAATCATTTTTGATATCAGCACATCAAAATAATTTGAAAACATACTAATAATTCAAAGCAAAAAAAAAATCCTATTTTTTTGAAAAGTGCTTTTTGAATCACGGTTTTACCAAACACAAAACTACTTTTTTTCTACCACAATTTCAACCACAGTTTTTTAACCAAACACAAGAAACTGCTTTTTTTAAAACCACAACTTCAACCACAGTTTTAACCAAACACCAACTTTTTTTTAAATCAACCTCACAAAAAGTACTTTTTATTAAACTACTTTTTTTAAACCGCAACCACAAAAGCTACCACAATATCAAACACACCCTAAATGTGATGGATCTGCAAATATGGGGGAATGCCTTGTGTTTTAACTGAATGTGTTTTAAAAATATATTTAACATGAAAAATATTAAATTAATTTTTTTTAATGTTTTATGATGATTTAATATAAAAAATTAATTATTTTTATATTTTTTTAAATAAAAAATACTTGTAAAAATCAGCATAAATTACATTATCAAGTACACAATTTTTTTATGCAAAAATGGAGGCAATGGAAAGTACGTCCGTTATCTTTTTGCCCCGTTAATTAATATTATACTTGCAGTACAATATTTGGGGGTGACAAGCACAGTTCTTATACTTGCAGTCCCGCAGGCAGCACCCTGCGACTTGCACTCGTCTCACTCAAAATATTTTACTACTTTTAAGGTGATGAATGCGAATCACATTATCTATACTTTAAAATATATAGAAAAATTATTGTGTATATAAAAATTTATACTGTAAATTATATTGGAAATATAAAGTGTTTGTACTATTAGAGTATAATATAGATATTCAGAGGACTACAAATAACATTGTCTTTTCTATTTTTTTATATATTTTAAAAGCTGCTTGTGCGTGTTGGATTTAGCATTGCTATTAAATCCAAAATTTTTGGATTAAGTTTGGCTGCCAGACTTAAAACTAGGGGTGTTCAAAAAAACTGACCAACCGATTAAACTGAGAAAACCGAGAAAAAATTAATCGAAAAAACCGAACCGATAGAAAAAACCGAATAAACCGATTAAAAATTTTAAAAAAACCACCCGGTCCGGTTCGGTTCCGGTTTTAAAAAGCTTAAACCGATTAAACCGGACCAAACCGAACCGATTTAATTGAATCTAAAACAAAATATAAAAAGAAACATCCTAAACCTAAATAATAAATACCCTAACCCTACAAAACTTTGCCAGTCGTCGTCGCCCCTCCAAAACCTTTCCAGCTCACTCACCATCCCCCTTTCCTTTTCCCCAAAACCTTTCCAGCCCTTTCCAGCCCACTCACCCTCCCCCTTCCAGCAACCCCATCCCTCCCTCCCCCACTCTTTCTCCCTCCCAAAACCTTTCGAGCTGCTCACCCTCCCCATTCCCCCTTTCCTTTCCAGCAACCCCATCCCTCCCTCCCCGCTCTCTCTCCCCCCTTCTCCTTTTCCAGTGGCCCTACCCCTCCCTCTCTCCCTCTTCTCTGTGCACAAGGCTTAAAGATAGATCCAGTGATTTTTGATTCAATTAAGGGAGATCTTTCAGATCTCAAGCGAAGAGCTTGGATTCAAAGTTTTCAACAAGGATTTTTTGAATGTGATTCGGCCAAGTTTGTCTAGTGATTGTGATTCAGTCAAGTTTTCTTTTATTTAATTAGTTTTGGTTTTTCTGGTTTCTAAGGCTAAAAAACCGACCCGAACCGAACAAAACCGATTCGGTTTGAACCGGTTTTCGGTTTGAACCGGTTTTCGGTTCGGTTCGGGTTATATTAACAAGAAATGGTATTTTCCGGTTCGGTTGAATTTTTATGTTAAAACCGGACCGTGAACACCCCTACTTAAAACTCATGAGTGGCACTCGCTTTAAGTAGTGTTCATGGGTCTGGCAAAAACTTTTGAGGCAATGTTATTTTTGGGCATTTATATCGAGTATAATACTAAATTGGTAGTTCATACTAAGCAACGGTCAGGTCACTTTAGTCCTCATATTTTTGGGTATTTATATCAAGCATAATACTAAATTGGTAGTTCATTCGATGCAATGGTAACCAAAGAAAGTTGCACGACAACTTAACTAATATGCAGGTATATGTGTTACACGTATTAGCAATGTCCTACCTGCCGGCTCACTTAAATCCTCATATTTAATTTAGTTTCAATTTTGGTCTTTTTAACCTTTATTGTTTGAAATCAACAAAATTTTGTTTTATTTTGCTGGAATTCTTTTTAACCTAAATTATTTTGTTTTATCTAGACAACCAAGACAATCCTCTCAAATAACATCAATGTAAAATGATTAAATTAAAAAAAAAAATTTCTACCCATGTAAATAAGTCCCTAATGATAGGAAAAAATGGGTTAAATATTTGTTATTTAGTATAGGCACCAAACTTCTAATTATTTTAAACTGATAAATTTGAATTTTATTTTATCAAAAACAAAATATTTTTACAATATTACGAGATAACCTTATACATGCATAGAAAATAAATTACCAAGACCAATCATAAATTAACACAATATTAAATGATCAAATTAAAAAAAAGTTTGAGTGATCAAAAATAAAATAAAATAAAATAAAATTAAATAAAAAATTAAATAAAAAAAATCATAATAAATTACTTTTGTAATTCACATTAATTACTAAGAGGAGCTACATTAATAGACTTGGGTTTTTTTTAATTATTTTAACTAGCGATGAAAGGATCCTAAGGAGTTGGTAATTTTTGGATTACATTCTTTTTTATCTAATAGAATTAAAAATATAAAATTAATGTGAAAAAATGTGTTCTTAATATTGTCCATATTAAAATTTAATCTTACTTCATGCACAAGTTGATCCAAAAATATTATTTACTGTCAAGTTATCTTAAAAAAAAAAGCAATAAAATATTTGTATCCTTTCATATTTGAAAGGAAACATGACATAATGTTTCAAATGCATTTTAGCATGCATTAAATTTAAAAATTAAAATTTAACAAATGTAATGGTTAATGTAAAAAAGAACATAAGAAAATCTCAATTCAATACTAAACTCTAAAACCGACTAAGTATTTATATCATAGAGTAAATTAGAAGAGGTTAGCATTGTATTGCCATAGTTTTTGAATATTTGTTTTTGGATTGTAATATTTATTTTGAATAATATATTTTTTTGGTCATTGAATGTTTTACCTTTTTAATTTCATCCCCCATGTTACATTTCCATAGTTTTTTTTTTTTACATTTATTTGATTTTACATTATCTGTCGTGTACATAATTTTGAGCAACATTCAAAGATTAAATGTGCATTAAATTAGCAAAATCAAACTTTAATTATGATTACAAATAGAAATTAAAAGGAGGATTAAATTTGACAAAAAAAAAACCTTAATACCATTGTATGGCAAAAAACTTTAGTTCAATCTCGAGTTGTATTTTTTCAATCATTTTTTCTGTATTAATTTAGAAATTCACATTTTGATATAAAACTTTTTTTTTTTTTGGGTTTGTTTAATTTTTTAATTTAGTTGGTTTTTTTTTTTAGTGATTAAAGGGTATTTGAGTGTTGGAAGTGTTTATTGAGATCTCAGTAGTGTTTTTTTAGATATTTTCAATTGAAAAGGAGTTGGAATATAAATTTTTTAGGTCTAAAAACTTGGACCCGTACTTTATCACTCACAAGAGATGTTTAGAACATAGTCGAGTAAGTGACAAGTTGTTTTCCACCATAGTTGAACTCTCACCTGTTACAAAATGATTAGAGCAACTGGCTTGTTATCTATTCCCCTAAAAAAACAATAAACATAATCAAGCACACTTAGGTTCTTTAATGGCTCGCTAGGCACATGGTAGGCACATGGGCCTCACTTGTCAAGCCAAACAATGCTTAAAATCTCTCTGTTCATTTCTTTTTATACTTAAATATTGATTAATATCCTCTCTTTTACTTTTTAAATTGTATGGCTTCATATTTTTAAATGGTGATTCATATTTTAAAATATTTTTATATTTTAGAATGCTTCAAAGAAATTATTATAATTTTTATGTAAATCTTCCTTCTTATATTTTATATAAATGAATTATATTTTAGTGGTGCGGTTATAAAAATAAAAATCATTTGGTATTAGTAACAAGGATTAACCACTAGCATAAATTAAATTAAAAGACGTAAAATAAAATGGACTAAATTCTTTATTATTTAATTAGCCTTAAAACCTTTTTTATTTATAATTTTATTTATTTCTTAATTTATTTTATTAAGCATAACCAACATCCTTTTGTTTTCATTTAAAAAAACATCATGATATTCAAAAACATATCTATATCATACATTTCCTTCTCTTAAGTTAGAATTTAACTTTAAAAGGACCCAAAAAATAGCATTGGTACAATGTTAGTTATATTACACACTAAAAGATTTGAAAGTTGCATTACATGGTTTATATTAAAAGTGAAGCATTTCTCAATTTATTTTTTCATCTTTTTAAAAAAATTAACTTCATCCTCATTTTTTGGTTAAATCCTTTGATGTTTTTTTTTTTTTCTTTTTTTATTTTGACCTCTTATTGTTTTAAGCCTCATCTTGGTGAGGAAAATGGATTAAAGTTGAGAGAGAATTTGTTTGGGATTGATTTTGTATTTTTTAAATTTCTTAGGGTGTTTTGAGTTGGTAAATTATTTCATTGACACTATAAGAATGTTTATAAGGAAGTTTTAGGTGAAAATAGATTGAAAATGTCAAAATTTAAAAAGAAAAAATAGGGTTAGATATTTGCATATGCATGTCTTTTACTTTTAGGGGAAAAAAATTAGCTTTTCAATATATTATTTAATTAGCATTAACAACTTTTTTTTAATTTATCAGTTCATATATTTTTTAATTTGTTCTATTAAACCTAAATAATATGTTTACTTGTCTTAATTAAAAAATGATTATAATACTTGAAAATGCATCTACAATATTAACATGTTTTTTTTTATTATATTCCAAATAAAACTAGTATAAATAACATGAGATGATTCAGAAGTAAAAATATAGATTTTATAATCATAAGATTTGAAGGTATACACTTCCTAATGCGTTATTGTGGTCATTACGGGAGAAAATTTATTTCTTCAATATATAAAGTGCAGGGGATATTACTTTTACATGGAGCTTTTTTTTCTTTAAAGTAGCACAATAAAAAAAAAAGTAGAGAAATAATATAGTTGAAAACTTTATTAAAAAAATAACACAATTTAGTGAGTTGTATATAACATTTGAGATTCCAGTCAATTAAAATGCCAACAGCCTTTTCTTCTCATTTTATTCTCCTTTCTTTCTTTATTTCTCCTATCTTTCTCATCTTCTTCGCAACCACTAATCTAGTTTCTCTCTTCACCATGACAAACCACTTGATAGTCTCTCTTTTCTCTCTCTCTCCACCATGATAGTCTATCTCTCCTCTCACTCAGATGGCTTTGCATAAATTCAGTTGCCGCCACCACCACTCACTTTTAACAATATCAAGTATATTACACACAACCCTCTATTAATTTGATATTTTTTGTGTTGATTTTTTATTTTAATTATGTTTGGGTTAGGGATTTTTAAGTTACTTTAGAAAGTTATTGAATTAGATATAAAGTACAACAATTAAGTTGATATATTATTTTTTTTGGGGAGAAATTGATGAATTAAGTTTTTGTTGATTATCTTAGGGTTAAAGGTGATTTTTAGTTTAAAATTTTGTTGAATTAATTATATATTTTGTTAATTAGCTTTAAATTCCTCGAATTGAGTTGATAAATTATATTATTTAAGGAGAAATATGATGAATTAGGTTTTTATTGATTAAAGCTTTGTCAAAATTATATATCTTGACTAATTTGTGATATCAATAAATTAAGGTTAGGTGTCATTGTGTTGTTTCACATAATGTCTCACAGAATTTGATTACTATGATTTAATGGTGGTATTATTTCTGGTACCAACAATAATCAATAATATTACTTATAATGGAGAAAATAATGAATTATAAATTACTAGATTAAATATGTATCTCTTCAAGCTAAAAAGATCTATATGTTATCTCATTGGATGGAATTTATTTGAAATTAAAGTTGACTTTACTTGGAGGATGAAAGTTAGGATACATCATATTCATTATGTTGATGCACTCATTTCATGTGTTTGACTTCTTTTTTTCAATAGATGAACAACATATAACTCATTTGGGACTCAAAAGCTTAATTTCTAACTTGATTTCACTTGAAAACACCCCAAAAACTTTCTAGCAAGCCTAATAAACCCATTTCAAACCCTAAAAAAACACTTTAATCACTCTAAAAGCTTAAAATCCAATAGAATCAAAACTGATTTTATGGGCTCCAGTCTTTTAATAGTATTTTCAAAGAAAAACATTGTTGTTATTGAACTCCTCTCCAACACTAAGTCATTAATATCAAGATTGATTTTTTTTATTATTATTATTAGAATATGGTTGATTGAACACTCACTCTCTGTAATAATCTCACATCGGCGGGTGAGGACTTGATAGCTAACCTTATTAGTAGTGTTAGTTGCTAATATTTTATACACGTTTTGAAAGGTCAGGCTCAGAAGTGAGCTCGCATTACCAAGAACAAAACTATGAGGGCGATAAAATCCAAAACAGATAATATATGACATGTTGGGCGACGCTGTTACATTTTCAGTGTTTTGTTGTTTCAACTTATAAAATTAAATCTTATTTGTAATATTGACTTTTAATTTAATGTTGTGCCATTGCTCACCACCACGAATACACTAGAGCACTCAAATTAAAATAAATTATAACATTAAAAATATAAATATAATTTATTTATTTTTTTAAATAAATATGTTTCTAATAATCATTAAAAAAACAAAAATTAAAAGTCAGCCATATTGAAAAGTGACAAACAGGTCTCTCCCTTGCCAAAAAAGAAAAGAAAAAAAAGGGGAAATACCACATCTTCACGTTAGTGTCGGTGGCGGTAGCTAAGTACAAATTTTCCATCATTCCACCACTAGAGCCTTTCCCCATGGCTGTTAAAAGCAATGAAAGCTTCATAATATAATAACAAGACTTAATTATAATTATGAAAGCTTCATGATTAATTAAAACAGTGAACAGTGGCATGGCCTGAGGTTAAGTGAAAATAATTAGTTTAACGAGGACAAGTCACCAGACACCAACTTAACTTAAATCCCAAGTCAATAATTACCCCATTAATAATGAATGCTGTTTTCGAGGTTGGATTTGGTAAAACTCTGACTAGCTACCACGTTGAGTTGCCTTCCATCAACAACTTTTGTCTTACTTATATTAGTTTTTGTTTTTCCTTCTTGGTTTGTTTGATAACTTGAGTGCTAGTTTTCTGCCTGCCTTTCCTGTTTTAGCATCAGGACTTAATTTTCAATTGCCTTCCCAAACGGGTCTACTTGTAGTCGTTTACAAGCAACAATATTTATGTAGCCCAATTCTTTTTATTCTTTTTTTTTATTATTATTATTATGGGTGTTTGAGTCAGCTTATATGCACCTCGATTAATCTCACAAACCCTCAAGTTAACGACCGTGTAAGCTTTCAGTGACCCTGATGCTTGTGAAACTCGAATTAGTAACTTCTAATAAGCAAATTCAAGACATGACCAGTTGAAATACACCCCTCAAGATTTTATGTAGTCTAATTCTTAATCTATATAGTTGTAATCATTATTTGTTTGTGTGTTCCAGTTGCGTTTTTTAATTTTTAAATAATTTTTTAATATAATTTTAAATCATTTTAATATACTAATTTAAAAATAAAAAATATCCTAAACACAATCTCCGATACAATACCAAATATTAATATTGTAATGTTTTGTTTGATTACAAACTAAGTCTGCTAGAATGAACAGCTTTAGAGTTTGAAGTGGTAACTTAACTGGCGGACTGTGAATTTAGTTTCAAGACTTTCAGACCGAAGATCATATTCTAACAACTATTTATCAGTGATTTATGAAAAATAATTTAAAAAAGATTAGTTCAAAAAGACCCAGTAGGATGAGTGATTAGACATGGCAACAATGCAAATCATCTTGACATGAGAAAATGTTCGCAGTCAAATTGTAAGAGAGCACAAAGTCACTTTCTTATCAAACAAAAGCAAAGGGATTGGATTTGCTCCTCAATATTCATCATTTCAAGATTTTTTAGAATCATCAAAGATTTACACAAAAAACTGGTATGAACATCATTAATTAAAAAAAAAATCACAAGACCACAACCATCATCACGTGTCAAGCACCAAGGCAGAGCCAGACACCATGCCTGTTAAGATGTCCCATTAAGATCACAGAAAGGTAAACTGTCCCCAAAAAAATGGGAATAAAAACCATAAATAAAAAAAAAATCACAAGACCACAACCATCATCACGTGTCAAGCACCAAGGCAGAGCCAGACACCATGCCTGTTAAGATGTCCCATTAAGATCACAGAAAGGTAAACTGTCCCCAGAGTGAGAAAAAAAACTAAGAGTCAGTAAGTAATAGAGAGAGAAATTAAAGGCTTTGCTTTGCAAGATTCCAACTTTGGTCTGCAGTTAGCATCCCTTCCTTTGTTGGTGCATTGTCCCTCTCTTCTCTGCCCTTTACATTCCCTCTCTGCACCCTCTCCTTACACCCACACGCACACAGACGCAACTCTCTTTGCAAACACTTGGCCAAAAAAGAGAAAAAATGTCTGAGAAAGTCTTTCCCTCTTCAAAACCAGCAACCAATGGCACCGCCACTGCTAACACCACCACCACCGCAAGCAACCCACCAAACGCCACAGCAAACAAATCCCACCTATACAACCCTACTTCCCGCCTACCTTACCGTCCACAACCCCACACCCGTCGCCATCGTAGCCGTGGTGGACGAAACATCTGCTGTTGTTGCTGTTTCTGGACAATCCTCACCATCCTCTTGCTCCTCCTCCTCGCTGCCATTGCTGGTACTGCTCTTTACATCCTTTACCGACCTCACCGCCCTACCTTCACCATAACCTCCCTACGCATCCACCGTCTTAATCTCACCACCTCTGCTGACTCCTCCATTTCCCACCTTTCCACTCTTCTTAACCTCACTATCATCTCCGGGAACCCCAATTCACATATCTCACTAGACTATCAACCCTTCACGGTCTCTGCATTATCTGATGGCAATGGTGTGTTTCTTGGTAATGGTTCTTTGCCTGCTTTCAGTTTGAGCAAAAAGAATCAGACAAGTTTTAGAAACGTTGTGGTTTCTGGGTCGAACGATCTTGACGTCGATGCACTAAATTCTTTGAGATCGGATCTGAAGAAGAAGAAAAGTGCAGATGGATCAGTCATGTTGAAGATTGAGATGGATACAAGGGTGAAAATGAAGGTGGGTGGACTAAAGACGAAGGAAGTTGGAATTAGAGTTTCTTGTGATGGGATTAAAGGGTCTATACCGAAAGGTAAAACACCAACGGTTGCTGTTACTACCAAGTCTAAGTGTAAGGTTGATCTAAGAATCAAGATCTGGAGGTGGACCTTTTGATGTTTTTCATTCCTCTTTTTTTTTGTTTTTGGTTTTGGTTTTTCCCTTTCCTTTTTCTTTCTGGTTTTATATTTTTTTTGTGGTTTGTAAACTTTCTGAGAAGCAAGAAAGTGCAAACTATGGATTGAGAAAAAAAATAGATAGAAAATGTGAGTGGGTGAATGAAAGTGATAAAAAGTGTTGAAATTAAGAATTCCTGAAAAATATTGATTATATTTTGGTGATTGAACTTAATCTTCCGTCTTCTCGGGTGATGTATGCTTAGTATTTTAGCATTAGTTGTTACTTCTCTCTCAACAGTAATTATCCATGTTCATGATTGAGATTTACCAGTTCTGTGAACACCTGTTGAGCAATGATTTCTGGGCATTAAACCCCTGGAACCGCTCCACATTTGGAGGTGCAGATCCCAGAAGAGCAAAATCGGGTGCTGGTGTTTCTTTCAACCAAGGGAAGGAAGGGACGGGCCAATTTTTTGCAAGCTTTTCGTCCATAAATCATAAATGTGATATTGTGACCAAAGGTAGAGTAGAAAATCAAATTGAAATTTAGAAAAGATCCAAAGGCATGAAATAATGAAGTTGCATAGGACAATCCAAGGACGAGGCGGCATTAACTCTGTAAAGAGAATGAGAGCAGACGCTAACTTGTGAGCATATTTCATTGTTTCTTCTTCACTAGCTTGATGTGAGATATAGGCCCAATTCATTCAATGCAACTTATACTACTCCTCTTTCATGTAATATATATATATATAATCGTAGTTGACCCGTCTTTTCAACCAAGAGTTCGATTGCCAATATCCCAAGTAGGAAGGAGAAGAACATGTGAAGAGTCAAAACGTGGAGCACAAATTGCTTGATAGATATCATTAAAATAAAAAAAAAAACGTTACTTTCTGAAATTGAGGAATAAGGTCTTCATTCAGTTTAGATTGAACTTAACTTGCACTATTGTTAAGCACTCAAGGAACTATTAATTTCGTGTAGCTATTTTTTTTTTTTTTCTTAGGGCATCTCCTACGTAGGATGTAAAAGAGAAGCCAAACCCAAAAAAACTGTTCTTTTAGCTTTTTTTTCTTCTTCTCAGTTAGTAGCTCCAATGGGAATAGTAAAAATATCTCTCTTTCCCATAAAAATTATTCTTACAAATTTCTTAAAAAAGCTAAAACCAACAAGCCAATAAAAAAATATAAACAAATTAAGTGAAGCCATGTGAAAAGAAAATGATTTTAAATTCTTTGAAGAAAAAAGTTAAGCATTTCCTTGTCTTTCTTCACTACAATTGGTTATTCAAATGACTCTTTTTTTTCTTTTCTATTAAAGTACAAGAGAAAAAAAGAAGAAGCTATATTTATATTATTCTTTTTGTCATATTAATATTTTAGCACTTTAAGATAGCATCTTGCCTAAGAGATGGTATTATAATGACATACTGAAATTAAAATTTTCTTTATGGGGATATAGCACACCTAAATTAATATATTTATGAAAAAAAATTCTTTCATATTCTTTTTTTTTAAAAATTCAATTCAAACCAAGAACAAAATCACTTACAAAAATTCATCAAGTTTCCAAGAATTGCAATGTTATTTCATAAATGCACCCATTAGCTAGCTTAGTTGGTTGCAATCTTTTTTCCCACTCACCAACTCTTGTTGCATTAATCTTTATAAGGTGTTTTTTTTTTAAAAAAAAAAAAGCATTGCATAAATAATTCCTTTAATGGGGCACAATTTACCCCAATTGCCAACAACATTAGGATTAGTGACAAGTCCAAACCCCTTGCACCTTCGAATTTCCTTGAGTTATTGGCACATATCACAGTGTAACAATTTCTTACCCTATCACACAATGAATATATTTTTTAATTTATCTCTTTTTTTAGTATGACCTATTCTCTTCACCTATAAAGCCATAATTTTTATGCCAATAACTATCTCCCTCACCTTGTCTCTTTAGAGATGCCTACTCTCTCGCTAATGGTTATACATTAACTTGTTTCGCTCTTAAAACCTTTCTACTAATGACAAGTAAGGCACAACAACTAAAAACTTAAATATCAATATGACCCCAGGTAATGATTCTTCATCATTTTCCCCCTTTCACAAGGTAAACTCATATGACCTAAAGTAGGGGGCAAAAGGTCACATGAGACCATTTATTACTCTCCCTTGTTCTACATACCTCATCATCATACACATACTTCTTATATCATATATTTACTGATTTAAGCATTAAACGATCTCTTATTTCGACAAGGAATTTATTTTGCAGAAAAGCTCATGGACAAATCTAATCACTCCACCAATCTAAGATTAGAGCCATAAGAATCCCAATCCAATTCGAGGTTTTCATGACTTTATTTGTAGCTCTAGCTAGTTCATTTCAATTTCACATCCATCACAAAAAATTATTGTTATTTTTTGTTTTAATATATAAAATAACTTCACACTTTTCCATTCTTAGAATGGAAAACACAATAGTTAGCTCTATTACTTGCATCACTAGGTGCATATAGACAACTCCAAATTATCTAAGAGAACATAATAGAACAACGTGCAAAGTAAGCACAAGAACATTTGTACTCTAACTCTATGAAGGAGTCGCTCATGCTATAAAAAGCATTCCTCAACAAGCCCTAGCTAAAGAAGTGGCTACCATCATCAATTATTTTATGAATGTTGCTCACATGCTCCTTATTGGAAAAATATAGATGCGAGATGAGATCAATAATTGCATGAGTTTCTAAGAATAACACTAAGTATAAAATGCTCCACTTTATCATCAAGTATTACATGCTTATCTCTTCGAAGGTTGAGTCTTCGTGAAAACTATCTTAGACAATTACAAAGATCTTACAAACCTAAAAGAGCACATATAGAACTTGGAAAGCATCATAGAATTTATAACACAAAAAAGTGATGTTATGTGTAAAATTCTCTTGACAACATCCCATAGATTTGCTTAGGTTTGGTATCACAACCTTTAACCTAACTCTATCATTAATATGTATGATCTATATGTTAAGTTTATCTTCTATTTCAACACTAACATACCAACTGAAAAGAACACCATTAAGCTCTTCATTATAAATACAATGAGAATATGAGAGTACTAGAGCAATATCCAAGGAAATGCTCAATATAAAGAATCTACTCGAACATGTTATCACTAAAGCTCTAAACACTAGAGTCTATAACTACTTTTTATGAGAACAATTGAATACTCTCCATTATTGAACACTCCTCAATGTGAAAAAAGTGATAGAAAATCACGTTTGAGTAAAGATAGTAAGTGTGACCAGATAAAAACACCTTTGTTTCCAGTCATGAATAGCAAAATCTCTTCAACATCATTAATATCATACTAGGGCATTTAATAGGAGAACCAAATGATCTATTTATGACTGACTGACATTCTTTAAGCTCATGACCACATCTCTAACCACCACACATGTTGAGGTATTGGTTGTTAATTAGTAAGGGAAAGGAATTCCTATGATACCCACATTACATAAAAAGTGGCACGAACATAAGAACTTTAATAACCTTTTCACTTTCATCACGACCACGATCATGATACTAAGAAATGTCATGCCCTAAAAAAAAAAAATATGTATTAATGGCTAAGGGTCACCTCCAATAATTTACAAGGAATGAAATGCAACCTGAATAAATAGGGAAAGATCCTTATGATGCATTAAATAAGATCATATAATCTTTAGAAATTGTATCTCCATTTTCATGAAAATATTTTGAACTTTTTAATAAAAGTAGTAGTGTTTTAAAATTTCTCCAAACTAATTCTCCATGCCTTCAAATAGGTTTTCATGTCTCTAATAAAATCTCTATAATGAGATCTTCATGTCTCCAAGAGAAATCTCAATGTTTCTATGCAATATCTCCTTATATAATGTTTTAACACTACTTTTACACAAAACATTCTCCACTGTTTACGTAATAATGTTCTCTACTATCTCTCATATTGGCATCAAACTCATCAAATTTCCATCTCTTTTATTGTCAAATTAACAAAATTAATAAAAAAACACATTATCAAAAACCATGAGAAGGTAAAATCACATGTATAAAACAATAAGTATTTTTTTATTTCTATTAGTCAAGTCTTTCAAACCTGAACAATTTAAATGACATGGAGGCAAATAATAGTGCCAAAAAATCAAGTAGGAAAAAAAAGGTCCAAGCAGTAAGATAAGAAAACACTCCTACTGCTTAGGCCAAGCTCGAACAATAAGAGACGAAAAACATAAAAAAAGCTCCCGGAACTCGAGCTAGGCCCAAGCAACAGGAGAAGAAAAACCCTTTTACTAATAAGCCAAAAATAATTAAAAAAAAAATCCTTGTGAAATAAGGATTTTGCATGACAAGTCCTTTCACCTTGCAAATTCCTAAAAGTTAATGGCACAAACTACAATGCAATATTTGTTAGCCTTTTGACCCATGGATATTTCCCTCAATAGTGACTTTACTAACTTAAGTATTATAAAGTCCATTGTTTTAACATGAGACTTGTTTTACAAAAAAGCTCATAGACCAAATAGTCAAACATAGTCACTTAAGAAGCCTAAAATTACAACATTAAAAAATCCAATATAATTTGAAGTTTCATGACTAAATCAACTTGTAAGAGCATCTCCAATGGGAAATGCTATATTGAAGAGCCAAATAGAAAAAATGACTTTTTAAATAGTGTAAATATAGCTTTTTTTATTATGTGCATTCCAATGGTAAAAATCTATTTAGAAAAGCCATTTATATTTTAATATATTTCATGTTAAATTAATTTTAATATAATTATATAACTAGTTTAGATATTTTATATATAATATAATTATGATGTTATTAATTATATAATTAATATGAGTAATTTATAAAAGTAATATAAAATTAATGAAGTAATATGAAAGTTAAAAGATATAATTTAAAATTAAATTTAAAATTTATTTATATGAATATTTTTAATTTTAAGTTTTATATGTTATTGTTAAAAAATTAATTTTTTAAAATTAAATTCAAATTCAAATTTTGAAAAAATGACAGCCAACATAACCGCCAACATTTTAAATTTTAGTACTTGTTTGATATTGTAGTCCAATCATACTTTTGAAAAAAATTAAATATTTTTAGTTTTAAATTATTATTTTTTATATTTTTTGATTATCTTGATATGTTGATGTCGAGAATAAATTTTTTTAAAAAAATAATAATAAATTTCTAAATAAAAAGTATTTTCCCAAACAATCACTTAGGCTCCGTTTGTTTGCAGGAAAGTGAATTCCTTTTGGAAAGTGAATTCCGGGGAAAGTGAATTCCTGGAAAGTGAATTCCGGGAAAGTATTTTCCGATGTTTGGTAGTGTTATGGAAAATGAATTGGAAAACACTTTCCAGTGTTTGGTTATGTCATGAAAAATGAGCTGAAAAATAACTTATTAATATTTTATTTTTCTCAAGTTTATTAAAATAATGAGGAACAAATCTTACAAATTAAAAAGTTGAATGAGAATGAAATTGAAAAAAAAAAATATAATTTCATAAATGATCTCAAATAAAACAAATAATAATCAAAATAATAGGGATCAAATCTAAAAAATTAAAAAAAAATGAAAAATGAAGAAATTAAAATAATAATAATCAACATTTCATAAATTATTTCAAATAAAATAAGTAACAATTAAAAAAATGAGGATCAAATTTGATAAATAAAAAATTTCAATAAAAAAATGATAAGAAAAAAGCAAATAGCAATTATAAAAATAAGGACCAAAGAATATAAAAATAAAAATTTTAAGAGATGAAATTGAAAATAAATACTCAAAACAAAATATATATAGCAATCAAAAGTTTGAGGATCAAATTTGATATAATCAGCAAATAATGACATTTCTAAATTTTTCACAACTTCCGGAAAGTGTTTTCCTCTCAAATTTTTCAGGAAAACACTTTCCTGAAAACCAAGCCAAATTTTCCTTTTACTGGAAAGTGTTTTCCATTGACCAACTTTCCTACTGGCAAACAAACACAAGAAAGTTTGAAAAGTGCTTTCCCGGAAACCACTTTCCGGAAAACAAACACAGAAAAGGAAAACACTTTCCTGAAAACTAAGTTAATTTTTTTTTTTTGACTAAAATTGACTGGAAAGTATTTTTCGTTGACCGGAAAGTGTTTTCCGTTGACTAGAAAGTGTTTTCCGCTGACTGGAAATTGTTTTCCGTTGACCAACTTTCCTAATGACAAACAAACACAGGAAAGTTTGGAAAATGGTTTCCCGGAAACTACTTTCCGGGAAACAAACAAGGCCTTAGTATATACTTTTGTAGTCCAATTATATTTTTGAAAAAATTTAAATATTTTTAGTTTTAAATTATTATTTTTTATGTTTTTGGATTATCTTAATTATATGTTGATGTCGAGAATAATTTTTTTAAAAAAAATAATAATAAATTTTTTTTAAATAAAAAGTATTTTCCTAAACAATCACTTGGTATATATTTTTTGTATTTAGGTGGTCGTTGATGTATTGTTGTGCTTGCACGAGTAAAAGACCCCATGGTAGGAGAGGGCTGCTAAATGAACGATGGCCACAGAACTGTGTCTATAATCTTTTGCTATATTTGCCTTTTGCTACAGAAGAAGATAGAAATAGTTTTTACCGTACTTAACAGCTATTTTAGCTATGAGTTTAGCTACCCAGTTGGAGTTGATATAACCAAATAAAAAAGCTAAAATTACAAGATTTTTATTTTAGCTCTTCTTTTATCTTCTCTGTTGAAGATGTTCTAAGATCTAAAATGCTACTGCTGCTAGGAAAATAAAGTAGTTAGTCAATAAAAACAACAAGGATATAATGATTGAAAAAGTAAATGCATTAAACCATAAAAGAAACAACTCAATCGAATAAGAAATTTTGTTGTACTATTTTATATGGTGTCTTTTAGTAAATCAATTTTCATCCCAATCCCGTAATGAGAAACAATGTGTTAAATTTGGGTTTGGGATTTAAAAGAAAGAACTATTCACCATTAAAGCTTAAATACATGAAATTCAAAGAAACAATTTATTATCACATTATCTACTTATCAAGTTGAATATATAGCTATCATAACATGTGTTTGTCATTCCATATAACTAAAAAAATTATTAGAATTGAAAATACTACAAGAAAAGCCTGTAAGATTTATATGAACAATTTTCATTACTGAAGTAAGCCATTGTACAGTGTGGTGAACCGTTAGCATTGGATTGTTTTCATCGGCGGTGGAGAGTGAGCCAGCAAAATCAGGTGATGTAGGAAAGAAGAATGAAATGAAACAGGGAGTGAGTGATTGGGTGGTGTGTTACTCGGTGGCAATTTTGGCAGCTCTCGTGACCATCACGTGCTGTTGTTACTATGAAAAAAAACAAAATAATGAGGCCCGCGAAGGAAAAGTTTTTTTTTATTATTCAAATGGAAGTGGGCCACTGGAAAAAAATAAAATTGAAGGGGACCAAATGCAAGTGTCATTGTGTTATATGCACACACAAATGCACTAAGGGTTATTGCAAGTGTCATTTTATTATCAACAATATTTTTAATATTAATTTCAACCAAACTAAGTATTTTTTATTCATTTTCATTTAATATCAACTTTAATAATAACTTTAATTAAATATATATTTTAATCCAACTAAAACTATTTTATTTAAATCTATATTTTTTAAATTATAATAGGTCATACTGTTAGATTAAAAGCTTACTATGATTCTAATGAGTTAGCTTTTGGTCTCTGATTTTCAACTATGGAAGCTTGCACTCTCTCTACCAACTCCAGCATGCCTCATCTATCTCAAACAACGCTTATAAAGCAACAGAACTAATGTCCAAGAACCAGAATAATGTTAGCCAAAGAAGGTTCACCCAAAAATGCGATGTTTATTGCCCTGGGGTTATTTTACTCGAGATATTGACAGGGAAAATGCCAAACGGAGACGGAGAAACAAGTTTAGTGAAGTGGGCTCGAAGAGTGGCAAGAGAAGAGAGGACTTGGGAGGTGTTTGATTTTGAGTTGTTGAGGTATAATATATGGAGGGGGAGATGGCAGGTCTCATGCAAGTGGCTTTGCTTTGCTTTGCTTGGCTCCATCGCCAAGAGACCGTCCAAAGATGAGCACGGTGCGTACGATGATTGAAGATATTAGGACAAAGGGTGGTGACCGGAATTCTATTATCTATCAGAAAGCACCATCAATTTCACCAGTGGGAGTTGATTGCTTTATAGAAGAGAAGTGGCGGCTGTTGTGTTTGCATAATTAAGCTCATAATTAGCAGAAAGGGAGCTGGGATTTGAGATAGCAAACCATGGCCTGGGCTATTTGCAAGTTCTGTTAGAACAATAACATGTAGATATCATCTACTTTTCATGGTAGAATGTTCTGAATGATGGAAATTATATAGTAAATATGTATAAATGGATGATTTCAAGCACTAAAAAAGTAGCAGCAGAACATTTCTTGTTAGCAATTAGAATGCCAGCAGAAATGAAGGCAATTGGGATCTTGTCGTTCTTAGCGACTCGGAAGCTGTTTGACATTTAACACCAGTATTTTTTGAAACAGAGGATTGAAACTATTGGCACGGTACTGGTTGTTGTTGGGTGCACAGAATGGTCAGTTGTTCCTGAGCCAAAAAAACGGGCAGTACATCTTCCAGATGAAAAATCTCAGGACATGGCCATTCAAAGAAGGTCATGTTTGTTTGCTTGGTAGTCCTGGGACAGGATTTCAATGTTAATGCTTTCTTACTCGGACGATACAGGCTTGAATGAGCTTTTAAGAGGTCATGAACAACAAACACAATGCAACAAAACTAGAAGCTGACGTGAGAGGATGTTAACTTGTGGCTATGAATGCAAGACAAATCCAAAAAGAAAGGCCACAGAATCACATGGTTTTGACGAACTTGCATGGATGCTTCTTCATGTGGAGCCAATTTTTCTGTCGATCAACGGGTTGGCATTGGGGTCCAGAATTCAGGTGGCTCCAAGTAGAAATGGAAAAGAGGGAGATGGCTTTATTCACAGGATCGGTCGGTCCTTCATAATCTTTCAAATGGGTGGCATTTCTTTCAGCTTTTAAGCAGCAGCTACCTAGACCTCTCCTTACCTTTGTAGGACTCTGAATTGATAAATGCAACAACCATCGACAGCCATTACTTGATGTTTTCAACTGTACCCAAAACGAATAATGAAAAAAAATCATGGGCTACAGCCTAAACAGCGAATACCTTGAGTACTGTGGATATCAACTACAATTCACCTTGTGAAACAAACTTTCAGACGAGGCAGGGCTTCATATCAAAGTTAACTCCACTTTCATATACAGAAAATGATCCCCATCAAAAGTGAACTTCCAGCAGGGTGCGGATTTACAGGTGCAACAGAAATTTAAGATTGTGCTATTCAATGACATTGCTAAACACAAATGACTAAATGAGACCATAATCACAGAAAGGCACGAAACAGTGGAATTCTTTCCTACCAATGTAAAAAAAGAAGCTAAGTTGTGTAATGCAAATCTATCAAACATGTCACTGTATGAATTTCCTGCTGGCACGTGTCTCCTCTCGGTATATAACAATCAAAATTATAAGAAACCTGAGCAGAGCTACTGCAACAGTTTTCAGTCTACTCTTTGTCATTTATCAGTTTTCCGAGAAAATACCATGGTATCATCCTTTAGATTGTCCACTGCTCGTGTTGGCATGATTTTCCATCGTGTTTTAATCCTCTGTGGAACTGAAAACAGAACAAAACAAAACTTGCATCAGTAATAACAGCATATCACATTGCTAAGAAGACACTGATTACCACTAGAGTGAAGCATCTTCTTTTTACAGTGCAAATACATGCTATACTGATTGTCCACTCCTATACCGATGATTATCACATTTCCCTGAGAGTCTCTCTCGGTCAACCAGGGACCTAAAGCCCAAACTACACAACAAAAGTAGTGAGGTAGGCCACTCTGTAGCAAGACAATGCTCAAGCAGCCCTTTGGGGCCTCGGAAAATAAAACAAGGTCCAAGACATTTTGCACTTGCTATCCAAAAAATGAATAAATGAAATGATATTATTTGCATAATATGTGAAAGCAAAAACTTGAGCTATCCTATTCTCTTTGATGCAACACAATTGTAAACTTGTAGGAATTCTTGTCACTAACACAAGTCCAAACCAATTGTTGATGGAAACCATCTGCAGAGGAATCAGTCTTAATCCTTACTAGCTCAGTAGTATTTACTCATGCATTTGCTAATGTGTGAAATAAAACGAAAAACCAGATATAATCTCATTTGAAGTTAATCTGGGTGATTCAAAGCAACATTCTACAAGCAAAACATTTATGGCTCTTTAAGTAATCATAACCGACAGACTCACTCATATTTGCTCCACAGTGAAATGAATGCATGGCCTCGGACTTTGCAAAGCAACGTAATTATCTAGTCTTATATGCACAGACACAAATTAAGAAGACAACAGTATTTTTTTTTTTTTTGTTGAATACTTTACTCTATTATCTAATTACCCTCATCAATTTTAATTTGGGTTTCAACTCTTTTAACATTACAAAAACACATTTCTTTCTTGTTAATTGTTTGACACTTGTAACTGTTATGCTTATATATCACCTATTAACTCTTGACATTGACTAATAAAAACAGTAAGAATTATATGCATGCACTAATCAAGACTATCAAAAACCGTCATCGCTCACATCCTGGAGTGGTTGCTTCCCATGTGCTTTTGAAGAGGATGGTGATGATGATGAGCGCCTTTCAGGCTTAACAGCAGGCTTGCGAATAGAGAGAGAAATCCCTTGATGAACACCATCAAACAGTTTAGTTTCTAGAGCAAAACTGGATTCTTGAAGTTGCTGAGGGCTCTGAAGATTCTCATACAAAAAGTTACAATCTTGATTAAGAGATTGGACAATATTAGCACTACTGTTTTCTTGAAGAAAGTCCACAAAGCCTACATTATCAACAACATTTTGGTCTCCAAGTTGTTGTTGCAGGGTGTGAAAGCAGGCCACTTGAGCTTGCACAAACTCAAGTTCAACCTTGACAGCGTTAATATTCTGCAGCAATCTTGAAATGATGCCAGTACAACCACTAACAGGATCTCTAACTCGAGCATTAGCTTCATAAACCATAGATGTAATAGACTCAGGTTTCTGTTCGGGGATTATTTTCTTGAGGTTGTTGACAATATTATGTACCCCAAAAAGCTTGTGAGCAGCCTCAAAATCTTTTGCTTTCTCAGGAGGAAAAAACGGAGCCAGAGGGCAATCTGGTCTACATCTCCTACGTTGGTGCCTACAAGCTGCACAAGCAGGCGGTTTCATGAGCTAAGATCCCGGCAGCTTGAGATGAGGGAGAGATTAACGGGTGTGAAGGAGAAAAAGAAGGAGGAGAGGGGGGGAGGGACTAGGGCTTAACTGACGTACACAATGTTTTATAAAGATAGAGGGACGTGGCGTGGTGTACGTGTGTTACAGTTTTTGTATTTTGAATTAAATTTATATTTTTGGTTATCTTGATTTTCTCTCTCTCTCTCTGTTTGTTTTCTTGCTTGCTTTGCGCAACAAGCTTGGAAATCTTGAAAACGGTGGTCGATTTGTGTTCAAAATACCCTATCTCCAACAACGCATATATCAAGTTTTTTGAATCCCGGAAGTGTTACAGGAATTGCTTCTTCGGATGTATTTAAAATTATAGTAGTGATAACGGTTTAAAAAATTATTTTAAATAAAAAAATAAAATTTTGAGAACACTCCCTTCATTGGCACATTTTATTCCTTTCCCATAAGAACTGGAAGTGCTGAAACTCATACATTTTTTCCATCCCATGTGTTAACTTTAATTTATGTTCCAACTAGCAGCGTTCATGACTCCTGTTCAAAACAATTCAGATAAATGTCATCCTGCGGGTGTTTGGTTGTGTTATAATGGTTATCTTTTAAAAGTATTATATTAAAATAATATTTTTTTAAAAAAGAAATTTTTAATATTAATATGTGAAAATAATTTAAAAAAAAAACTAAATTTAAATAAGTTTTTTAAAATTTTAACCAATCTCTAATTAAACGCGGCCGCAATGTTGTGGGGAGCTGTTTGTTGCCAAATGCATCGCTTGTTGTCATGTCGTTGGCGACATTAGCAGATATATGGATAAATGCCAGCTCATCGATAATGGACCTGCCAACGTGTAAGTATGTACTAGTGTGGTGTAAAGTGAATTAGTATAAGCATTTTAAGCCAAATTTGTTCCTTATTATTGTCGTCAATGTTATTTTCATTCTAATTCTATGCATTTTTTTTTAAAAGATTTACTAATTCTTTAGGCAGTTCATTAAATTACGCATGTGGGATAACACTCCATTTTTTTAATTTGTTTTTAATGTTAGGAAAGGGAGCCCAAGACCTACAAGAAGAAACTAAACGGGGTACAAACCCCAGTCACATCTTCTAGAGGATATTCGAGAATGGAACACTTTTCTCGGATAGAGAAGATATTTGAGAATATAATAATTATTGATTTTTAAAATATTTTTATTTTAAAATATAATAAAATAATTTTTTTATTTTTTTAAAATTATTTTTGACATCAGAACATCAAAAACATATTAATTTAAAAATTAAAAAAATTAAATTTTTTAAAAATATTTTTAAAATACAATGTCAAACATTGTTGAAATACCTTTTCAAAAACCAAACGGCACACATCAACTTCCTAATAAATAAACAATAAAATATATGATGAAATTGTTTATCATTCACCTAAATATAAAGCATGGTAAATTACTTCGATGCTTTTTTTTTTTAATTCTTTTTTTAATTACATTTTTATAGGCCTAAATTAAAGACTAATTTAGACAAATTTATCCCGAAATGACAAAATTAAAAGATATAAAGTCGAAGTGAAAAAAAAATAAAAAAATGGGTGACGATCTTAAATTATTTGAGGTAAAAAAATCACTTTATCGCTTTTGCTTTTTAAATGATAACTTTTTGGTTACTCAATATTTAAAAAACTTGATTTTGGTATAATTTGTTTATATTTATTTCTTAGTCTCCAGCCTGAGAAAGGAGATAAATAGTTAGTCCTTACCCAAAAGTTGCTGACACTAACACTATCCTTTTTTTTTTTTTTGTTCATATGTGTATTAATATCCAAAATAAACAAAAAGATATTGCATATTTTTATTACTAGGTGATTGAAATGCATTAGGTTGTGGATTAGATCATCTTTTTTAATTTAAAAAAAATTAGGTATTTGCTAATATGTTTTTAGTAGAAAAAAAAAAATTAAACTTGTGGGAGTTAACCTGATGTGACTGACTCAACTTGGTGAGTTTAAAAACAACTTAAATGTCTAAAAAAAATAACAACGAAAATAGACTTACAAAATCAAGCATTAAGAAAATGAAAAAAATATTTATTTGAAACCATAATAATTTAATGGAAAGCAAAACAAAACAACTCATGAAGATCTATTTAAAATAAGCTAAATATTAAACAATAAAATTGAAAAAATATATATATAAAAATAAAATTAAATTATGAAATTGAGAAACAAATATATCAAAAAAGGCCTAGACATGTGGGTCTGAGCGGCCCATCTCTTTCAGGCCTTAATGAAAAAAGACTAGGCGCACAGGTTTGTCAACTCGCCTGCGTGCCTAGGCTTTGATATATTTTTTTAAATCAAACAACACGTTGCCTGCTATCTAGTCACTGAAAATCAAGGCGCGGGTGTTTTACACCAAATATTTTATTTCTAAACCATAATTTGACCCATAAACACCATAAAGATTTAAATAAACTTGTTTATACATTCAAATAACCTAAAAAATGGACCAACAAAAAAAAAACCTAAATTCCAAAACTTCTTGAGGTCATATCTATTTTCCCAACCAATTTAAAAATGAAAAATATTCAAGTGGAACTCTTCTCTTAACACCAAGATTAACTTTTTTAGCGGTTAGATTCAGTGTAAACTGATATTTTTTCACCATTACAACTATCATGATTCCTAAACTCTTTCTCCTCTCTTAAACTAAAAATAAAAAATAAAAAAAATAAAATTTTGTATCAAAATTGAATTTTTAAAATCTATAGATGTTAAAAAGTTTTTACTTGGGAAATAGGAGGTTCGAGGTGAAAGTTATGCACCAGCTTTTAAATTGTCATCTATTTTTTTATGCTTTTCATTTTGGTCCTTTATTTTTTCAATTTGTCTCTCTTTTAACAAATCAAAAGCAAGTGGTTATCAATTTGTCCACAAAAAGATCATTTCAATGTTGAAATCATCTATGCCTTTTAGTTCCGGATCCATTAAAGTCCTTTATATATATATATAGTTCTTGACAAGAGTAGTTATAGTTATAGTTCGACTAGAATCGATCAAGAGGCCAATGTTTGAGACAAAAACCATGGACCAAGATGATAGAAATTTGAGAGTTGCTTATTAGGCTTAGAAGGCCCCTAGACGGAATGAGTAGGTGAATATATGTTGAAAGTTTCTCTTGTTTAGCTTAACTTAACATGAAGGAGAGTTTTTCTAGCATTAGGCTATTTTCTTTCCTTGTATAAAATAGACTAAGAGTTAAGGTCTAGATTAATGATTTTCTTGTTTTGTGCTGATTTTTTGTTTTTTAGGACAAGAATAGAGCTGAAAAGTATTATTTAAGGAAAATATCTCTTTGTAATTTATCAACACGTCCCGATATAATTTTAATACAAGGTCTCTTTCAAGCTCTTAAAAATTAATGCTATCTTGCTGGCATTTTAACTCATGAGTTATTTACAACTTTGTATTTTATCTTTTACGCAACTTATTTTATTATATTTATTATGTTCTTTACAATTCCTAAGCTTATTTATCTTTACTATTTTATTTACATGTTTTTATCTTACTTTTAATTTATTTATTACTCGTACTTTTAAAGCAATCCAATGTTTTTAAATCTATAAACTCAAGACAAACATGTTTAAATCAACTATACTTAAATTAAAATAAAAAACTACTTACTTGTTAAAGTACTTTAAAAAAATAAATCTTAATTTTGTTATTGTCGTCAAGGATGAATAATTTGTTATTAAAGCTTTATTACTCCTTACTTATATAACTAGAATATATGCAATATGTTTTCCAAGATTTCAACACCACTACTCTGGTTTAAATGCACTTTTAAACTAAAATCTTTGAATAAAAAAAATATAAAACTCAAATATGTCTCAACAATATAAATCTAAACTCTAGATTTAAAAGGAAAATTAAAGTATAAAATGAGAAGAAAACACTAAAAATATAAGATAAGGAAGAGTGTTTGAAAATCTAAAAAAATATAGTTTTAAAATTCTATATTCACCCTTTGTTTTAGTGAATTTTAAAAATTAAAAAGTTGAAAAATCTATAAAAATTAATTTACATCATTAACAATTTTAATTAGCCATCATAAATCAATAATTAAATATAAAAAACAAAGTATTCTTTAAGTATAAAAAATAAAAGTTTTTTAATATTCATTTTTTATTAACTTGTAATTTATTTAATCAAAACAAATTTTCAAAGGCAATAATTCAAGTGAATACATGTTGTTGTTGTTGATGATGGGCCAGTGACTGCTCATACAAGTAGCGTGGAGTTTCCATAGTCAGGAACATGCAAGAGTTTTGGACTGGTTAGTGCCAGATAGTTGAAAATTCTCACAGCTTGGAATTCATCAATTACCAATAATTATGGATTTAATATTGTAATTATTTTTCCTTGGTGCCATTAATTGGGATTTTGACCATTTTAGCAGCTCATTGAGCAGTAGTAGTTAGTGGCATAGCTTCGGAACCTAGTTCAGTTTGGTGAGTCAATTCGAGACCTGGTTGATCTGAAGTTAAAACTAAGTAGGGTCAGGTTGAAGGAAAAACAAAGGAAGAAAAAACTCGGTGTGACCTAGTTAATCCGGCTGATTGACCCAGCAAAACTAGACCGCAAACCCGTTGACTTTTTTTTTTGTTTTTTCTTACTAAAATGATATTATTTTTATTTTTTAAAAAAAATAATTCGGCCAATCCGGTAACTCAGTCAAAATCCAAAATCTGAGTCGTGGACCGTGCTGGTTTTAAAAGTTAGTGGTCTCATGCTGATTCCTATAGCCATCTCTCACAGTACTTCAATCATAGCTGTATAAAGAATAAAACCAACATCTTGATTTTCAAGATCTCTTCACATTCTTGGCTTCTTCCCAAATTCCAGATCACTCTCCGTTGTCAATTGCCAACCAATCTGTTACAGCTGGATTGTACAGCTGGACTATAGCTGCAATGCTATTGCATGGGGCACACGTGAAGCCGTTAGAGTCAGTTAATAGTTGGTTAGTCATGAAATAAACATGTGGTGATCACAGGAGAATTAATATAAATAGTCAGTATAGTTTACGTACAAGGCACGAAAGATAATAATAGAAATCTGTTTTTCCCTCTGTTTCTTCTCCTCTGTTCTCTTTTCTTATTCTTGTTAAGCTAAGCATAACAATTGGTATTAGAGCTTGCAACAAGCTGCGAATCTCCTTCAAACAATGGTGGATGGTAACAAATTCAAGATTGTGGATGAACACTGCAAACGGTTGGATAATCAGCTGCAGGCATATCATCTAGAATGGCAAGAGTCAATGGCAGAAAACAAGGAGCAAGGAACCAAGATCGAGCAGTTGATAATACAGATGAAACTACTATCTTCACAGTTCCAACAATTTATGACTGCACAAACAGCAAGGACAGATATGACATGAGGTCATTCTAGAGGCATCCTAGCAACTCCAGGACTAGACAGGAACGTAGATGGAAATGCATCTCATGAAAATTTAGCTCCAGTACCAAGAACACAAAACCGAGGGGAGCAGATGACGGGGCAAGAGCTTCATAGGGCAGGGTTCCACATACCACTGCCCAGGATGGAATTATCAACCTTCATGGGAGAGGACCCTCGAGGATGGCTACGTAAATGCAGGAAATATTTTAAGATACATTTGATACCTACACATCAGTGGGTAGAGGTGATCTCGTATTACTTGAAGGGCAAGGCAGATGTGTGGTTTGAAGGCTTAATACGGGGCAATGGTTCACATATAGACTGGGAAGAGTTTGCTCAAGATATTTGCAGGAGGTTTGGAAGCAAGGAAGACATTGTGGAAGAATTCAACAAACTCACCCAAGATGGAAACATTGATGACTACATAGAAAGGTTTGAGGAGCTGAGATCATTGATGGGGGCTCTCAACCTAATGTTGCCAGAAGCTTACTATGTCTCCAGCTTCATCAGTGGATTGAAGGATGAGATCAAGCCCATGTTAAAGATTCTGAAACCTGCAGGAGTGTTGGTAGCATTTGAGTAAGCCAGATGGCAAGAAGAGGCTAACAATGCACTAACCAAGAAGACTCGATTTATGCAGCGAAACAATCTGCCAATTCACAGTGGAAGAATGCCAGGCAATATTCCCCAGAAATATTTTGGGCCACCCAGGACCGAAGGGACGAAGCCACCTTCTGATAGTCTCTATGAATAAAGAAAGAGACTGGGACAATGTTTTAAATGTGGGGATAAATATGCACCTGGACATAGATGTAATGCTAAGAGTCTACACATGATAGAAGGCAAGAAGGAAGAACAGGAAGAGGGAATGTAAGAGTTTGAAGACAATATGCAAGGGGAAATCAAAGGAAATGATCAGGTAGATGAATATAGCCTGTGATTAAATGCCTTGGCAGATAACGACACTTACAATACGATCAGGATTAAGGGTAACTGTCAAGGACAGAACCTTATTATCCTCATTGACAGTGGGAGCACACATAGCTTTATCAACAAGGGCACAATCCATGCGTTGAAGGCCACCACCAGTAAAACTACATTGTTAGCAGTCACGATAGCTAATGGAAATGTCATGTTGTGTGAAACACATAGCCCTGCATTTACATGGTTTATGCAAAGCTATGAATTCAAGTCCAATTTGAGAGTGCTGGACTTGGGGAGGCATGATATAGTGCTAGGAGTTGATTGGCTGAGGAAGTATTCGCCGGTGCTATTTGACTTCATCAAATTGCGACTGTCATTTAAAAAGGATGGAAAAATGATTGAGCTAAAGGGCATTTCACAAGGAAGTGAGCTACATATGATATCCACCCTTAAAGAACAGAGGAGCTTCAAAGATGTGATTGGAGGGCTAGTAGGCTAGTTTTTCATAATTGACAGTAAGAAGAGAATGAGCCAACCGAGACAAGAGCTGAGATTAAATCTCTATTGGCTGAGTTTGCTGATGTCTTTGAAAAGCCCCGATCCTTACCTCCAGTAAGGAGACTCGATCATAAGATACTCCTGAAACTAGGGTCACAACCTATTAACATCAGGCCATATAAAAGCTCTTTCATTCAAAAAAGAGAAATTGAGAAGCTGGTAAAAGAAATGATCTCTAATGGCGTGATTCAGCACAGTGTTAGCCCTTTTGCATCTCCTGTGCTGCTGGTTAAAAAGAAAGACAACATGGAGGTTCTGCATTGATACAGGCAACTCAATGAACAAACTATTAAGAACAAGTTCCCCATTCCCTTATTGATGATCTTCTGGATGAATTGCATGGGTCAAGCTTCTTCTCAAAACTGGACCTGAGGTCGGGCTACCATCAAGTAGAATGCATGAGGAAGACATTGAGAAAACACATTTAGGACACATCATGGGCATTACGAGTTCAGAGTTATGCCTTTGGCCTCACCAATGCTCCGGCCACCTTCCAAGCATTAATGAACAGCGTATTGGAGCCATACTTGCGCAGTTTGTGCTGGTTTTCTTTGATGATATACTCATCTACAGCCAACATTTAGAGACACTGATACACCTCCGCAAGTTCTGGAAATTTAATGAAAACCAGCTGCTAGCTAAGAGGTCTAAATGTGCATTTGGAGAGCAACAGGTGGAATACCTTGGGCACATAATTCTATCACAGGTAGCAACTGACTGGAAGAAAACTGAGGCAGTGAACAAGTGGCCTGTTCCCCAAGCTTTGAAGAATTAAGGGGCTTCTGGGATTGGCTGGATACTATAGGAAGTTCATCCGACATTTTGGGATTATCAGCAAACCTCTCACTGAATTGCTGAAGAAGAATCAGTTCGGGTGGAATGATCAAGCTCAGCAAGCTTTTGATAGGTTGAAGAAAGCCTTGTGTGAGGCGCTAGTCTTAGCCCTTCCTGACTTCTCTATGACGTTTGTCTTAGAGACTGATGCTTGTGACTCAAGATTGGGGGCAGTCTTAAGCCAAGATAGTCGTCCCATAGCCTATTTCAGCAAAGCCTTAAGTCCAAAACATATAGGGCTTTCCATTTATGAAAAGGAGTACCTGGCCATACTCATGGCTGTGGAGAAATGGAGACATTATTTGAAGCAGGAGCAATTTATTATACAAACGGATCACGAGAGCTTGAAGTATCTATTGGATTAGAAAATGCATACCACAATTTAGAAGAAAGGCTTGACCAAGCTCTTGGGATTACGATACACCATACTATACAGAAAAGGAAGGGAGAATATTGTTGCCAATGCACTATCCAGGTAGCATAACCATAATGCATCAATCATAGCTGTAGGGGAGTTGGAGGTAGTAACCAGTATACTGCCAGCTTGGTATGAAGAGGTACATGCATCTTATGACAAGGATCCTAAGTTGCAGTCTATTATCCGAGATAAATTGATGGGAGACACAGGCAATACGGATTACAATTATACAGAAGGAGTATTGAGATTCAAAGGCAGAATAGTGGTGGGACAAGAAAGGGAACTCAGAGCACGATTGATTAAATATGTGCATGACTCTTATGTGGGAGGGCATGCTGGCATACAAAATACATTCAGAAGACTGAAGACCAACTTCTATTGGTCAGGAATGAAGGCAATGGTGAAACGAACAGTGGATGAATGTGATGTTTGCAAGCAAGCTAAGGCTGAGAGGGTAGCTTATCCAGGCTTGTTACAACCATTACCAGTTCCTAATGGGACGTGGGAAGCCATCACCATGGATTTTATAGAAAGGTTGCCAGGATCGGATGGAAAGAATGCTATTATGGTGGTTGTGGATAGATTTACTAAATACAGTCATTTCATTGCTCTCAGTCATCCATATACAGCACAAGATATTGCGCAACTATTCCTTGATCATTTCTACAAGTTTCATGGATTACCAGCGGTAATTATCACCGATAGGGACAAGATCTTTACCAGCCTTTTTGGAAAGAATTGTTTAAAAAGTTGGGAGTTCAAGTATTGATGAGCACGGCTTACCACCCGCAAACAGATGGGCAGACCGAGAGGGTGAACCAGTGTTTGGAAACATATCTTCGTTACATGACTATGCATCAACCCAAGCGTTGGTTTCACTGGTTATCGTTGGCACAATGGTGGTACAATTCCAGTCATCATTCTGCCTTGGGAATGAGTCCTTTTCAAGCCCTTTACAGTTATATTCCTCCACAGAGAGAGTGGATTGCTCAGGAATCAACACCAGTAGCTGTAGTGGAAGATGTGTTACAATGAAGGGCCAATATGGATCTTGCAATGAAAAAGCAGCTCGAAGCAGCAAGACAAAGGATGAAACACATGGCTGATAAGCACAGGTTAGAGAGGGAGTTTTCGGTTGGAGATTTGGTTTTTCTTAAGCTTTAACCTTATCGACAAAACAGTGTGGCATTAAGAAGGAATTTTAAACTCAACCCCCGATATTATAGCCCCTATCCAATAATTCACAGAATCGGGCTGGTGGCTTATGAGCTGAGACTGCCAGAAAGGAGCTTGATACATCCAGTGTTCCATGTATCCCTACTCAAGAAAAAGATTGGTGACACAACCATTACCTCTTCTAAGTTACCGATGACAGACAAGGAAGGACGTATGCACATTATGCCAATAGCCATACTGGACAGGAAAATAATGAAGAAAGACAATAGGGCAGTCACAGCAGGGTTAATTCAATGGTCCAACCTTTACCCCGAAGATGCTACATGGGAAGACCTAGAGGATCTACAACAACAATTTCCAGACTGCATCGAACCCCTCTTGGTAGACACTAATTAGCATTCTTGGGACAAGAATGCATTCAAGGGGAGAGTATTGTTACAGCTGGATTGTACAGCTGGACTATAGCTGCAATGCTATTGCATGGGGCACACGTGAAGCCGTTAGAGTCAGTTAATAGTTGGTTAGTCATGAAATAAACGTGTGGTGATCACAGGAGAATTAGTATAAATAGCCAGTATAGTTTACGTACAAGGCACGAAAGATAATAACAGAATTTTGTTTTTCCCTCTGTTTCTTCTCCTCTATTCTCTTTTCTTATTCTTGTTAAGCTGAGCTTAACACAAACTGCCTTGTATTTTATACCTTCACCGTATCATCAAGAAATGAAATTCAAAAGAATCAACAGAAGGCCTCTCTTCTGATCTTCTCTGCGAGGCAGACCTCTTTCAATGCGTTGAGAATAGAGATGAAAATAGAGGGTTCCATTGCCCGCTAGGGGAGACGACGCTATATGCTTCGAGCAATTATCTAAAATTAAACAGAGAACTCAAAAAAACCGAACGAAAAAGAGAAATCTCAGTGCTTTCACAGCTAGAAGAATATGTTGGAACAAGAAACAGAAGAACGTCAGCAACAAATTGATTTTGCACTAGTGAATAGGAATTGGGAAGGCAGAAATTGTTTCAAATGGGGCTATCAAGGAATGATAGCAGATTGATAGAAGATCAGAGTAAAAGAGACAATTCCAGTTGACAAGAAAGAAAGGATCGTCTTTAAAAGCTCAATTTCAAAAAGAAAAAAAAAACAAACCAATTGAAGCCTCCAAAAAGTGAAGAAGTACCCTCGGACATCAATCGAATGAAGCTATTAAAACCCAAATCACATCAGAATTTTAAATAGGTAGAAGTAACTGCAATGCCAAAACTCCATAAAGGGTCCAAGATCCCCTATCTCATCCATTTTGATATTATATGTAAACAAGGTTTTTTTCTACTCGTTTTTTTTTTTAAAAAAAAATTATTGGGGTTTACTTTTGGTCTTTTTAGCTTTCGCAATTTTCACTTTAGTTCAAAATTTTATTTTATTTTATTTATTTTTAGTTTTGATTTGAAAAATTAAAAAAAAATCATTAGAAAATAATGAAGAAAGAGAAAATCAATGGTTACTCAAAATCCGATAATGAAACAAGACATTCTTTGTATCAACAAGTTTTATTTTATAAAAAGAGTTTCACTTGGGTTTTTTTTTCACCCTTTATCTTGCATATATATATATATATAAAAGATTGGCATGGATTTTTTTTCAACTTGATTTTGTATTTGTTTTACCAATCTTGACATGTTTTGAGTTGGAAGATTGTTTTCTTTTTTTAGGTTATTAGGGTATTTATTAGATGTTTTTAGATTAAAATAGGTTGAAAATCTTTTTTAAAAAAAAAAAAAGTCTCCATCCTTGATTTTTCAACCTCCTATCTGGTAGTCGGATTTTGGGTTTTTAAACGACGTGTTATTAGATTTTTTTTTTAAAGGAGCTAACAAAAAAATAAAAAGGCTAGGTATGTATATATGACATTTTCATTTTATAGGTCAGTTGCAATCGGTTTCCTATGCCAAGTCTCCTAGCCTATTTTTTTTTCCAACATTTAGGTGTTATTTTATTAAAAGTTAATTAATTACAAATATAATATGTTTATTATAAAAAAAAAAATAGCAGTGATTGTTTGCTTTGGTGATTGTATAGTTAAATAAAAATAGTTTTCAAAAACAAAGTTATGGAACTCAATTGAGTTTATGACCTAAGTCATAGGTTTGACATGTTAACTTGAGTTGACGAGCGTCGATCCGATCTCTATATTTTTTAAAAAAATATTTCATCTTTAATGCTTTAAATTAAATTATATTTTTACCGATCATTTGAGTTGTCTTTTAACTTATCAGATCCACCTAGTCATATCTAATCAACCCTCACAAGCTTAGGTTAGGCAAGGACTCAGGTTAGGATATTTTAAGGTTGACTCGCTATGACAAATTTGATGATGCCGCCAAAGAGTTCCTCATGGCAATGCACAAGTATGGTGTTATTCTTGTGGGTTTTAATATAATCACATCAAAATTATTAGAATGTTTTTCTTTTTTAATTGAAACTTGCTTTGTGGTAATGATAAAACGTTGTCTAAGAAACAAATATTCTAGTAAACAAATAACTCAAAATTATAATTTAAAGAAAAAACTTATGTTCATCAACTCAAAATCAATTCAAGACAACACCAAACAAATTATCGTTTATTAACTCAAAATCAAACAACACCGAATATCCACACAAGTCTTATTAATTTCATAAACTTATATTCAAAATTCAAGCTAATTCAAATAAACCAACATCAATCCAAGCACAACCCATGAATCAAGATTTATGTTCAAATCGACATAAACTCAACCCGAAATCATCAACCAACATTTAGTATTCAATTAGAAATCACAACCCTAAAAATAAACTCGTAATTCAACAAATTATCGAACAAAAAACACACATGAATTCAAATCAAATAATTTCTAAACAGTCCAAAAATATACACAGCAATAAACATTTTGTCCTAAATTTCATAATGTTATAACAATTTGTCCAAAAGATTTTCTAAGTTTATTAATTAACCTTCTGATATGTTTAGCATGTACAAGAATTAACTAAAATCGGGTCAAAAGAGCTACGGAATAGTGGTGGCGCGTGTACTATGTGCCATCACCGATTAAAGTGCTAAAACTGGTGGATCTGAAGTGGCTCCTTCACCTCTTCCTTTCCCTGCCAACAGTGCTCCTCTACGTTTTTTAAGGAAGGAGATTGAGGCACATCAAACCCCCATCTTCTTTTTCTTATTCTTCCTTTCTTTTTTTACCGGTTTGTTTTCTGTCTATTGCCTCACAGTTTTTCTTCTCCTTATTGGTTACTTCAACAATCAATAGTGGAGGGAAAATAACTGATCTATTATGGTTTGAGCCGAGATGAGTGGTTGAGGGTCACTATTGTGTGCTTTTAAGCATATAATGTTTTGTATTGCATGCAATTAAAGGGCCATTAATACAACATATAAGGTTTAGTAATTGCATACAGTTAAAAGATAATTAAAATAAACTGAAAAATCATTTTTTTTATAACAACTTCTTAATAAATTTTGATTTCTTATAAAAATATTATAACAAAGTTTACTTGTGTTATCATTTAAACCGGTATTTTTATTAAATTTCTTAATTTTTTAATGTATATAATTATTGTAAACCTTGTCAAATCAAACCTAATTATCAACATTTATTTTTCTTTACTAAATTATAGCTTTTAAATTACATAAAAAGCCTCTTAGTTATATATTGTTATATTTCACACTCCATAAAAAAAAGGTCTTAAGTTTATAACTTTACTTTATAATTGTGATTCATAAAAAAATAATTATTAATTATTAATTAAGAACTAGTGTTTGTCCCGTGCTACAAATACGGTTGCTCTACTTATCTGAGTTATGTTTGATTCCATTTCACTTGTCCTTTATTTATTATTATTATTATTATTATTAGACAAAATAAAACTCATAATGCATAATTTATTTGAAGGGTTATAGAGATTAAGGTGGAAAGGTAAAAGAGAGTAAAGTGAAGTTATTAAATTAGATAGCCCTCTTAGTTTTTATATTTTAAAAGTAAATTTTAAAAAAATTTGAATTTTATTTTATTTTTAAAAATTTAAAATTTAGAATGATAATCCAAAAGTTTTATAAACCGATATGGAAGCAAAATAACATCCTTTAATTCTTCTATTTCTTAAATTAATTTCTTTTAACACTTAATAATTTGCATTATAAAGTAAAAGCTAATGTGCGTAGAATGTTAATTAGGAAAACTAAATTCAATTAATATAAAAATAAATTTGATTAATGTTCATGCGGTGATCTTTTGATTTCTAAAATAATCAAAACACATGGAAAAATCTAATAAAAAATTAAGATAATATATTCTTTTACTCTGTAAGGAATTATTTAGGAGTGTGGTTGTGATTGCTTTTTAAAATATTTTTTTATGTTAAAATGTATTAAAATAATATTTTTTTTTATTTTTATAAAATTATTTTTAAGATCAGCATATAAAAATAAATTTGGTTAATGTTCATGCTGTGATCTTTGATTTCTAAAATAATCAAAACACATGGAAAAGTCCAATAAAAAATTAAAATAATATATTTTTTTACTTTCTAAGGGACTATTTAGGAGTATGATTGCGATTGCTTTTTAAATTATTTTTTATACCGAAATACATTAAAATAATTTTTTTTTATAAAATTATTTTTAAAATTAGCCTATCAAAAAGATCAAAAATATATAAAATAATTAATTTTTAATAAAAAATAAATTAAAGTTTTTAAAAATACAGGTAAATTGTTTTCAAATTTTTTTTTAAGGCTGATGAATGAAAAAAAATGAGATTATATTTATAAAATTTACGATTATGATTACCAGGATCTCAAATGGATTATCAAATTAAAAAAAGGGACAGCAACTCATTTTTAAGTGAATGATTGAGTTGTTTTAGTGTTTTAAATAATTTTATTTTTGTGTTTATTTCAATTGATTATAAATATATTTTGTTTCTATATTTATTCTAATTATTACTTTTCATTAAATATTATATTTTTAACTATATTTTTAAAAAAATTATTGGTTAGAGTTGATGATGTAGCGTTGTTAATTGTTTTAATTTACTGCTTTTGTCTTCGGCTTTTATTAGACGTAGCAAATATATAAAATTAATTAGTATGTTAGGGTTCCTTGATATTTTTTGTAAAAATAGTGCTAAATATTAAGAGAAGAAAAAAAAAGCGATATAAAACTTTAAGAATTTAGATGTGTCATTAAGAATCAGGTTCTCTTCCTCCCCTCTGGTCCGGGCATCAAATTATATTTCATAGTACTTAAATCAATCCCGATCCCCCCTATCAAAACTCCCAGAATTCCATGGCAGAGAAACCTGAGCCAGTGAAAGTGTCATACTGCCCAACATGCTCTCTCCCTGCAGAGTATTGTGAATTCGGGTCTGATTTCGAGAAATGCAAGCCTTGGCTCATCAAAAACGCCCCTGAACTCTACCCTGATCTCCTTAAAGGTATGAACTTTTCTTTTCTTTTCTTTTTTGTTTGAATCTTGAAAACCCAGAAGACCCCTGCTTGTTTCCTGCTGTAATGACTGATTTTAAGACGCAAAGAATTGATCTTTTCATTTGGGTTGGCAGAGGCTGACGAAAAGGAGGCTGGGAGGGTTTCGGAGCAACTGCACTCAGTTGGAATTTCCTCAATTGGTGCTGATGGGTCAGCTTCTTCTGTTCACTCTGGTAACTTTTGTTTTTTACACTTACCCAGTATGAGATTTTAATGGGTGTTTGTGTCGAGAAACATTACACGGGGCATGATTACTTTTGTTCTCCAAAATTTTAACTTTTTGTTCATTGCTTTTGGTTTCAGGAGAGACATCATCATCTAAGCAAGAAGAAGTGAAAAGGCTTCCAGGTGGCAAAATCAAGAAGAAAGTAAGGACTTGTTTGTGTGTCTTGGAAGCTTTTCATTCTTTGATAGCATTGCATTCAAGATTGGCCAAACGCATGTGAAATTTCAATTCATAAAATTAAATTGTTTTGATAAGTTAACAAGCAACCATCATCGACATGCTTCCGTTTCAGAAATGAGATTGTGGCTTCCTCTGTAACTTATGATGCTCAATTTGCTTTATTGCATTTGATCATGTATGTGACACATTTGCTTTCTGTGATATTTTTCACCTCCTCTGTAACTTGGAATCCCAAAGTGGCTTGCATTAGAGGTTTACTTTTTGTTATATGATGGCAAAGATGTGTGGATGAAGTGAAACTGTAAGAGCGAAGTGCTTATAGAACACGTTTGTTGGATGGTTTTTGTCTCATTGAGGAAAAATATGAGTGACTATTGGCCTTTTAGTTCATGAGATGATTTTGTGCTGGATTTAATTTTCAACTAAAATTATAATGATCTGGCATTACTGCATGTAATTTTTATTTCACTTTGCATTATTCTGTATAGGTAAGACAAGAAGTTGTAATTGAGAAGGTTGTTCGCAACAAGCGCAAAAGTATCACCATTATTAAAGGATTGGACCTATTTGGTAAGCCTGATGCTTTGTTGTCTTCAAATCATTATCTTGTGGTTTTTTGCGTTGATTACTAATTGCTAAAGTTACTAGTTGTATCTCTTATGATGAAATATTTATGCTCAGGTATTAAATTGAGTGATGCTTCCAAAAAGCTTGGGAAGAAGTTTGCTACTGGAGCATCTGTTGTTAAGGTGAACAAAATGCCTCCTATGATTAACCAAATTCATCACCTTTTGTTCCTCTGAATTATAAAACTTTTTATTCCTTGTTCATTTCAGGGTCCAACAGAGAAGGAACAGATTGATGTTCAAGGAGATATAGCTTATGATATCGTGGAATTTATCACAGAGACCTGGCCTGATGTAATTTCTTCTAGCAACCATTTTCCACCTTCTCCTTATCTCCTTCCTGACATCCTTCTTAGTTGTCATTCTTCTTTTAGACGTAGCATGTTTTTGAATTATGAATAAGAAACAAGTCCAAATTCAGTTGACCAAAGATTTTTCTTTTTTTTTTTTTGCCAAAAAGCAAGTTTTGAGTCAAAAGCTGATTTGTGGGTGTTTAGTTAATTTTGAAAGACTTTTATTTTGAAACCTCAAGACATTCAAAACTATGGCTTTCAGAGCCAATCCTGAATAGTTTGATGTGGATGAAAGTTTATACATGTGCAAGTGGAGAATTCACTCTTAAGTTCTGCGTTGTCTTACAAGTTTATTTTCTCACTCTCGAGTTACATGTGATAATCTTTGCTTTTGCCAACTTAGTTATAGTGTGATGATGATGCTGAAGAAAGATTACAAATGTCCAATTCTCTTAGGGAAAGATTCATGCTAGTCTGTACAAAGATTACAGACTTGGCAAGTTTCCTTTTGCTCATATAATGGTTATGCTACCTTTTGATTCATAAATTATGCTAGTAATTATGTTATGTGTAGCATGTGTTACATTTACTTACGTGAAAAATTGCCTATTATTCTTTATTGGATATTTATACAATAAGATCATGTTCATGTTATGTGATTGCTATTCATTCGAACAAATATTTTTATTTGTATGAAAAAAAACGATGTTTGAAATTTGCAAAATCAAAAGCTGCATAACTAATGCCCATGGCTTTGGTTGGTTTGCAAGCTTCTTGTGTGCTTTGAATATGAATATCGTTTGTCAATTGTTAGTAGAAGTTTACTGCGTGTGCCTCACTTATGAATAATGGGTTTTTGTTTTCACAGTAGCACTTCACTGTGTTCTTAAAAACAATCTGTTTAAACTTAAAATTGCCTTATAAATTCTGTTTTGTATCTCTCTTCCATGCTTAACTGGCTTACATTCCACTGTTTTTCCTTTCAGGTTCCTGAAACCGCCATTTACTTCATTGAAGATGGGAAAAAGGTTCCAGCTGCTTGATGTTTGCCTTCCAAATGAAACTCAGATTGATTTTTGATTTTGAAATGGCCCATTTGTAAGCGCCATTGACAGAATGGAACTTCTGATATCCCTTTTGTTTGGATGAGTTCTCACAAAATCAAGTATGTTTAGTAGGGGAAAAAAATGCAATGGAAGCATGCATCAATGGAGCTGGAGCATCGTATATCTCCAATAGATCCTTGAATTTGGATTGAAATCTTTTTACGTTTCTTTGTGTCGTGTTTGTTGAATCTAACCTATTAAATTCAAATGGAATAGACATGATATAGTGCAGATATACAAGTAGTGATTTTGTGCCAGCTAGTGCTTTGATAGAGCCAATGCTTTGATAGCGAACCTGTAGCTGCGCGAACACATTTTGGGTTACCCCTTCAGCCATGTCAACGAAGGTTGTGACCATGGAGATTCTTCGTTCAATGATAATATATCCATCTTATTGGATGTGCCCTCAAGCGTCAAGCTGCCAGCATTAGCTGCTGAAGACATAGCATGAGTTCATCTCAAACTGCTATTATAGTTTAGAGTAGGCTCCCTCAAAATTCTTTAAAAGATGTAAATCTGACATAGATGGTATTTCTCTTACAATTCTAAAAAAAAAACCCTCGAATCCACTATTATTATAACTAGAAAATCTAGTTATTATAATTAGAAAACTAGTTAGTGTTTTTTTTTTTTAACACTTTGTACTATATGGTTTGTTTTCATTTTATTATTGATGAATTTCTGTTTCTATTAAAACAACTATTATTATAATTAGAAAACTAGTTAGTGTTTTTTTTTTTAACACTTTGTACTCTAGGGTTTGTTTTCATTTTATTATTGATGAATTTCTGTTTCTATTAAAACAATAAATTGAAGTGACATTTTTTTTTTTAACATTGAGATGAAAGTGACTAGGAAATAAAATATTAATTAGTTCGTTGAGGAATCAAAAATTGAGAAAATGAGTATCTATATAGTGACATGTAGTTCGTAATCTCATAATTGAATGTATTATATAATTTGTTGTGAAGACAGTATTGAAAGTGACAAATATGAACTTAGACGTCATGAAAGCTAGTGCGTAATTCGATATGCATATAATGTAATTGATATTAAAAGAATTCTAAATAAGCATATTGATCTCTTTCATTTATGGAAACCACTAACGTATATTTTATAGCTAGTTGTTAAATCATAATGTTATTTTACTTGCAATGATGAGCACGAATATTGTCACATGAGTTTAGGTATTATTGAATTTGAGTTGAATGTATTGAACATTGGTGTTAAAATTTTAATAGACATTACAATTTCTTTTTCTCGTGAAAAATCATGGATATAAGATTTCTTGATGACTAATAACTCTCATATTACTATATATGTTGCAAGTCTATATCACGAAGTGGGTTATCGTTGATTCTGTCGTTTCACTGTTTATAATTTTGTTAGGTACTTACTTTACGTATTATGAATACTTATAATTACGCTAACAACTTCACATAGAAATGTACTAAAATGGTGTAAGTGTAATTCTAACATTCAATAATTAAGTCTTTTTTGTTATGTATACATGTGTGTTTGTATCCATTTCACATATGTTTTTCTCTAAATGAAAAATGAAAAGAATATAAGATGAATTGTAAAAAGTGATAAAAAAAAATTGAATGGAGAAATAATTAATCTGGTGGGTGGTTGAAAGCTACTATGTAAATGTTACTAAGTTGTGTTATCCAAATAATTGAATTGTGTTAACCAAAGAGATTAGCTCCGTTTGTTTGCAGGAAAGTGAATTCTTTTTGGAAAATGAATTCCGGGGAAAGTGAATTCCTGGAAAGTGAATTCCGGGAAAGTATTTTCCGATGTTTGGTAGTGTTATAGAAAATACTTTCCAGTGTTTGGTTGTATTATGGAAAATAAACTGGAAAATAATTTATTAATAAATTAATTTTTTTTAAAATTTATCTAATATATATAAAATATTTAATCACTTACAATAAAAAAAAATGAAATCTAAAATGTATAATGATGAATTTTTTTTATTATATCCTATATTCATACGTAGCTTATTTTATAAAATATAACTATATATATCATATCATATTGTAGAGAAATAAGCTTGTGAAATATTTTTTACTATTCCATGAAACCATTTATAATTCCATTACATACGAAATACATCCGACAAAAACTATAGTTTTAATAATATTTTTAGCATGTAATAAAATTGGATAAAATATTAAGGTATAAAATTCACTCTAAACTATTTTTTTTAAAATGTTAAAAAAATAGCACACTTAAAAAAAAAAAAAAAAATTCTGCAGGCAAGTGAACAGTGCAAGAGAACTGCACTGTTCACTATTTTTAAGTGAACAGTATACGCAATACACTGTTCATGTTACTTGCACTGTTCATTGAACAATGCAATTAACATGAACAGTTAAAAAAGCATGAGAACGCAGGCTCAGGAAAGTGTTTTCCAAGAATAAAAAGCGGAAAACACTTTCCTGAGATTAACGTTAACATTTCCTTTTACCAGAATTTACTTTCCTTTGACTCACTTTCCATGTATTTGCCAAACATGGAAAAGTAAGGAAAATGGTTTCCAGAAAAGTGAATTCCTGGAAACAAACGTGGCCAGAAAAGAATTGAGGAAATATACAAGTTATAGGGGAAATGCTGCTATAAATTTGGTAACCTAAATGATCAATAATAAAATGTATTATTTAGACAGATTTCACAAAAAAAAAATATATATTTACCTCATTATACTTGGACAAAATGATTAGAAATGCAAAAGTTACAAATGTGGTCTTTGGAAATTTCGGATCATTACAAATGTGGTCTTTGGTTTTTATATTATTGTTTTGTTCTTTGATTTTTTTTAGTTTATTTTTTAATTCGTCAAGTCAATTAAGTTACATTAGAACAACTCCCACATGATTTCATTGAAAAGTTGAATTTGAAAAAGACTTGAGTAAGGAGTTTTTAGGTTTAACTCGCTAGACTGGATTTAATGATAATATCAAAAAATTCCCTATAGCTTGGATTTTATTTTTTAAGTTTTTTTTTTAATCTAACCCGCAATATAGCGCTAGAAGTAAACTAATATACTACTACACTATACAATGCATGTGCTAGCATGAATGATTTTTTTTCTAATTATATTATGTAATTTTAGTTTATTATAATTTATATATAATTTAATATGGAATAAACTTTACCAGTTGCGAGAAAAAAAAATTTAAACTCATGATTAGTTTATAGAATAACTACTTTAAAATGGAAATAATTTATAATTATGATTCTCAAATCCAAGTCAAGTTAAGATTTGATGAAGCTCCAAACCATCAAATTAACCCTCAATTAATAATCATCAAATCATTCCATTTTGTAATGATTAACTAAAATGATATCATTATTATTTTTTTTTTATATATCTTCAAATTAACTCACATTTCAATGAAATTAGGCTACATCGGCAGAGTTCAAAGATTATGACCAAGTTAATTGAGATTAACCGAATCAATATTATTTGGTTTAATATTAAACTTGGTTTAAAATTCAAGTGCTTGATAACTATGTTATAATTAACCCCTGCAGCTTTGAACTTTAAGCTATAACTAATTTTTGTATTCTTGTTTTTTATGTCTTCTTTCACCAAGCCAAAAATCTTTTATAAAAGCTATTGTTTCTTTACTTCCAAGATTGGAATAATAAAAGAAGCACAACATTCAATATCTTGTAAATAATAAGGGATATCTCTCATTAAAAATTTACATAAAATTGCTTACCATTTATTGGCGTTGATTTATCATGATATAGTCTAGTAAAGAACATTAGATAATTAGTTAATGTTATACTACACAAATCAAAAAAAAATTCACGTAAAAAAAATATAAGTTTTGCTAATGTGTATCCTGTTTGCAAGAATTTTTTTAATTATGAACTGTAAATGTGATGTATATGTTTAGTAAAATAGATTAAGATTTATATATATTAATAAATGTTTAAAAGATATATTAATACTAAATAAAGACTAAGTCATAAAGTTGAGAAATAGATATTTTATATGTAATGCTGAGAGTTCTTGAATTTTTTTTTACTTATCTGTAATGTTGAGATTTATTTGTAATATTGCTTTGTGAAACAAAAAATCTAACTTTTTATTCTATATCATTTATTTAATAAAATCATAAGCAACTAGGACCCACACTTAAAAAAAAATTATGTTATTTAAAATAAAAATAAAAAAGATCTCTCTATGTATAAAAACTGGAGTTCGATTTTTGTTTGAGATCTTTGAGTATAATGTTTGTTTGTTAGACGATATTCAAAGACAAGTTTCAATTATAAAAATTATCAGAATAATATAATGTTCACATATTGTCGTAGAGAAATTTTTAATAATGTTATTAGACTTGACGTAACAATTAATTTTAAAATTTTTTAATTTTATTTTTTATTTAATTTAGATTTAAAATTAAATAATGTGAGAATTAAAATTGATATGACAGATCAGGTTTCAGGTCAGTTCAAATGATCATAATTCTAAGGATACACGTGCTAAATGCACAAAAGATGCAGTGCATTCACGTAATTGGAGCATGCCAATTATATAGATAGGAGTGCTTTAAAATTAGAATCTCATAGAAAAACAATTCAAAACTTAGAAAAACAATGGAAGTTGTTGACTTCGGAAACATCATCATTTCATTCTCTTATAATAATAATTAAATAAAAATTTGCATTCACAAAGCAAGACTCCACGAACCTATAATTACCTTGGAATAACACAATCACAAAGACTTGAATAAGCATTCCGAAGCTGCAAAGATCACTATTTTCACCAAGAACACTAGCAGATTCTTCTCCAGCTAAACAACAGCAAACACACCCTCCTTGCATGGCTACCGTAAATTACCAAGTTCATTTACAGTAGAAACCATGGCAAAATTCCTATGTGATGAGGAAGTTGATTCACAGAAACCCACCTAGATTTCTCCATCCAGCGAGTTGTCAAATGGATCCATCGAGGACCAAAAGCTTAGCAGTCCCAACAGCAGATATTTTAGATTTCCACCGGTGATAAAGCTACATATTTTCTCGGCCAGGTAAGCTTCTTCCCCTCCTCTTTAGCTTCTTCAAAAGCATTCTAAAACATGCCACTAACGTTAAAGAATAATTTGCGTTACTGGCAGCCTAGTCCATTGGCTGACCTGGTCCAGCCCATATCATATATAAAAAGAGGGCCTGTTTGAGCTGTCTGTCTCCTAACACATCAGGTTCGGCTAGGCCTTAAAACCCCCCCGGTACCCGTGTGCATGGCTTTGGGCCTAAAAACCCCAGTTTATGTTGTTGGGCTAAACCCAACCAAAAAGTTAAAATAAGGTATTGTTTGTGCCTTAAGATATTTTTTAATGCTTTTGATTTTAGACTAAAAACATGTTTAGCAAAGGCACCCTAAGCTTTTTTTCTTTAGTTTTGGTGTATTAATTTGTATGTCTAATCAAACATCCTTAAAACACTAAAAAATTCTAATAAATTTAGGAATCATTTTGAAATTATTTGTGTGTTCCTCGCGTGTTTTTTTAAACTTTTTGCATAATGTTCATTTATAAACTTTCACCGTAAGATACAGATCCAATATTAAAAATACCTGATTTTTCTTAGAAATTTTAAAAATTCAAGAAACATTTCATTAAGTTTTGATCAAAATATAAAAGTTTTCACAAATTTTATTTTATTTATTTAATATTCAGAATATTAGGATTAAATCAATTTAATATCTGTTGATTGATTCAGGTGTTACCTTAAATACATGTTTAATAAGCATAATATAATTCTGTTTTTCATATGATTTGCAAGTTCATTTACTTTTATCTATCTTGTTACATAAGATTATATGCAATCTAATCTAAATAACTCGAACCTCTGTATTATACCGAACCCTGTGGAAGCCACGGCCTCGCAGGGAACTGCTGAATGGTCCTGGTTTTAAAGCATTGGGGTCGTCTTTTGGATGGTAACAGTGTTATTTGTCTGGAATAACGACGTCGCTTTCTCACAAGATCCCATGGCTCCAATGGAAGAGTAGTTAAGTGGGAACAAGCAAGGCATCTTTTTAGATCGCAAACAGCACTCGCCATGTCTGGTCTTGCTTCCACTATAATCATACCATCCCCTTTCCATATTGGAGCGAACATTCAAGCCCTCGTTTAGGCACTCTTTCTTACAATACTCTCTAGATTTATCATCTGAGAATTTCCCCTAAGGGATAAAGCCAAATTTGGACCCACGTCGGCTCAGAGAATAATCGCATGTTATAGGATATTGCCCCAAAGAAACATTTCAGCCCCACAGTTGGTCGTAGTTTTTTTTTTTTTTTGCTACAATAAAGCATAAAATATGTCGTCCACCTTAATTTTTTTTAAAAAAAAAAATGATTTTTTTTTTTTTTTGAACCTGAGACCATAGAGAGAGCAAACCTCTTGGTCCCAAGCTCTTATCACTAGAGGCTTACATGGTTGTTAACTTTAGGGCCCGTGAGATTAGTCGAGGTGCGCGCAAGCTGGTCCGAACACCGACGTTAAACTAAAAAAAAAAGACATATTATTTGATCTTGCTTATAGTAGCCAGAAAATCAAGGCAAAAGCTTTTTTTACTCAAAAACCTATTTCTTAATCTATTTTTGACCCAAAACATATATAAAACACTTAAAAAATCATGATAAACCTATCTAGGGGCTCAAAAAACCAAAAAAATCATAAATAAATAAAAAGCCAAAATCAACCGAACTCATATTTGTTTTTTCAGTAACTTTAAAAGTATATAAAAAAAAACACCTAATATGAACTTTTCTCATAAAAAAAATAATTTGACATAAATATTATTTGTTTTGGTGACCTAAATTGATGTCAATGACATGTTTCTTTTTCTATTACTAAAATTCAACGACCTCTCCCCCCGACTCTCAACCCGAGACTAAAAAATAATAAGAATAAATTTTTATACCAAAATTGATTTGAAAAATATTGAGATGTCAAAATTATATAATTTATTTTTTTTTAGTTTAAAAATCAAAGTGTATCTTTTTTAAAATTTATAGAACACCATCCATGTTTGATATATTTTTATTTAGGCCTTTTTTATTTTAATTCTACCCTTCTAAAAGAAATTAAAATCATTTGATTTTCAGTTAAGACTAAATCACCCGAAAAATAATAAGAATAAAAAAAAAAATAAAATTTACAATAAACAGTGAAACCAGTAAAAAACAAAAAAGTCGCACCTTTTAGTTAGTTTAATACTTGATACTTTATTAGTTTTATACTTAATACTTAATGTAGGTATCATGCAACATCAAGTAAATGTGAAGTGGAGGACCCTACAGTACCAAAATTCAATCCCCCATGTGCATTCGGGACAGCAAAATGGGGACACAAAACTGGTTTGACCAGACTGCCCACAACTTTTCTGTTGACATCAACAAAATTTCTTTGGGCAAATCAGTCAAAATACAATAAAGACACGAGCTCTCGGCCAAAGCACCCACTGCAACTGGGCTCTTGTCTTTAACTTTCCCAACCTGGCACCAGCTACGACCTTCTTTCCCTGACCGGAAGCGAGACCTTGAAACAAAAAACACCCAGGAATCGAGAACCCAAATGGCCATTTTTTCCATCCTTCTTTTTTATTTTGTTTTATGCCATTATTTTATTACATGAAGTCAATGGGGTTTCAGAGTCTCCATTCACATTATAATGTTGGAGTTCATGAGATTAACAAATAATTAGATTGCTGATAAATACGTCAACAAGCAGGAATATTAATTAATTAAGCAAGTAAATTTCAGGTGGAGATCTGATTGATCTACACAATAAAAATCCTAAATTTTCAACAAAAGCCCCCAAAACAAAACAAAAAATTAAAAACCAACCCCAGAAAACAAAACCAAGTTTGATTTCAGCTCCCTCTAGTAATCATCTCTTTGTACTTCATAATAGAATTCATCCTCTGCAACTTCAACTGCTGCTTGAACCTATTAATGAAATCATCGGCTTTAGCATCCACTTCAGTGTCATCAAACTCAGTAGAGGTCTTCCCTTCTTTCACGGTAGCTGGCCTACGAGATTCAACTATGTCATCTTCTTCAAAATGGGAAAAAGCAGATTTTGTACTTGCAGATTTCTTCATTTTCTTCGGTAGCTTCTTGGGTACTTCACCAGAAGTTGGCTTCGTGTCTGACTTGGATTTGCTCAGTTTATTTCCTTGTAACTTGCTGTATATCTCCTCAAGAGTCTGTTCTTGATCCTCCTCTTCCTCTTCCTCTAGTTGTTCTTGAAGCTGTCCATCAAGTTCTTGTTTTTGGTCATAAATGTGTTGAGAAGTGAAATGGGCTGGCGTAGTTTCTTGATCTTTGTGGTTATTAGTAATGGTGGGGTTAGTGGGTTCGTGGGATAAGTAATTGTAGAGGTTGATGGACTTGAGCCTCTGCAACATTGAAGGAGATCTAGAAATAGGTGGCTGGTTTTGATTTTGGTGGTATTGATAACCTTGTTGAGGGGTTTGATGATGAAGAGTGAAATGCTGGTCAGATTCTTGAGGTTTTTCAAAAGTTAAGGTTGCAGGTTCTTGGGATCTATAACTATAAAAGTTGATAGATTTGAGTCTTTGTAGTACAGAAGGAGATCTAGCAAGCTGGTGGCCATGACCAAGACCATGACCATTTTGTGCTTGAACATGTCTTTCTTGTTCTTGATGTTGGTCACTAGGTTTGTGGGTGGCTAGGCTTGAAGTAATAAAAATGGTGCCAATCATGAGATTGAGAAGCACAAATAGAACAGTTGGGGTAAGCCAACTATTCATAGAAGCCCAGATTGACATGGATTCTTCAAGCATGATTTTAGGCTGGGTGTGAAGAAATGGTGGAGAGAAAGGGAGATGGGGTTTGTTAATCGCTGTGGGAAGAGAATGGAAGGTAAAGCATTGTTCGAGGAGAAATTTATTGGATGCTCACACTAGTTTTTTTTTTTTTTAATTATTTTAGGGTTAGGAATGCATTTTAATTTTGAGTTTTTATTTTTATTTATTTAGAATCTCGAGGGACACGTTGCAGCTGATAAGTGAACGAAAGGGAAGTGGGTGACTAGATGCAAGTATAAGTGTGAGGCTGTAGTTGTGTTCGTTAAAGGGAAAAAGGGATGGGGACAGGTAAAGATCAAAGAGTAAAAGAGCTCCAACTGGATTTATAAAGCTGGTTTTTGGGGGTAAAATTCCACACTGACTTTAACTATGCTGACTTATTCATTACCTTCTTAATTTCAAACAAAATTACAAAACAGAGTTCATAAAAACCATTCAAAAATCCTCATTCGACGTCAAAAGATGTAAAACGAGATATTTAGACTAATATATATATATATATATATATATATATATAAGAGTTATTAAAAGTGAAGAAATGAATATTGAAGAAATACCTATAGATGATTTTCTAAAAAATATTGAACTTTGGAAAATTTAAAAAGTTAAAAAAATCAGATTTATCATAATTATTTTAATCTTTTCAAAACTAATTTTACAATAAAAACAAAAAAATAAATATTCAGTTTATAAAACATTTTAAAATTATCTAACTTCATTTCAAAAAAATTCTTATAAAAACACTAAGATCAAAATTATAAATATATTCATATTGATCTCGTATAAATTGGAATCAAACCCCTTATCAAAAAAATCTAAATACTTTCATCATAATTGTCCACGAAGATGCTAAATTCCAAAATTTTCATGATTCATTACTAAGTTTCATAGAATCTAGTTTATGCAGTGGTAATGTTTTCTTTGACTGTTATCCAAAATTTACTATATCCCTTAAAGAAAAAAAAAACATCTTACAGAATATGATTTTACATGTCAAAACCTATAACTACAATATGCTTGAAGAATCATTTCTCATAGCCTTGATCTTTAAAATCCATTACAAAGCAATGTTTTTTTTTTTTTTTGCCAATAAACATAAATTCTAATCCTAAAATGCTGAAACCTTACTCCTCCAAACAGATATTTCTAGATCAAATATAATTGTACCCAAATATATTAAGTGGAAAAATATAACCATACCAGAAGACTAGATCCTTGAAGGTGTTACCCAACATGAACCTTTATAACCACCACAACCAAATATCCAACTCAAACAAATAATCCAATATAGTGATGATAAAGTTAAATTGTCCTTCCATAGACATTCAACTAGTTTTAGATTCTTAATTGAACCTTCTGCATCCAGTATAATAAATCTTAAAAGAATTTCTGAGATTCCCTGTTATAAACATGTCTTACCACATAAACGCATCTAAGAAATCGACCTCTAATATTCCTAGCACTAGTTTTCAAAATACAAATTATACTACAAATATGCCTAAACCACTATTTACAAACAATGACTAACATTCTCCACCAATCTCTCCAACATTCTCTTCTATAATAGAGAACATCCAAAATGAGCTGAATATTCTTGAAACAAATTTTGTTATAAACAAAAATATTTTATTCATGATTTTTATCATAACCATAACTCTTAAAAAAGATTTTGGGTTTTCAAAAATTGTATGCATCAAAGAAAGAAAATACAAAAATGTTTTTATGATTTCGTTGCATTGCATAAAATATAAATCTTATTCTTTAATTGCTTTGAAATGTATTATGTGTTTGAAAATCATATTACAAATTTATTTGCAAAACAAGCTGTCCCATTACATTTAGAAAGAAAACCTTCATTTGGGAGTTAGTAAACGGCACTCCTATTGAATCTAAGCATCTTCCTCTGAGAAACCTCAAAATCTCAGAATAAACGGACACTAGAAGTTGCTCCTTACAAATCTTCAAATGCAAATGTTACCATCAATACCAAACACATCAAGCCCGTTTGGCTACGAGGTAGAGTTTGCTTTTCTTCAAAAACGCACTGAGCAAATGTTTGGTTAAGAAAAAAAAGTTGTTTACTGTACATGGATCCCCTAATAAATTACGTGCGAGATGCAGGGAAATGGAAAGCAGCAAATTGCTGCTTTCTGCGCGACCAAAGTGATTATAGGCTACTGTTCAACGAACAGTGAAGCGTGCCGCCACTGTTCACTTAACAGTTTTTTTTTTTTGTGTGAAAACAGTGGAGGTATGCATCCACTGTTCAGTGAACAGTGGAGCATGCCTCCACTGTTTGCTGAACAGGTTTTGTTTTTTTTTTTTTTTAACCAGTGTAGTTAATTGATTTCACTCGTACTATTCACGTGAACGTGAACAACAATTTTTTTTTTTTAAAAAAAATAGTTTAAGGTGAATTAAATTTACTCGTATTGTAATCTTAATTTTATTCTTAATAATATTTTATCTAATTTTGTAGTTCTTGTTGGATGAATTTTGTACGTAATGGAATTGTAGATAGTTTTTTGTTAAAGTAATTTTTTATATATAAAGTGTGATTTATATCATGATGTAATAGCAATAGTTAAATCCATAAAATTTAAATTAAAAACCATCAATATTAATATATATTTTTTAAAATTATTTTATAACCTCAATTTCAAAAGCATTCTTAGGCTCCGTTTGTTTGCAGGAAAGTTGTTTCCTTTTAGAAAGTGAATTCTGGGGAAAGTGAATTCCTGGAAAGTGAATTCCGGGAAAGTAGTTTCTGATGTTTGGCAGTATTATGAAAAATGAACGGGAAAACACTTTCCAGTGTTTGTTTGTGTTATGGAAAATAAACTGTAAAATAATTTATTAATGAATTAATTTTTTTTCAGGTTTATCTAATATATATAAAATATTTAATATAAATATTTAATCACTTACAATAAAAAAATAAAATCTAAAAAGTATAATGATGAATTTTTTTATTATTGTTATATGCTATATTCATAAGTTCACAACGATCAATAAGATCAATCATTTTAATTTTTAAAATTATCAAACAATTAAATAAAAATAAGTTTCGAAAATCATCCGCATGCAGCAACACAACACACGATCGAGTTCATCGCTAGGTTCAATTCTATACTATTTTGATTTGGCAAGGCGGTCCATAATATGTTATTAAACACATAATTTATAATTGAAATTACAAATATAAACTATAATTATATATATAAAAAAAACCCACCCCCGGCTCTTGCATTGCAATCCCAACCGTTCCCCAACTCTCTCCCATAAATTAAAAGACAACAATTTCCGGTTTCTCTGTTATCTCATTTCATTTCTGTAATTCCCTTCTTTCGGTTTCCCCTCCCCCTCTGTCAATTTCCCTTGGTTTTCCCTCTGTCAATTTCCCATGATTTCTTTATTTTTCTCTCATTTGATTTCTCCCCCGGTTTCCCCTCTATCGGTTTCCCCTAATTCTCTAATTCCCCTGAGTAGTTTCTGTAATGGCACTGTCTTTGTAAAGCAAAGTGGTGCTGTCAAACTGCTGCATCTTGTCTCTCCACTTGGGGTGCACTGGTTTGGCTTCTAGTGGAGCCAGGAATTTTGATTTTACAGCCTATGGGGAGGCCCAGATTTCATTGGCTGGCTTTAATTTGTGATTTCATTAGTCTCAAGACACAATCTTAGCCTTGTTTGAATGCATTCTGGGCTTTAATTTCTCTCGCCATTCCCCTGTTCTCAAGAAGCAGAGCAACATCACAGATCAATTCTTCTTGCTTCTATTGTTTTCGGAGAGAAACCAGAGAAAGAGAGATTTGACGAAGTATTTCCAGAGATGTGTTTTTTGTAAATATGGAAAGTGTTTTCCTTTCCTTGTGGAAAGGAAAACACTTTCCTACGATACAAGACAGTTTTTTCCTTTGACCGGAAAAAACTTTCCTTTGACCAACTTTCCGGGTGGTTGCCAAACGTAGGAAAATGAGGAAAATGGATTCTTAGAATTTGGTTTCCTTGAAACAAACAAGGCATTAATCAAACACATTAAAACTACTTTTTCTTCAACCTCAATTTCAACTACAGCTTTAACTAAACACCTATTTTTTCAAATCAATCTCAACTAAAAGTACTTTTTATAAAACAACTTTTTTCAAACCATAGCCACAACAGCTACAGCAATACCGAACACACTCACCATCTAGCAAAAAAGACTTTATAAATACCACCTTTAACACCACAGAAAAGCAATTGACCAAACTTGAAAAGCATATCTAGAAGTTTTTAGTCTCTCTTATTGAAACTTCATCAAAGCCTATTGACTAAAAACTTAGAAATCCAGTTTTCGAACCATATTAGGTTACCAAAACTAGTCAAACCCAAATTAAAACAAAAAAAAAAATTACTTCCTCAAAGCTATCAAAGACCATCTCAATCACCTTGAAGCTTTATCTTCCACCTTAATTGCTCTTAATACAACCCAAATCAGTAACCATTATCCAACCTCCACAAGTCATATCAACATTATCCAAAATAACCACATCTAAACTTCATATGAAAAAACCTTTCATGAAAAAAGTCCTAAAATCAATAAACTAATTTGGAGAAACCCTAAAACATATGTTGCACCAGATATAACAATTCAAAATGAACCAACCATCATAAACCAACATAGATTCAATGTCTCTTCCCTCTATAAATAGAACATAGATGGAATATCTTAATACAATATCCTAAACACTTTAAAACAAATAACAATGATTTTCAATGCCCATAAAACCCAAACTATAACCTTAGACAAAGTTATAGTTAAACATTTTATAATTGGTTTTTCTAACGAGTTAAAAGGATAGTGGGATTACAATCTCACTGAAATACCACACCTTGAAATCTTAAATTCTATCTAAATGACTGAAGACCAAATACCTATCCTAGATTCTAATGAAAACATCATTCAAATACAGTTTCAACCATTATCTTAACCATTTTCTTATATTTTATAGACAAAAATGTTAAACTCCTTTTAAACCTTAGATTAAAAAAACTCAGTAATTTTCAATGGTACAAAAATACTTTCTTTACTTGTATCATGATCTGAGAAGCCTCAAATCAACCATTCTGGAAAGAAAAATTACTTATTGGTTTACCAACTCTTCTAGGAGAAAGAGTAAAAAATAAAATCAAAGACACATTTGTTACAAAAACCATTCCATATAACCAATTGACTTATGGTGGGCTTGTTAGCTTTACATAAAAGGGAGGTCTTTAGATATATCAAAACTTTAAACTCCAAAAACACCTTACATGGGAGATGAGAAGATCTAGATAGGAACTAAGTAGTTTTTTTCAACAATTTGACTTATATATAAAGAAGACAATTTGTAGTAGAAATTGTTCCAAACCCAAGACAAAACTCAATAAACCACCTCATAAAAAATTAGCCCACAAATACAGAAAAGGTTTTTGTACCAAAATTAAGCTCTACCATAAAAAGACCAATAAAAACCCACAAAACCTTCTCAGTCAAAACCCAAACCCAAATTTGACCTTAAAGTCATTACCTATTATAAATGTAGCCAGAAAGGTCATACCTCTAGGTTTTGCTGAGTAAATACCAAATTTCATGAACTTCAATTAGAAAAAAAAAAGTCACTCATCATATCCAAACCCTTTTGATTAAAGCCATTGAATCTGAGACAAACTCTTCCAATACTTCTAAAGAACCCTTCCAAATAGATGAGTTAACAATATCTAGTTTTGACTTAGAAAATTCAACCCATACTACTTCAAAACAAATAAATGTAGATCATGAATTTATTCTTGAAGCTATCAAAAATCTTGATCATCCTTAATTATATATATATATATATATATATATATATATATATAAAACAACCTATCTAAACAAACGCGTGAGTAATTTTGATAAACCAAAAACACATAAACCTATTAAAAAAAAGTATTGTTACCATTAACCAGCACAAAAACATATGACCTTACCAAAATCCTTAACAAGAAAAAGAAATCTAAACACGTTGCTACTATCCAGAATTATAATATGAAATCAAAACTTTTAAGACTAAACTACAAAACCTCAAACAAACCCAATAAAAATACTCTACTATTTTACAACAGCTTATTACAAAGTTAGAGAGCCAGTTTGATTCTGAACTAGAATCAGAATAACAAACCTTAAACAGTCATGCATTGTCAAATATTGAGTATGTTCCTGAAGACTTTCTGCATGTTTTAATTTAAATTACTTCAAAAAAGTATAGCATAAAAATTACATTGATCTTTTCAAATGAATTTAAAATAAAAACTATTATCTTGTTTGATAAAGGTGCAAAGTTGAATTCTATTAAAGATGAAATAGTTCAAAACGATTTCTACAAAACACTTCTGAAAAACTTTACGCAACAAATAATACTAAATTAGTTATTGAATACAAAACTCAAGTATCAGTTTTTAATAATGAATTTACCTTTAAAATTTATTTGTTATTACAAATGATATTAATCATATTGTTATTCTTAGCATTCCTTTTATTGACATGATTATTCTTTACAAAACGCCTCATGAAAGTATTATTTTAAAAATCAATGGTTTGAAACTTGTTTTTCCTTTCTTAGAAAAACCAAAGACTAGGAATTTAAATTTGATCAAACCATATTTTATTCATACTGATCATATCAATGCATTAATCTAAGGAAACCATATTCATCTCATGCATCTTAAACATAATGATTTTTACAAAAACAAAATGAAAATCAGTTACAAAGTCCTGTTTTACAAAAAAAAAAAAATCAGATTTTCAAAACAAAATTGAAAAACAAATTGTTCTAATTTACCAAATGCTTTTTGGAAGAGAAAACAACATGTTGTTAACCTTTCACATGATAAAAGATTTAATAAAAAACAAATACCTACAAAAGTAAGACTTATTTAGATGAATGCTTAATTAAAACAACATTGTAGACTCAAAATTCAGAATTTAGAGTCTAAAGGTCTTATACAAAAGTCCAAGTCACCCTGGTCATATGTAACTTTTTATGTTAACAAAAATTCTAAAATTGAATTAGGCACATCAATGTTTGCTATAAATTACAAACCTTTGAACAAAGCTTTAAAATGATCAGGTATCTGATTCCAAACTTGTTACAAAAATTACACTTTACATTTATATTTTCAAAGTTTGATATGAAGTCAAGATTTTGAAAAATCTAAATTCATCCAAAAAACCATTACAAAATTGCATTCATAGTTCCTTTGGGTCCATATGAGTAGAATTTAATGCCATTCGATTGAAAAAAATACTCCCTTGAAATTTTAAAGGATTATGAATGATATTTTTAATTTATATTCAAAATTATGCATAGTTTATATTGATGATGTTCTTATATTTTCCAATTCCATATAACAATATTTTAAACATTTACCAACAGTCTTTTATGCTGCAAAACATAATGGTTAAATTGTTTCAAAATTAAATATTTCTCTTTTTCAAACTCGTGTTTATTTTCTTGATCATAACATTTTCCAAGAAACTATCACACCTATTGAAAGATCACTTACATTTGCTAGTAAGTTCCTTAACAAAATTCTAGATAAAACCCAGCAACAAAGGTTTTAGAAAGTCTTAATTATGTTTTAGACTTCCACCCTACTTTAAGCAGAATTGCAAAACCCTTACATGATAGGTTGAGAAAGAATCGTATTCTATGGTCTGATAAAAACATAAGAATTATTCGACAGATTAAAAAACATGTCCAAGAAATTCCTTACTTGCATATTGTCAATCTCTTAGCTCCTAAAATAATTGACATAGATGCTTTTGAGTTAGGGTATGGGGTTATTCTTAAGCAAGTGCAAAATAACAAAGAATAAATTTTTTTAATTTACATCTGCATACTGGAAAGATTATCAAAAGAATTATTCTACTATTGAAAAAGAACTTTTCATTATGTTATGCATTACAAAATTCCCAAGGGATTTATTAAATAAAAATTTTCTTTTACGAATTGATTTCAAATAAGCAAAAGGAGGTTTTACATACAGATGTTCAAAACATTGCTTCAAAACATATTTTTTCTCTATGGAAAGCTATACTTAGTATATTTGATTTTGATATATAATTTATAAAAGAGATAAAAATTGTATTTTCAATTTTCTAACTAGAGAATTCCTTCAAAATAGATCCTAGTACCACCAAAGTCCAAAGGCAAAGGCCTCCAACAAAACCTAGATTCTCCAAAATCTCAAAACCCTACAAAACTCTTACTTCAGTTATTTCTTATGCAAAACCAATTAAATCTTGGTATGAAGCAGTAACTAAAGATGAGGAGACATAACATTCTTCGCAAATATAAAATTGTGTAGAATCCTTATCCAAACCCTCAAAATTACTTTCTGCTTTACAAAATATAAGCCAACAATCATTGTAGGAAAATAATTCCTTATAACTAATTTCAAAATCCAAAGCATGTTCTTCATCTAAAAAAACCCCTGCTACAACCTTTTTAAAATACAAATCTTCATGTTCTCAAATAGATTGATCTTAAAAAAATTCAAAAGCAAAATCTGAATGCATTATCAAAAATAATTTTCATAATGTTTTAACTATTGAAAATGGATGCTTCCATCTTGATCCAAATTTAACAGCATCAAAGATTTTCCCTTTAGGCTAATATTTTAAACCTTGGAATTTTAAAAAACTTCAGCCTTATTACATGACAATTCTTGAAATCACATGTTCAACTAAATTCAAACATTTTAAACTCCACCAAAATCATTTTGAACCTACATATTCCACTTGTATTAACCAAAACATCTTTTACCCTGTTAATTTATTTTTAATATTAATATAATATTAGATTAATGAATCTAGAGTAAAGATAAGGTTTACAGGATAAAAATACTTTGCAAAAAAAATTATAAAGTTGTTTTAATTGTCATAACTCATTTTTGGGTTATTCCTCAAAATTTACCCTTTTTTCTTTTAAAATAAATAATAATAATAATAATAATAGCAAGAGGATTTAATTATTTTTAAGAGTTAATTTTGGTCAAATTAAAGGATTTAATTAAGTGCAATGAATTAATTATACTTTCAATGGGTCAAATTAATTTTATTAGGGATTTAATTAATGAAAAAATAAGTTTGGAAGCCTAATTTGAGCTTAATTGAGAAGATTGAAATTTTAGACCAAACTTAATTTTTATAAAGTTAATTGGTTCAAGTTAGGGGTAAACTTGCAAGAAAATTGGAAGTTTAGTGTCATTTGGGGGCTAAATTGAAGAAATTCACAATCAAGATGTTGTGATGTCCCGATTACACAAATTAATTACCCTAACTTAAACAAATAAGATAGTATAAAGCAAATAAAGCATCCATGAGAAAGATCTAGTTCAAGTATTTATGTTAGATGATTCAAAGTTGGGGGGTTTTGAGGTTATTTAGACTATGCTATGGTAAGCAGAATAAAATAATCAAGCTGAATTAAATAAATTTAAAACTTATCAAGAGAAAAATCCTGGTCTCAAATAAACGTTCACCTATGAAAATCAAAATTAATCATTGAAATGATACGTTAATTTATATTTTGAATATCTATCTTTTTTTAACATTAATCAATTAACTGATTTGCTATGTAACCAACTCTAACCATTAAACAACTACAATATCCATACTAGTAATATAATTTAATGGCAACCTTAATAACTAGATAAGTTGATAAATCTAGACAATGTAATTATCTATAGTTTGGAAAAATGCCATAAATTCAGTAATCGATTGTGATGATATTCTAAAAAATAAATAGCTTAGGAATAAAATTTATATCTTTAATAATTAGTTAATTTTTTAATTTTGATAATCTAATTATTTTTTCTAGTCGAAATAGCTAATTTCTAGAATGACTTGAAAATATTATTAAAAGAAACCAATGATTTTTTAATCAATTTTCATAAATATCACCAATTAATAATGTTCCAAAAAAATCAGATAAATAAGTAAAGCTTATGCCTTGTAAATCGATAATTGAGCTCACTGGACTCTTCCTCTGAGCTAGACCCATAAAACCTGGGTCTAAATATATTGTCTGAGACAGTTGGGTTTGTAGCCTTGATAACAAGGTTTTTTTAGGCCTTTTAAACTTGAATTTATCAGATTGATTTTTCAAATTTACAAGGATCCAATTGGACACGTCCATTGAAGTGCCCCAAGAAGAATCAATGTCTTCCCCAATATCTTACACAAGCACATGATTTCTATCACCAGATGAGTAATAATAGCCTGAAAATGATATTTTGTTTGTTCTCCATATAAACACCAAATTAATATAATTTCTGGTGAAAAATAAAATTTGACTCAACAAGGCTTCTTCAAAATCACACAATGCAACAGGATCATTTGAAATCTCATCCTTAAACGTTCTTAGTTTCATCTCGTTCCTTGCCCACTATCTTTCGCCTCGTCCCATTTAGAGAAGCATCTCTGCAAACATTAGTTAGATCATCTCCACTATATCCCTCCATCCTGCGAGCAACTTCACCGCTGTTTATATCTGCGGCCACCTGTATTATAACAACGTTAATCAACGTGTACTCTTTATGGCTGCTCCACACTCATCAAATGGACTCGCATGGTTTCAATAGCAAGAGTAAAGAATATAGACTATAGAGGGCCTAAATCAAAACAGAAATTTGATTTGTCTCTATCGTCCTAAATTTTCAAACATCCATTTGTTGCAACATCAAGCCTCTCATGATTCCTTGATTTTCAATTACGTCATGACAATTATTAACAAGGAAAGCCATCAACTGATTAATTAAAGAAAAGTATGCTGAGGTCTGCTGAAAATTACATCCAAAGTTTTTCATAGGTTACCATGCAAGAGCAGATTATTAGAAGTGCAAATTATTAAGATCGCTGACTGGATATATAGATGATAAACACAACAAATCAATGGAAACAAGTTCCATGTAAATGACAGACCTGTTATTTCTAGCAGCAGCCAATGAAGCCACAACCTCTGCAGAAAGAACATATATGGGTCCATAAGCATGCAAGAAGTACTCTTTTCCAATCAGATGTCCAGATTTCTCATACCTGAAGTTGTAAATTACCTAAATCACGTAACCAGCAAGAGCTCATAACAACAAACTGTACAAAATAATCACAAATCCAACAGTAAAAATAATATGCAATAACTGGGTACCACTTCTTATGAGGATCAGTGATAACTGGTCCTTTCTTCATGCATCAGATATAAGTTAGTGAATGGATTATTTCCTTAGCAAGAAGAGTTGCAAGGCAATCTAACATAGCACAAATATCAATGTTAATTAATCGCAGTTATCTCACTAATAAATCATTACATATGCTACTATATACCTGGACGCAAATAGATATTATCATCAGCTTTGACAGGCTGAAAGCTGAAAGGCTGTTTTGAAATAGGCCAACGCAATGACAGAAGAAAGGTATTAGAAAACTTAAGGTCGAAAAAGGAACTGTTATGCTTTGTATGGGAGCTTTAGATATTCTTCCTCAACATCTATGAACATGAAATCTTTGTACTTGTCCACCTCTTTCTCAAGCAGGGCCATTTTCTTTGCTTTTGACCGTCCTTTTACGAACCTAAATGATAAACCAGTAGCTTGCTCCAACTTGCCATAGAGCAGTAGTGAACTTGGCCTTTTCAATATGATCAGTGCATGATCAGTTCGTAAGAAACCAAATTTTAAGGCAAAGAGTCACAGCAGAATAAAAGAAACTAACGGAGAAATAGATGAAGAAGCAATATAACCAAATTATATTTGAGTAAGAAAAATAATGATCTTACTTAAACGATGTTATCTGCTCAGATAGAAATTGATAACATGTAGCCCTTGACCTTCCAAATGAAGATCTCATAGAGCTGGGATTATCATTGGTCATCATTGCCAGCAAGTTTCTACAATGATATATTTTAGTTGAACAATGTTACAGGCTCACAGAGCAAATATAATCTATGATTAGACCTTCCAATTGAAGATCTCATAGAGCTGGTATTATCATCAGTAGGCTCCTCAAGACTCAAAATCTCAAAAGCAAAACAAAAAATCTTATACAAACAGCGTTAGAGGCTCTGACAGAAGTTGATAACATCTATTCCCAGACCTTCCAATTGAAGATCTCACAGAGCTGGGATTATCAATGACATCATTGCCAGTAAGTTACTCAAAACTTAAAAATATAAAAGTAAACCAAAATATTTTAGTCAAACAATGTTGCAAGCTGAGAGAAAAAATAATAAACATCTATTACTAGACCTTCAAATTGAAGATCTCATAAAGCTGGGATTATCAATATATAGTCAGCATAGCCAGATCCTCAAGATTTACAATTATGAAAATAAAATGAAACATCTTACTAGAACAATGTTATAGACTCAGAAAGAAATGGATAACATCTATTCCTGGACCTTCCAATTGAAGATCTCATAGAGCTGGGATTATCAATGACATCATTGCCAGAAATTTCCTCTCAACGCTCCATATTTTAAGAGTAAAATGAAATACGGTGTACTCAAACAATGTTATAGGCTCAGAAAGAATTCCTAGACCTTGTATTTGAAGATCTCATCGAGCTGGGATTATCAATAACATTATTTCTGAGCCTATAACATAAAATGAAATATCTTCTCGTACAATGCTATAGGCTTGGACATAAAATGATAACATATACTCCTGGACCTTCCAATTGAAGATCACATGGAGCTGGGATTATCGGTGACATCATTGCCAGCCAAGTTCCTATAGACATGAAATTATAGAAGTACAACTTTACTAGAATGTACAGTAACAGAGAGAGGCATGGTATTCATTTCTCCTCCCATTAATTCATGGCCCCCATTTGGTTCTTCACGAATTGTAATGAGATGAGGACGCGATTTCCATTTAATAAAATTCAGATTTTGATTATTATGAAATGCAATCTACTTGGCTTAAACAGAGTAATTTCCTCAACTTAAAATACAATTACTCATTTTTATAGGATTACTTTATACAGCAAGACTCCAAAACAAAACAGAATAGCATATTTATTAATAGATCATCATCACTGTTCTTGATAAAAAAAAATACCTCTCAAAGCTCTCGACTTTCTACGCAAAAGTCATGGTCTTACCTCAAAAGTCCATCTGGGTCACAAGGAAACCAAGTACTTCTAAGTGCAGCCCGGCGATCACCGGATTGAAACCCGGTTTGAGTCCCAACAAACCCAAGAAGTTTAGGCCTGTCAATCAATGCTCCGTCTACCCGAACCAGAATAAAATGCTTGAAAAGTGTCCTCAGATTTGCCACAACGAAAAACTGGAACAGGTTTGAGCCAGCAGATCTGAGATAGCGATCCCAGAAAGGCCAGTGACAAGAGATATCAGTGAAAAGACTAGAAAAGGTAGAGGGTAACGGGTTGAGAGAGGGATAGAGTTGGGTTTTGAGGTTTTGGGATTGTTGGTGGTTGGGATGGCGGAGGAGAGGATGAGATGTAGCGGTGGGAGAAGAGTGGCATTTGATTTTGTGGAGAGCCACCGTGTTTGGTTGAACTGGAAGAGCGGAAGTGCGAAACAGGAGTAGAAGCAGGGTTCTGAGGATGTTGTAAGAAAATTCAAACTAACAATGCTACGCTGTGATTTAATTTATGTTTTTATTTGACTGCACAATGAAATAAACTTTTTTTAAAAACAAAAATATTCATAAGACTTGTACAGTTGTACTCTCAGTCTCAGGGCAGGGCATTTTCAAGGGAGCATGAAGCAGGCTCTGAAATACAAAACCCGAGGGCGTTGGATAGTTTTTGCATGGATGCATGGATGTATCTAAAGCATCCAAACAAAAAGGTCATTAGCTACTTTCACAGGTGAAAAGCAAAAACAAAAACTCTCAAGAAGCCAAAAGACCAACCGATCCCATCCAAAGAGGTTTTAGAAATGTCCTCGTATTCTGGGAGGAGAGAGTTGTCTGTTTGTAACGAGGGAGGGGCCTGCAAGTGGGACAAGAATGAAGAAGATTCATATACCTAGAGTAGGCATTTGTTTGTGTTTCTAAAGTGATTTAAAAAAAATTCAATTTTTATTTTATTTTTTATACATTATTTATTTTAAATTATTTTTTTAATATTTTTATATCATTTTAAAATATTAATATCAAAAATTATTTTATATATCACTTATAGAGTAAATGGTTGTTTAATTAATCCTTGTGTTTTTTGTAAGGGAGGGAGGGTTTGCTGTCATTTCAGTTCCTGTTTGGTTGGTTTTTTTAATTACGGCATGCCATCTTTTCTTTTGGTTTTGAGGGTGTGGTTAGGTTTCTCTTGCAGCTCTTTTACGTTTGTTTTAGGATCCCTGCTGTCTATTAGGCTGTTTGCTCTCTTTTCTTTCCATTTCATTTCCAGTCATGGTTTCATATGCTTCTCCTTTTTTGCAACCTTTCCTTTGTTACTCTTTCTTGTTGCAGCTCAGTGTTTAATTTCCCATACTGTTTTAGAGGAATAGCTTTTGCCTCGCCTTACTGGGGATATTAATTTGTTTAGTTTATATAGTTCTTTAATTCATTGCCAGGTTCTTCGTCGTCTCTTTTCTTTGTTTTTTTTTTTTTTTCCCCGTCTTGGTGGGTGTTCCTTGATTTGTCATCAGTTGTCTGTCTGACACTCGATAGTTTTTTTAGCTTTACATGTTGTCTTATGCTTTTTTCTTTCGTTGTGGACTTCTGTTTTTGTGTATACAGAACTTCCGTTTCTTTGCAGGTTCATTTTACAGAAAAAGAGACGAGGCTTCAAAATTAAAGCATGCACATAGCCATCTGGATCTTCTAATTATCGTGCATGCATTACATTCAAAAATACTTTTGCAAAAGTTAGTACAGAAGACAGTTTGTGGCTTTATATTTTCATATTTCTTAACATGCAATTCCAGTTTAACGAAGTCAGAATTCCATCCTAACTGTTAACGCATGCAAGATGCATCAACCACAGATAAGCCCAAGTTGCTGCTGACGTATTTGTTTAGCCCAGGAGAAATATAGCCATGCGATGTGTTTGGTACATAAATCAGCCACGAGAACTAGAAGCAAGTGTCATTTGCTAATTTTACTTTCTCGAAGTTACTAGTTCGAGTTTCACAAACCTTAAAATTATTGAAATTTTACATGGTTATTAATTTTAGAATCCATAAAATTAATTAAAATATAAATAAATTAACTCGGATACCCACATTATATGTCATTTGTCCATGGTTGGTTGCTGCATGAAGTTGTAGGGGAAGAACAAGCTTTTTACCCCAAATTAACCTATAGTGGGTTCATAACAAGGATAAAAGAAATTTGGAATCGCAATTTATAAAGTTGAGGTGGATGTGCTAAGAATGGAGAGAGCCAATCCTGAGTGAAATACAAAGACTCTTTCTTTCTCAGGTTGAGGAATGAGTCAGAATGCTGCTAGGTCTCGTTGCTTTTATGGCCTGGAGTATAAGAAATCCATTTCTAATCTTCAAGACCAGTGGATCTCCATGCTCATTAGAGAGCACAGGTCCTATACCAGATCTCTAATACTAGAATCGTGAGATTCAGACCAAATATGGGTTCAGACCGACTTCTATAGGCACCCTAAACTCCAGTTTTCAGCTTAAAGGTCTTTGCCGTTGTCGAAATCTAAGGAAGCATTTACTTTTCACTCTTGCAAGTCAACTGTTGGGGAATTAAGATGCAAATAACTTATGGTTGGCCTCTGTCTCCATGTCAGATTAGGGAAGAAAATTGCTGTGAGTTTTTTTTTTTTTTTTTTTTTAGAGTTACTACTGATTTAAGATGTAGAGCTTAAGCTTTTTCTCGGGGCTTGCTTTTTCCTTCTTCTTTTTTTTATTCTTTTGATCCTTTAAAAAATGAAAAGAAAAATTCAAAATACAAGATATAAAGTCTAGAAGATTATTCAAGTTGATGGTAAAATACCAAAATGACAAATAAAAAAGTTGGGGAATCAACATGTATAAGATTGAAAATTTTAGTAACCTAATTCTAAAAGATAAACAACCTATTTGGTGAAAATATTTTTATTTGGGATAAAAAAATAGAAATTTGAATAGGTGAAGAATCAATAAGAATTTGGAAGGTTTGATTAATTTTATTCATGACTTAATTGCAAGGAAAATTAATATTTGAAGTCAATTTAGCCTTTAATTGGAAGAAATTAAAATCTGGAGGTCGTTTTGTAATTTGAAAGAATTAATTTGGTCAAATCAAGGGCTTAATTGTATAAATATTGAAGTTTGATGGGCAATTATGGACTTGATTAAAGAAATCTAAAACCAAGAACTAAACTAAAAAAGGCTAAGATTATAGGGGTTGAAATTAACCAAATCAGGATCCAAATTGAATAAAATTGAAAGTTTGATGGTCAATTAAAGGGTCCAAGTGCACAAATCAGAAATCAATGATCAAGATGAAAATGGCACTAAACTTTGGAGCTGATGATTGAGTTTGGCAAGGGAGAAATTGCATGAAAATAAGAGTTTGGGAGGAAATTCAATTAAAAACAATTGGAAGAATATGGGTTAAAATGAAATATATCAGATTCCAATTTAAAAACTCTAATTTCTAAGGTTTAACCTAAACGACGCATCATTCAACCATTATTTAGCTCATTCTTTGACAGTTTTAGTTGATCGAGTAGGCACTTTCAAGTGAATAAATATGGTGTTGTCAACCACATTTGACCTATAACCACCACCATTCAACTTACAAACACTCCCTCTACAAAGATCAGCTACTCTCATCAAACATTTACATCTTATTTTCTTCAATAAATTCAATAACATCTTGTTCTCGATCAGCCATCATACTTCAATCCTTATTAGTGGGCTTTTATCAAAGGTTTGTCATGTTTCTCTCAAGAACAAAAGGCCAGAAACAAGCTCCTTGGTTTTCAAGTTTGAAAAATCACCAAAACCTTAAAAAACTTAGTTTATTGCAAAACTACCATTGAAAAACCAACATAATTACAAACTAGAACCCTCTCATTTTGATCAAATAGCTAAACTTTGATCAATCTATGTTTGAACCCTCTTATTCTAAGGTTGTTGTCTTTTAGATAAAAATAATTATATAAGTCACAAAATAGAGAGCTAGCATTTTATGCATAGTAATCCTTCTTTCTTAAATAGGGATTTAGAATATTTTTCACTTGTGGTTCGTGTATATTACCGTTGAAAGCTGGATAATTGGATGACTTGTAGTTTTTAACAACTCAGCCTTTAAATAATTATTCAAAGTTAAAGAATATCAAATCTTCAAGTAATAAATCATCAAACAACTCTAGATCTATCTGATGAAATCATAGAAACTCTCGAATAATCTTGTTTTATTGTTTTCAATGTGTATGATATTCGGGACCCAACATAAGCTCCAAGTGGTCAAAAAGACATGGGAAAAACTATGATGGAGGAGCAGCCGTGTACATCAACCAAAAAGACAAAAAAAATACAATTTCTACCTCTTGAATGATCGAACAAAACTAAGCAAAATTTTATTGCGAGAATGAACAAAATTTACTAGGAGAAATATTGTTCAAGTCTACAGTAAAAACTTGACCTATTTTAGTTTTTTTATTTTATTTTAATAACATTCTCTTTGAATGCATAAAAGGGACATCTCATTCACTTCATTTTATGTCAATTGTATTTAAAAAAAAATGAATGTAATTCAAAATGATGTTGTGATTATGGCATATAGATTAACTACTAGTTATTCTACCCACGTTTTGCCACGAGTTGGATAATGGTTTTTTGGAAAAATAATAATTATGCAAGCTTTTCAAATGTGTTTTTTAATTCTAATTATAAATCAAAGGGCATATGCATAGATTTAATTAAATATATTGAGAATCATCTGTGCTAATAAATGCAAAAAATAAATTGTTAACGTTTCTATTCAACTCGCCTTGCTGCAGGTCGAATAATTTTTTTTTAATGTGTCGCACGTGTGCGGCGTCGTGGCGATCGTACACCCTCAAGGAAAAAATCGGAATATTATATTCCTGGAAAATATAAGGAGAGACAAGGCAATTCTTGTCTCTATATGTGAAAATATGGACTGGGTGTCGCCACCTAGTATTCTGGTTACTAGGAACCTTAACTAGTCTTTAGAGATCGGGTACGGAGACTGGTTGCGTAAAGGGAAGGTATTAGCACCCCAACTACGCCCTATCTAAGGTAGGCTGCATTGTTTTAATGTCTGATAAAATCTAAAATCGTGTTGTGGTTTTTTTATTTTGTTGGTTCGTTTACGGTTTAAGAAAAGTCCTCCTCTGTAAGGAGATCCTTATCTTTATCGGGTAAAAAAAACTAACTATTTGAAGTCGTCAAAAGAAAATATCTTTTTAATATCAGGAATACGATTTACGTATAAATTCATAATCCCTGATACTAAAATCAAACAAAATAAAATATTTTGTTGTTTTTTGAGATTTTGGCCAATGTTCTTTTGACTTTAATAAACTGGTTATTAAAGCCAAAATGCATGCTAAAATAATGTTTTTTGCATATGAAAAATACGATATGAGTTTTTAGATTTGAGACACTTGGCCGTATGCACAAAAACATTTTTTTTTTATCTTTTTTCAATTTTTTTTTATTTTTGGAAGTTTTTGCCGAAAACCGGGTATTTTAATACCGGATTTATATTTTTACGATGTAAAAATACTGCCCGATATTAATCAAAATGACATAAAAAACTACGCGGAAAAATTATAAAATGCTGAAACAAATATTTTTGATTTTTTTTTATGCATGTGTGAACAGTACCGTATGAACAGTGATAACCGAAAACCGGGTATTTTAATACCGAAGTTATGTTATTGTGATATAAAAGACAGACTGATATTAAATAAACATTGATAAAAGAAATGTGCTGGAAAATAAATATATAACAAAAAAAAATAAAATAAAAAAAATTATATGGGCCGAACCCGGCCCAAATGCATGGGTGGGGCCGGCCAGGCCCATTTACATGGGTTGGGCCGGCAGCCCAGCCCATGCTGTATTTTGCAGCAGAACGTGAATTATTCACGTTCTGCATGCAAGTGCAAGGTGGTGGGGCAGCAGGAGAAGAAAATGATCGGGGAGCAAGAGGGTACCCGGGGTGGCGTCGAGGCGGTTTTGGCGGAGGCGGTGCTGCTGTCGCGGTGGTTCCAGCGGCGGTCCTCCTTCTTTCTCTTTCTCTCTGTTTTTTTGTTTCTCTTGTTCTCTCCTCTGTCGCGTCTCTTTCTTCTTCTTCTTTTTCTGTTTTCTCGTTTTGTCTCTCTCGCCTCTCTCTCTCTTTCTGTTGTTAAAATCCTTCCCCTTCTCTCCCTCTTTTCTGCTCGGTTTTTTCTCTCTTTTTTCTTCTCTTCGCCACTGTTGGCCGCCCCTCCACTATCCGTTCAATGGATAAAAAGGAGGCAAGTGGGCGTCGAATGGTAGGCGTCTTATTGCGCCAAATCCGGGAAAGAAGTTCGGCGAAAAGTGGAGAAGAAAAAAATTCTTCTCCCCTGTTCTCTGCGTGCGCAGGGAAGAAGATGATGGTGCCGTTTCAAAACGGCACCGTTTTGGGTTTTTTTTTTTTTTTTTTTTAAACAGTGAATGAAACGGCGCCGTTTTGGTCAAACGCGCCGTTTCATTTAAAAGGAAAAGGCGCCAAAACGCGTGATTCAAAGCAGGCCCTAATTTGCGCGCGTTTTCAATTTAGTCCTTGGTCTCGGATTTCTTCAATTAAGTCCCTAATTGGCCATTAAACTTCAATATTTATGCAATTAAGCCCCTGATTTGACCAAATTAACTTCCAAAAATTATAATTTGACCCAGAATTAATTTCTTCCAATTAAAGCCCAAATTAACTCCAAAATCAAATTTTCTTGCAATTAAAAACTCCATAAATTCAATTAAACCTTCAATAAAATTTAATTGAGTCCATAAACTTCTAATTTTGCATTTTTCTTTCTCAAATTGAATTTTCTTTATCATCGCGGCTCTCATCAGTCAATCATATACTGTCAAAAATTAATTTTTATATTTTTGAACATCCTCAATCAATTTTTGAACATTTTTAGGGCGCTCTGGCATTTTTTCACTGTTATATTTTTTGATAATATATTTTTTTGATTTTTTTGTATTTTATTATTTTTTATGTGGGGATCCAAAAATGGGTTACAACATAATGCAAAAGAATTAATGTGTCAGTGTTATTAGCATGTTTTATGACATCGACTATAAAATATAACCATGAATCAAAAGGTCAATGATTACATATAATAAAATATAGTAAAGATCATGTGCGTTAATAAAAATACGTAAGATCTCAAGATAATTTTTTACGTAGCAGAAGAATAGAAAAATGTTGCAATTGCTATAGTAAAACACTATTTTCTTAGTCTTTGTATAATAATTTTTTAAAAGAAAAGAAAATTTAAAAAAAATAAAAAAAGAATAAAGATAAGAACGAAAAGAATGGTATAAATAACCAAGTGCAAAGTGATAAACATTCAAAGTGTAAAAAATAGAAAATATTATTATTTTTTTCAAAAAAAAGTGTAAAGAAAAAAAACTAAAAACAAAATTAAGATAAGAAAGAAAACCATGATAAATAGACCGAGTGTAAAATGATAAAAATTCCAAGTATAAAGAAAAAAGAAAAACTTGTTTCAAAAAACAAAACCCTGAAAATTACAATTGTGCCACGATTACACTAAAAACAATTGCAAAAATTTACAATTATACCATTCCTATACAATAAAATAATTAGAAAAAAAAAAACAAATTACAAAATGATAAAGATAAGAACCAAAAGAACTATATAAATAGGCTAAAGTGTATAATGATAACTATTGAAAGTGTAAAAAATAAAAAAAATTAATTTTTTTTTCCAAAAAAAATATAAAGAAAAAAGGAAAACTAAAAATTATTACAAGAAAATAAAGATAATAAAAAATATTGGTGATAAATAGGTCAAGTGTAAAATGATAAAAATATCAAGTATAAAGAGAAAACAATTAAAAGAACAACCTGGAAATTAAAATTTTATCACAGTTATAATAAAAATAATTGGAAAAATTTACAATTATGTCAACTTTTATATGAAAATACGATTTCCTTTTAGTATATAACTAATTAGGTGGTCTGCACTACCCCACGAGCTCACCTTATATTTTCATAAAAAATTAGCTCCTGACGATGGCACGACCCAAGCTTATTTGGGTCCTAGACTTGGGCCTTGCACAGCCGATGACCAGTGCTATTTTGGGTTTTGTAGCTGTGGGGCCTAAGGATAGTTAGGTCTTGGCGTACCTAAACACCACATTCGTGTTGGGGTGTGCCCAGCACCCAGGCAGACAGCCAAAGTGCCACGTGTGAGAAGGGGTGTGCCCAACACAGAGGTGGGAGCTCAAGCGCCACATGTGTGCGGGGGTGTGCCCACAACCTAGACACGAGCCCAAGCGCCACGTGTGTGGTGGGATGTGCCTAGCATTGAGGCATAGCCCAAGCGCCACATGTGCGCAAGGGGTGCGCCCAGCCTCAGGCAGGAGCCCAAGCGCCACGAGTCCCCACATGGTTTTTCTTTGATGGTAATAATATTTTTTAAAAATTTATTAATGATAATAATAATAATAATAATAATACTAATGTTAATTTTTTATTTTTTCTTTCAAATCAAATCTTTAGTTGTTTTTCAATTTTTCTAATTTAGTAATTATTTTATAAATAATATTGATTGTTATAAAAATAATAATATTTATAACACAAAAAATAATATTTTAGATATTAATACTTTTTATTATAGTAAAAATAATAATATTCATAACACAAATAATACTATTTTTAATTCCAAGAATATTTAGAACACAAATAATAATATTTTTTATATGAAAACTTTGAATTATTATAAAAATAATAATATTATAACAAAACTATTAATATCTTTGAGATGAATACTTGGTATTTTAAGAAAAATAATAATATTGACAACGCAAATTATAATATTATTTATATTAATAATTATAATTGTTGAATATTTTTAATAATACTACGCCACGAGCTCACTCTTTATTTTTATAAAAAAAATGCCATAAAAATTTATAATATAAATAATAATATTTTATTTCAAATTTATTAATTATTTTATTAATAATATTAATTATAATAAAAATAATAATATTTATAAAACAAATAATAATATTTAGAATCCTAAAATCCATGAACATTGAGTCTTGATTAAGGATCCAATAGGATTTGGTCGTTATGCTAGACCCATTAATCATGGGTCCTGACGCCCGACCCATTTCCCTTGAGTCCGAAGCCATGACCCAAACGCCACATGTCCCTAACCCAACGTTGCCCAAGCGCCACATGTGCGCTCAGGAGTGCCCAATCCATAGACAAGAGCCCAAGTACCACGTGCGCGCTGAGGTGTGCCCAGCACAGAGGCATAGCCCAAGCGCCACGTGTGCACAAGGGTTTGCCCAGCGCCCCTCCAGCCTAGCGCTTGGTTCTGCAGGCTGCAGCCTACCCACATGCTCCTAACAACAGTGCAATCTATAGTGAAATTACTCATAGTGTACAGTACCCGCGCTACAGTGCAGAACAATGCAATCCATTGTAAACAGTATTCCGCGTTACAGTGAAACACTGATCAGTTTTAGTTATAGTTAATACAATATAATATAATATGTCCATGTATTTAAGTTTAAACTAATAAGATTTTGACATTTATTTAAAAAATTAAAGTCGCATTGGGTTGATCATGTCACATGTAGATACAGAAAAATCAAAATATTGATCAAGTAGAAAAAATAAGAAAAATGAGAAAGAAATCTCAACTAAATACTTTGAATAACAATTTTTTGACATGGGTGTATTGTTAATTCTTTTTTCTTAACCCAATAGAAAACTCATATCATAAGTTTTAGCTAAAGCTATGAAATCAGACGATACAATAGAATTGTTTTTGAAAATAAAAATTAATTAAAATCTAAATTCAAATGTATTAAGAAAATAAAATATATTGTCGTTTTTTAACAATAACCTTTGACTTTACTTTTAGGATATAAATTTTCTAACTTGAACTTCGATCAATAAACAATTAAAAAATGATATATAGTTGAGAAAAAATAATAAAATGCTATAAACATTATTCAAGATTTTAGTCAAACATTTTTATAGATACGAGATCAGTTAATATTTCTGTTCAAATACACATGATATAATATTAGCCTACGATATAATACAATAACAACATTATCTAAAACTACTAAAATCACTTAAATTGCCACGCTTTTTCTTCGTGGTGGCTTTCCTGGTTGGTTGAAAATTTGGGGTTCGATTAGAAATTCATAAGGAGCACACACTCTCAATTATCAAATAGGTTTACCTCATTTCAATTAATTACATATTATAATTACGATGGGGGGAAACATTGTTTCCTTATACCTATAAATATTGTGAATTATTATTGTAATAGGTATTATTTTGTAATTTATTTATTTTGGTGCTTTGGTATTTTTTTATTTGGTTATTAATTATTTTTTTTATTTTTGATTTAATGCTTACATGATGTGTTTGTCGGGATTTAGACTTAATAATTTATTTTAATTCATATATTTTATGGTTATGGTGGTATTGACTGAAAAATACCCAACATTGGTTTTGTACTTAATTTTGCGAGGTATTATTCATATTCTTTATTTTTTCTAAAATTGAGAGTCAATGTACTAAAATTGAAGAATAGAAAACATTAAGGCCTAAAAGGGAGAAATGAATAAGCCAATCATGGAGGTCGAGGCAAGGAGAGAGAGAAGAGAGAAAGGAAAGAAGAATGTCAAAGCTACATCGATCCTCTCACTACCACATGCATTGTTTTATAGGGGAAAAGACACTTCAAATGTTCCAATGACATCAAAGAAGAACTTATCAGAATATGAAGGAAGGCTCACTCACCGCTCAAAAGCAATAACCTTCCTCATGCCTTGGTGAGTGTTTCCCACGCGCCATGTGCTTTTGCCTCATTCTATCAATTTAGCCTCTTAACTTTTAAAATCTCTTTGATTCAGTCCTAGATTCTTTTATTTTATTTTTTTTAGATTTGTAACTTTTCGCTTCTTCTTTAAATTTAGTCCATTGATTTAGTCCTAATTTTCTTAATTGATTTTTTTTCAGGTTTGTTTTTTTAATTTCATTATTTAATATTAAATTAGTTAGAAATTGAACTTCATAATTTATTTCTTTTTATAGGGTAATCGTGATGTCAAATAAGCATCCCAGCATTAGGTGGATGATCGATTTTGTGATTGTCTACTTTTTAACATATAGTTAAATAAAAAATAGTTTTTTAAAAAATAAAGATATTAAACTATGTATGGTCAATGACTTAGGTTACAAGTTTGACTAGGTAACTCGGGTTGCCCTAATTTGCAAGTTTGGTGGGTTTAACTTTTCTCTATATTTTTTAATTAGTTTTTATTCAATTTCATCCTTTGAAATTGGAATAATTAGAAATCGAGTTTCATAATTTATTTTGTTTCTCTTTCTGTGAGGTTATCACGATTTCAAAACAACATATCAGTATTGGGTTGGTGCTCGATTTTGCGATTATTTATTATGTTATCATATAGTTAAATAAAAAAATGTTTTTTAAAAAAACAACAACTTATTAATCCCAATGGAGTCCATGATCCAGTTCGTTGGCTTCACGTGTTGACTCGGGTTACTCGATTCACGGATTTGATGGGTTTACCCACCAAACCTGATTTGTTTTTTTTTTGTTTACTTTTTGGCACTTTAATTTTTTTAATTGATTTTTCTTATTTCATCCTTCAATATACTTCATGATTTATTTTTTCTACTTTCTATAAGGTTATCACGATCTTAATTAAAACATCTATTTTAGGGTTGATGCTAAATTTTGCGAACATCTAATTTTTATTATATAATTAAATAAAAATATTTTACAAAAAAAAAAGTTATTAAACTCAATGGAGTCCATGACCTCATTTATAGGGTGACAAAGGTCAATTCAATATGGCGTCGTCTCACTATTTTTTAAAAAATTATCATCTTAAATTAAAAACTAAACCATGTTTTTATCGATTATCAAAGTTGCGTTTGGACCTGTAAAATCGACTAATTCATGTTAGGTTAGCTCTTACGTGATTTAATTGAAAACTTGATTTAAGCAAACAGTCGAGTCAATAGATTTCATAATTGATCCATTTGGTTGGGTTTAATAACATCACCAAAAAATTCTTTCCTACTCTAAACATTTTTTTACAATTAAAAAAAATTATTAACTCATAGCAAAGCAAGAACCAATGAGCAAGTTATCTTTGTTTAGTGTAGAGTTGTTTACACTTCTTATTAGTCTCTCATGCCCCTACATGAATTATGCAAATGCCCCCAACATTAAGATTGGTTTAGGGTCTTTTTGCTCAGGTATGATTATATTAACTATAAACTAAAAGAGAAGGGGGTTTTGTTGCACCCCTCCTCACAAAGCATTATTCATGACCCAAGAATAGAGCTTAATGGATTAACCCGAGTTGACTTGAGTTGTTTTTTTATATCTTTTTTTAATTGATTTGTTTTTTAATTTTATAATTCAATATTAGATCAGTTGAAAATTGAGTTTTATAATATGTTTTGATTTGTTTTTTAATAGAATATCTTGGTCTCACGATCAAGGTCACGAGTTTCGATATTTTAACTCTCACGATCAAGGTCACGAGTTTTGACATTTTAACCCTTGTTAAATCATGTTTTTTTTTCTAAGATGTTATATCGGTCTCATGATTCAATTCACGAGTCTTTCAATATTGGACTTAATTTTTATTGTGTTGTCCCTGTCTTATGATCTGGATTGCGGGTTTGGCGGGTTAACCCAATTAACTTATTTTTTCTTCTTTTTTTTAATTGACTTTTTTTTTCAATTTCATAAATTAATATTGTGTTTGATTAGGAATTAAGTTTCATAATTTATTTCAGTTTGTTTTTCATTAGGTTATCATGGTCTTATGACATAGGAATAATGCTTAATGATTAACTTGGGTTGACTTAACTTACTTTTTTATGTCATTTTTTTTTAATTAAAATTCTTATAAATTTCATCGTTCAACATTAAATCTAACAGGAGCGATTGAGAATCAAGCTTTATAATTTATTTTGACTTTTCTCTCTATGAGATTATCTTAGTCAGTCTCAAAACCAAAGTCGCGGATTTGATAGATTAACTCGGGTTAAATTAGATTATTTTTTATTTTATGTTTTATATAAGGTTATCTCGGTCTGATGACTTGGGTTATTGGTTTTGTGGATTAACTCAAGTTTTTTTATGTTTTTTTTAAAATTGATTTCTTTTTCAATATCATCTTTATTATTGGACTGGTTGGGGATTGAAATTCGTAATTTATTTTGATTAGTTTTTCATAAAGTTATCTCAGTTTTATGAAACGAGTTGCAAGTTTAACATGTTAACTCGGGTAATTTTTTAAGTTTCTTTTAATTAATTTCTTTCACTTTCATCTTTTAATATTGGGTTAATTAAAAATTAGATTTTATAATTTATTTTGATTTATTTTGTATAAAATTGTCATAATCAAGTCACGAATTTAACACGTCAACCCGGGTTGCTCGAGATCAACTCCATGTGTTGTTATTTTAATATTAAAAAAATATATAATCATGAAATTTTATTTAGTTAATATTGTTTTTATGCTACATTAAATAAACCCTTACACAATTTATTATTTTTCTTTAGAAAAAAAACATTAATAACATTTAAATATTTTTTCTACTGCCACAGCATAGAGCACCTCAATCATCTAAGTCCATCCTATAGTGAGATCCCTCCTAATCCAATCCTCATTCCTGAGCCGCATTAAGCTGAAACACTTCTTACAGTCAAAACAGAATTGCTACACTGATGGCAAAATTTCTGGTCCAGTTAGAGCAGCGATCCAGCCTAGTCATGCTCTTTTACAATTGGAAGTTTGGCTATTAAAATTCTGGTCCACTAGGCAGGTAGCTAGTAGCTTCTTTAACTCCATTACAGGACCTCATCATTGCAGGTTTGACAACCACAAAGGCCAAGGATAATCTTGCCATGTATTTACTTTCAGCTCGGCAAAGTGCGTACAAAAGAACACGTTACAAGACAGACGCCAGCTTTGGTTATCTACGAATTTGTTCACCAACAGCTGGTGGAATCGCCGCTTGATCTTTTTTTTTTTTTTTCTCCGTTGTAGTACATGTGATTTCATGAATCTGAAAAACAGGGGCTATAGCTTCTGGTTCTTTTCTCCCTATATCTTCTTGTATTTTTCCTAAAAGCAATCAAAAAATCGATGGACACGTAATTCTTGCACATTCTGCTCTGAAGTGAACACCCGGAAGCGCCAAAACGAGAGAAACTACACCGTTCATCTAAAACCAATAAACTCAAGCCCAGACTGCGAGTGAAGACATCAATCCAGCCCCGAGGAAAAGCATGCAATAAGACACCACTTGAAGTCTGAAATTGCAGCTCATCCTCTTACTAAGAAAATCAGCAGCAATTAGGTCCACCAAAGCCATGTAAACAAGAATCCCGGCAGACAGAGAATCTAAGATGCCTTCAGCGGCTAATGCTCTTGGGCTGTTCGGATTGTAAAATGAAGAAATGGCTGTCCCAATTCCGATTCCAGCAGGGGTTGTTATGGCAAAAAAACATGCCATTATTGTAGTCGACAGAGTTTTAAACTGTGCCTGGGATATGCAGCCTCCAAGCGCAAATCCTTCAAAAAACTGGTGGAACGATAACGCAGCAATCAACGGCCTTATGGTACACGGACTCTGTGAAACTCCTAGGGATAACCCAATGATCACAGAATGGGAGAGAATCCCAAGTTCCAATATCTGCAAATCAAAACAAAACAAAAAACATCAAGCTCACAATCGGCAAGAAGAAAGTTCCTTACCAACCAAAGTGCCTTACCAACCATCAAAACAACACACTATACGTTTGTCTGGCAAACTACTTTTTTTGGAGCCAGACGCAACGTGGACAAATGGACACTTGATTAGACATGAAAACGTCGGGCTGAACTAGCCGTGCAAGTACTTTCCACTAATCAGGTCATTGCCAACCAAACACTATAGACCATAAACAAAATAAAAATATCAAACTCAACAACAATCCTTGCAATTTGCGACTACTTAACCCTAATTATTACCAGCAGATTTACCAAGAAATAAATACACAAGCCGCCTAAATTACATCATTGACCATTCCTTGTGGGCCCCCAGCATTGAGTATAATCACTTCCTACAGTAACATAAACTCAAAACTATCCTTAAACTGTGATTAGAGTGTTTGTTTGTTTTTGAAGTGGATTTTATAATTATGATTTAAAAAAAAGATAGTTAGGTATTATTAGTAAAATTTAGATATGTATTTAGTAAAATTTATGATTAAGATTTATATGCTAAATAATTATTTTTTAAAAGAACTACACCTAAACACTGGCACCTAAGATAGCTAATTTACACGGCAGCGGCCACCGCAGGCAAGTACAGCAACCGTGAAAAAAGGGCAAAAAGAAAAAAAGAAACCACATGCTTACCTGTGAAACGACAACGTGCCTCAAACCACTTTCCTCATCACCCTCTCCATGCTCATGACCGTGCTCGTGCCCAGATCCATGCGCATGCCCATGATCACGACTGCTGACAAGCCCATCACAAGCATCCTGCCCAAGAGAATGGTTATGTCTATGGTGTGCTGCGTGCGCATGCATCCCCACAATGTGCATCCCACCATGCTCCTCTTCACCAAACACCTTCCCACTAGACCCATTCAACTCTTTAACTTCTACAATGGGTATGATACCTGATTCATGACCCGGATTCGCATCCACCGACCCGACTCGAACTTGCTCCTCGCTAGCCTTGTTCAACCCTTGCTTCCTTTCATAATATTGGGTCCCAACAAAATCAAGAAGCAGAGTTAGCAGAGAAGCCATCATAGCAAAAAACCCTGAAAATGGGAACTTCTTCCACGGGTATTCAGGTAAGCAAGGATCCGAAAGGGCCTCGGACGCGGCTGATAGCATGTGAACAAAACCGGTGGCTAAAATTACGCCTGCTGCAAAAGCCTTCGCAGCCACAAAGAGGCTACCATCGGTCTTGAGGAAGTGGCGGTGCTTTCCGATTATCGGTATTGCAATGCCAATTATGCCACCGAAGAGAATTGAAGCTATGGCAATGAGTTTGAGAATGAGTGCTGATGAGTGGTCTCTGCAGATTTCCAGTTCGGAGGATCCACAGCTAGAATTTGACATTGATTTAGAGATTGCTTCAAATAAAACTCCTGCGTTATAAAATCAAAATAAAAATAAGTTAGCTTTGAGTTAAATTGGCAACAATCAATGTGAAGGTTACAACTCTTTGTGATTTTGAAGTCATGAAACAGAAAACTCCACTCAATTATAGATCTACAACACAACAAATAGCACTAATACAAAAGGCATCATCTTTGAATGAAAAGAAAATAGTGGAGGTTTCAGCTAAGCATCTTTCACAATTTCGGAGTGCTAAGACAGAGGATTGGGTTCAATTAAGGATACAACACAAGAAATTAACACTGCATAACATTATTGACGTAAATAAACAAAACCCAAGACCCAAAATTCTGCCTTGCTTGCTTGAACAGGAAAAAGAAAAACCAACCCGAGTGTTAGAATCTAGAATTACGAGAAATTACCAGAAAAGGCTTGAGCTTGTGATTGGAAATGATCCAGGTAAAGCAATTCCCAAAGATCCTGTTACAAATCCCAAGAAGCCAAAATCAACAAAACCATCAAGTATTTTATAAGAGAAAAGGAAAATATATTAGCTACCAACCTCGATGAATAACATGGGAATTTGGTAAGAGAGTATGGGGAGTATAAATAAGGAGGTTGAAAAATTGACGGGAAACCCAAATTCCAAATATTAAAAGAGAAAAGCAGCAGAGGACGCGATCATAAAGAGAGAAAGGATATAGGAAAAGTCTTATCCTGCGTGTAGCGCCACTGTGGGATTGCAGAAATAGGTAGGAAGAGAGCGGGAGTGGGAATATTTTCCTGGGGATTATGAGAGAGTGTCGACATTGTTTGACGAAAGCCAAGGGAATGTAAAGAGGTGGCTTCTACAGTTGCCACTTTATGGTAGAGAATGAGCACGATTATGTCGACACTTTTTGTAACTCTCCCCATCCCCATCCCTGTCACTTTCTAGTTTTTAATCTCTTTCTCCCTCCTCTCTTCATTAATTATTTTCAGAGCGTTATATATTATTACCGCCCTTACTAAATTAATTCTGGGTTATTTTTTACTTTCCGGTTGTGGACAACTCCATATCAGTCCTCCAATTATGATGAAGATCACGCCTTCGTCCACAAACTCTTATAATTTTACCACCAGGAATCATGAGAAAGTAGTGATAGTGCTAATGGTTTGGTGTGAGATGCTTTTTAAGTTAGTTTAAAGTATTTTTTACTTAAAAATATATTAAAATAATATTTTTTATTTTTAAAAATTATTTTTAATATAATATATTAAAAATTATCTCCCACCGTGATTTTGAAAATATATTCTGATATCAGCTTATCAGAATATGGGGAGTATTTTTGCATCGTGCCGTGTTGGTTTTGGAATGCATCTCCTCGGGAGGCAGAATAAGTTCACCATGATGTGCTCATCGCCATGGATACTCCTCCCTTGTCAAGGATTGTTTTTTCCTCCAACAATCATTGCTCACACGTCAGAGAAAGTCATGTAATAAACTAATACTTTATTGGGTTTTTTTAAATTGAAGTCCAGAAAAAGAAAAAAAAATTAAATACAATATCTTTTTATTTAGAAAATTGAGAAAATAGTTATTTGAATTTATTCCTGGCTTAAAAAAAACATATCTTCAAAACTCTCCAGAGTTTTTCTTTATAAAATTTTCATTATTTTTCAAATGAAAAAAAAACATAAACAATATATTTTTTTATATACAGACATTCTTAACAATGTAATTTCTTCATATTTAGTTACCATTATAATTTTAATATTTAATATGTGATATAAATATATTTTTCAGTGAGTAATATAAAGTTTTTATGATGATTTTAAATTTAAATAAAATAACATCAATGATCTAAAATTAAGTTATTGCAAATATAAAATATTAAGATGATATATATAAATTATGGTTTGGATTTTTATGAAAAATGATTAGAATTTTATTGTATTCCTTATTTTGGTAGAAAAAAAAAGTTTATTTTTCTTTATAGATGAACATGTTTTTATTTTCCTTATTCAAAAAAACTACAAGAAACTGAATGAAAAATAATATTATGTTATCCCACAAGATATTTCCGAATGATTCCAAAAAAGAAATTTTATTCTATAGTTGCAATTTGCATATTTATAAATCCAAAAACAGGTTTAAAACTGAGGCACGGTGTAATTGCTTCATGTTTGGTTAGCATTATAAATTTAATTTTTAATATACATATATTTTTCAGGGAGTAATATAAAGTTTTTATGATGATTTTAAATCTAAATAAAATAAAATCAATGATCTAAAATTAAGTTATTGCAAATATAAAATGTTAAGATGATATATATAAATTATGGTTTCGATTTTTCTTGAAAAATGATTAGAATTTTATTGTATTTCTTTTTTTGGTAAACAAAGGTTTTTTTTTCTTTAGAAATGAATATATTTTTACTTTTTTTATTAAAAAAATTAAAAGAAATTGAATGAAAAATATTTCCTAGGATCCAGCTGATTCGAGGCTAGAATTAAGCAGAGTTGAAGAAAAAATAAAGGAAAAAAAACCTGGTGTGACTCGGCTAACCCAGCAAGTTAACCAGATTACTCATCAAAACTCGGTCAAAAATCCAATTACAACTCATTGATTTTTTTTTACTAAAATAATATTATTTTAATTTATTAAAACAATTAACTAAAATAACTCAATAACTCAGTTAAAATTCAAAACTCAAACCTTAATTCAAATCAGATTTAAAAACTATGTTTCAAGGTCTTTCCGTCGCTAAATTCATTATTCAGTTGCAATTTGCATATTTATAAATCCAAAAACAGGTTTAAAACTGAGACACGGCTAGGTGGCTATCACATCAATTGTCAACGATTTGATTACCAATTATTTCTAGTTTAATACGGAGTGCTTTGGTAACTTCGCGAAGTCAGACAATTTTTTAAGTAAAATAATTCGCGCAAAGAAATAATTAAGTAGAAGTTTCCGCATCAGCAAATATTTTAACTGGAATTTTTGAAGAGCATAATACATCGTTACATCATGACTAAAAAAAAAATTCTTTAATTTCTTTTTATATTCCATAAAATATTTATTATATCTAAAAAAACATTATTATCATTATAACCAAAACAAGCAAGCCACGTATAATTTTAACAACATTAATTAAAAGTCTTTGATAAATTCATAGTTATATTTCCATAATGACAACTACCATAATCATATGAAAATGTCTTTTTTTTAGTTTAACTTTTAACCATGCTTTGATTGCATCATTAGTCTTTATCAACAACTTATATAAAATGTCAAACTCCTGTTTAGAAGGATTTGTACACATTCTATTCAATATATTTTTTAAGACAACATTTTTAAACTTTGTGTTAAAATTACTTACAAAGTGTTATGAATAATATCAACAATATAGTCTTAGAAAAAATCTAATATAATACACAACTTAATTAGTGCATGTAACTTGGCGTGTCTAAGATGCTTTTTAAGCTAGTTAGTGCATAGTCGGTTTATCAGCTATTTAAGATTATGGTAGCGATTATGGTTTAAAGTATTTTTTGTTTAAAAATAAATTAAAATAATATTTTTTTAAAAAATTATATCAGCATATCAAAACGATCTGAAAATATATATAAAAAAAATTTAACAAAAATTTTTAAAATTTGAGGGAACACGGTTTTCACCGCGTTCCCAATCATACCATCCTGTTTGTTTTTGCGTTTCAAAAGAGCTTTTTAAAAAAAATTAATTTTTTTTCTTTATTTCAAGTTAATATTTTTTTGGTGTTTTCTGATCATTTTGATGTGCTGGTGTTAAAAATAATTTTTTAAAAATAAAAAATTTATATTATTTTGATGTATTTTTTAGTAAAAAGTATTTTAAAAAGTAACCATAATCACACTACATGCAAAAAGAAAGAGAGAGGTGTTTTAAGAGAATATACGTAGAAGAAGAGCTTTGTTTTGGTTTGCATTTGTTGCTGAATGAAAAGTTCTTCCAAAGTGTTTGGTTAAAATGTGTTTTTTTGAAACTGTTGTCGAATATAAATTGGCATGAAAAGACATATTATTTATGTAATCTTAGACTGAAAATAAGAAGAATTTATTCATTGATACACAATAATTAAAGCAACACAACTTTCTTGACAGAAGAAATAAAGATTTGAGTGCCCACTGTGGCAACCTTTGATTCATTGTTGTTACCAAAATAGAGTTTTTTTAAAAAAAAAACCACGCAATTTAAATTAATTTAAAAACAAACTTATAAAGATGGAGATTGATAGGAAAACAACCAAATTGTTACAAGAAAATAGAACACTAAGTTTTGGTACAAGTTATACCCTTATGTCCATAAAAAAACTCTAGTTATTTTAATAATTTCTCTAACTAATCGGTTAAATATACATAAATATATATTTATTATTAATAAAAACTTAATTTATTTACAATATTCATATAATATTAAATTAAAATTCCACAATAAAGATTAAATTTGTGAGACAAAAATGTTATACAAAGAAATTATAAAGTTATAATTATGTGATTTTTATTATATCAAAGCATTATTTCTAAAATGTTTATCGCCGATATTCTCTTAAATACTAGACATTCATTAGAACCGTAGAAACTAATACATATTATGTTTTTTTTTTTATGAAAAGAAGCAATTTATTCTCCTAAACTGGTATATAAGAGATACATGGAACTAATATGTAAATGCTTGTCATAAGATATGTATACTAAACTAACATGCTTGAGAATTTCATATGAATAGATCACCTATGTCTATGAAAAAACTCAAGTAACGGTTTTGTATGTGGTCCTCAGACTTGAGATCACTAAGTTATCTTATATAGATAATGTTATATTTTAATTTTATTACATGTTATCTTAATCAAGATAACAAAAAGACAAACATTAGGTATAATATAAACTATATGAAGGTACTTGAGTGATCAAGAGAGGATTCATCACCTAGGTGAATTAGAAAAAATATTTCATCTGTTATCAAATAGTATTGACTGAGAAATCCTTGTTGAAGATGGAATGAAATTTAAAAAGGGTTTCAAATTTTATTCAAATAATCATTGACTATTATGTAGAGAACAAACATGATTTAGCATGGTAGATATACTCCATACTTTAAAGTTAAATCAAAATATTATTGATAAAATAATACTAATTACACTGAGAAACCGGTAATTGAAAGGTAAAGCCAAACCACTAATGAATTTTTTAATATTTGAGGGATCATTACACGTTACTAGATGATGTACCTTGTCTTCAAATATAAATTAATCGATCATTGAATTGATAATAAGTTAAATTATTTAATTTAATTTATTCTATTTAATTATAATTATAATTATAATTTATATTTTGGCCAACATATTAGAAATCTAATGTGTCACATACATTAAGAACATTTAGTTAGAAATTAAACTGAGATGATTTAATTATGACTTGATTAAAATATATTTTAAAAATTAAATACTGTAATGTAATTAATAGATGAATTATATTTCTAGATCTATAAAAATCAAGTAAGGACTTGATTGAGTTAAGTCCTAAATTAATATATGGATGTTATTCTGGGTGCAAAATTGATATTTTACCAACATATAGGGTTTTTAGATTTTATATATATATATAAATAGTAAGCTATGCCTTTTATTGTGATGAGGTTGTCTGTTAGATAAAAAAAAAACTACATAAACATAAAATTAGAGCTAACACTTTAGATATAGCTTACCAAATAGGAACTTAGAAGATTTCTCACCGTTGGTTTATGTGGATAATCGTTGGAAGTTGGATAATTGAACGACTTGTTATTTGTAGCAACTCAACCTTTAAAGAATTATTCAAAGACGAAGAAATTCATATTTTTAAGTGCTAAATCTCTAAATAACTCTAGATCTATTTAATGAAATCCTAGGGACTCCCACATAATTTTATTTTTCTTAGATATTTTAGTAAATCTTTTTAACATAAAAAAATATTCAGGTTATAGGAAACTCTCCAACAATGTCATTCAAATCAGTCTAATAAATCATGTAAAGACATACCTAGATGTAATCTAATAAACTAAATGAGTTGAAAAACAACTCAAATGACCGGTAAAAATATAATTTAGTTAAAAAACAACTCAAATATCATATTTTTTTTACTACTGTAAATTGCTACAGTATTTTTACTAGATATTTTAGTAAATGTTGTAATTGCAATGTAATAATGTAATTCTTTTCATAAATTATGTTATTGTGGACTAAATTGACTTCATAGCCGGGAGGAAAATATGACTAGTATTTTTGCATCATGCCGTGTTGGTTTTGGTATCTCATCACGATGGATACTCCTCCCTTGTCAAGGATTGTTTTTTCCTCCAACAATCATTGCTCACACGTCAGAGAAAGTCATGTAATAAACTAATACTTTATTGTTTTTTTTTTAATTGAAGTCTAGAAAAAAAAAAAAAAATTTATTTAAATATAATATCTTTTTATTTAGAAAAGTTATTCCTGGCTTAAAAAAACATATCTTCAAAACTCTCCAGAATTTTTCTTTACAAAATTCTCATTATTTTTGAAATATATATTTTTTATATATACAAGCATTCTTAACAATGTAATTTCTTCATATTTAGTTAGCATTATAAATTTAATATTTAATATTTGATATAAATATATTTTTCAGTGAGTAATATAAAGTTTTTATGATGATTTTAAATTTAAATAAAATAAAATAAAATCAATTATCTAAAATTAAGTTATTGCAAATATAATAAAATATTAAGATGATATATATAAATTATGCTTTGGATTTTTTTATGAAAAATGATTAGAATTTTATTGTATTCCTTATTTTGGTAAAAAAAAAAAAAAGTTTATTTTTCTTTATAGATGAACATATTTTTATTTTCCTTATTCAAAAAAACTAAAAGAAACTGAATGAAAATTAATTTTATGTTATCCCACAAGTTATTTCCGAATAATTCCAAAAAAGAAATTTTATTCTTTAGTTGTAATTTGCATATTTATAAATCCAAACATCCTCTTAAACTGAGGCACGGCAGGGTGGCTATCACGTCAATTGTCAACGATTTGGTTACCAATTATTTCTAGTTTAATATGGAGTGCTTAAGTAACTTCGCGAAGTCAGACAATTTTTGAAGTAAAATAACACGCGCAAATAAATAATTAAGCAGAAGTTTTCGCATCAGCAAATATTTCAACTGGGATTTTTTTTTAAGAGCACAATACATCACTACATCATTACTAAAAAATAAATATTTAATTTTTCTTTATATGACATAAAATATTTATTATATCTAAAAAAACATTATTAGCATTATAACCAAAACAAGCAAGCCACCTATAATTTCAAATACATTATTAAAAACCATTGACAAATTCATGGTCATATTTCCATAATAACGACCACCATAATCATTCAATAATGCCAATTTTTTTTTTAACCATGCTTTGATTGCATCATTAGTCTCTATTAACACTTTATATAAAATGTCAAACTCCTATTTAGAAGGATTTGTACATATTTTATTCAATATATTTTTTAAGGTAACATTTTTAAACTTTGTGTTGAAGTTACTCACAAAGTGTTGTGAATAATATCGATGATATTCAATAGAAAAAATCTAATATAATACACAACTTAATTTGTCCACTTATCACATATCGATGAAGTAAATATAAAAACAAACTCTATTTACTGTTCATCCCTTCTTCCATAATAGTAAAACACAACGGATAAACTATATTATTCACATCATAAACAACTATAACCAATACCTTTTCCTTGTACTTCCCATAAAAATGAGTACTATCAATATTAATTAGACGACAATATTAAGACCCATCAATTGAAGCACCAAATGCCCAAAATGCTCTCTCAAATATTACTTTATTTCCACCAACCATTTTATGATTTTATGTGAAACCTTGAAAATTTATAATTTAAATATGCAGATGTGTAAATCCTCATGTAAAAATAAGACTAGAAGTGGTGTGATTTCAATGAGTGATGAAAATCAAGATTAGAAATAATAGATAAATAATGATACATAATGGAAGGGATGACCTCCATAAAATAAATTTTGGTTTAGAATTTATAAGGATAGAGAAACTAGTAACGTGTTTTGATAGATAAAATAATGAGAAAAATGACAAAATATTTCTAAGAAATAAGTGAGGTAATAAAGAATACATTATAATAAAGGATGGTGCCACAAAAAGGGTAGGACTGAAGGTGCAAGCACCGATTAAAAATCAGTGACGTTATTTTAAAACGGTAATAAGCCCGATAAATAAAATAACACATGCAAATAAATAATTAAGAACTAGCACGCTTGATTAACTTATAATTAGTATTTACGAGATAATATCTGTGACTTTTTTAATAGATTGATACTGGAATAATTTCTTTTGTTGTTATCTTTGTATTGAAAAATAGCAATTCATTCAATTTAAATAATCAATTTTTTAATATCAAAATACAATTCATATAAATAGCACAAAACATATTCAATCATAAATAACAAACTTAAACCATATTCAATCATAAGTAATAAAATTAGACCGATAATTAACATAACATAATATTTTATTGAAGTTAAATCAACTATACATTTATTCATGATTCTCATAACATATACTAACATGTAGCTATATTTAATAATCGTCTCAGCTCGTAAAATGGTTTGGAGCACTCGTGATTGGGTCTGGTGCATCACCCCAACTCTTTCAACTCGAGAACAGGTTTGTAATATCTATGTTGGTGTGAGGAGGACCAACATTATCCCAGCTTGTGGATGGACCTGAGATGCTCGTGAATAGGTTGGGAAGTTTATGGACGAGTTTGGGATGATCGTGGACGGACAAACATCCCCAACACTCCCATAATAAGCAATCTTATCTTCCGGTAATGCCGCTTCATGACGTTCAACCTCTTAAAGTTCACCACGGTATAGATTAAGCGTGGTGTTGGCCACAATACATCTCATTTCATCAACACCTTCATGGATAGTCATTATTACTTTATGAGCCTCCTGTACCAAGTAATGAATTTATATACATACATTAAAAATCAACAATTAATAGTCACCATCCATAATAAAATTAATTTGATATTTAATAAATGTTATATTAAAATAATATTATTGCATATCAATCAATTTTTTCTTGGATATCAGGGTGCATAATGCATTAGATTACATGGACACCTCAGAAAACATGACTAGGTAGGTGTAAATAAACAATGTGTAATAGACATATATCATCTCATGTAGGTATTTACATCAATCTTTGGATGTTGCTCCTCAAAAACACGATATCTCTTATCATCTCATAGATCTAGGTAAGATGTATAAATCACCAACTAATTCCCCTCACGTATACCCTGTCAAATAATACTATATAGCTCGTCACCGGTATCAACATAATCCAATATATTGAGATAGTCCAAACTATTGCATTACCTGATATGGACAATGCATCTCAACAATGTCAAAGGAGTGCAACATGACCTGTGCTAATCAAATATCAAATCCCTCATGTCATGCAAGTTGATTAGTACTTAAAAGTGTATTTTTATCAAGGTTTTATATCATTATTTTGCACTTGAAGTATCAATAACTTCTTAACTAAAGCATGTTTTATAATAAAATATCTAAAAATATAAGATGCCTTTAATTTATGGTAAATTTTCATCTTAAATGTAGGCCTATCACATAAATAAAAGGATTGATTGATGAGTTTAAGTATTTAAATTAAAAGGACAAAGAGAGAGCCAAACTTAGAAAAGAGATGTTGGTGCAGTCCAAACTGGAACATTGTTTGGTAATTGGTCATATCTGGAGTTGTAGATCTTGGATTTAGGTCTGCTTTATATGGATGGAAAAGTAAGACATAGACCTACAACTTTCATGTGGAGTCCAAGATTTAAAAAGGTCGTTTCAAGTCCAAATTATAACAACAACGGAGAAGTCCAAATGTGTCCTGCAACCCAGACACCGTTCAGTGTTTAGCCCATATCTCGAGTTCTAGAAGTCTAAATGACCTTAATTTTTTTTTCCTGGAAAGATAAGATAATTTCCTAGAACTTTCATGAGTACAGTTAGTTTCAATTCTGATGTTAGCAATGACGTTTTTTTCAGATAAGAAGATAAGGATTTTCACCATAAATGACATCTGTATGACCTATCAGAACATATGAAAGACTTATATTTGATAGAAAATCAAAACTAAATAATTTACATTCAAATAACAAAAAAATTTAATACATTTGTAACACATACCTAGTATGGCAACTATGCGTCCAACTCATCCCGGTAAAACTCGTGGACATGAGTAGAGTTTACCGTGAACTATCTAGCCCCACACCATTTGATGTGATAAGCTAAAAAAATTAGTATATTTTTTTACATTCAATTTATATAAATAACATGTTGACTATTATCAATTTTATTTTATCATAACCTATAACCAATGGATAATGACATATGAGTGACAATGTCAAACATATTATTACCCTAACTATCTAGACGTCCAACATTGATATGCTCCTATGACCAGCACTATATTAATTAACATTGACAATTATAAGTTAATATTTAAAATGCTATTAATTCTAATAATCAAATAATTTAAAATATATATGCTTGAAAAAATAAAAGACACGTGACAATTTGTCTTCTCTTTTTTAGACATGATTTATATAGTTGTCAGTGTAGATATGCAAGCATGCCCTCCAGTTGTAATTATAAATGACCCAAAAATCCTCGAGTAGTGTTAAAAAGAACAATGTTATTGCATTGCCATCAATACTCATGAAAATAGAACCTTTCAACATATGTAATATGTATGCTTAAGCATACATAATCAATTGGTCATTTGTCAAATCTGCTGAGGAGGTCTTAAAATTAATGTTCAACCATGTCAACTTGATGCAGTCTCTCCTATAAGCGCTAGTTGGAGGCACCCGTCCTAATATATGATCATATAAAATATCTCTATCAATAAACCCTCCACGGCCTGTCATAAGAGTTCTATATATTAGAAGACTGGTCAACATGGCGACATCTTGAAGTGTGGGTGTCATCTCACCAGCACGTAGATGGAAGGTATATGTCTTACGCCTTCATCGCTTAACTAATATAATCCATGTGTGGTCAAGATGATGTCATGCAGCTAACTGATCTCATAAAACCAGCTCCGATAACAAACGGGTGGACAAGCTCACGAAACTCCATCAAAATATGTTGTTGAGGTGTTACAGAATCATTGCCCTGAAAATCAATCAATTTAGTTATTTAAACAATTAAAATCACTAATATTTTAATAATTTACAATGCTTAATTAAAATATTTATTTGACCTTTCCACTCCAAATATAATCAAAACGATATTGATCCTGCATATATTAATCGGCATAATTAACACATGCTTTCATCAAATTTCGCTACCATAACAAAATTATTAATCAAATTCATGTATTTCATAACTTGTATTAATATTTTATATGTAATTTGATATAATTTATAATTTAACCTAAATCAATAGTAACTCTTTCAACAAATAATTTTGTTAATTCACAATCAACAACAACATAAAATAATTGATTTTTTAACAAAATAACCTGATTATTAACTTAAACTATATCTAATCAGCATAATCCATAATTTAACCTAAATCAACACTAACTATCCCATCACATAATTTTGTTAATTCACAATCAACAACAACCTAAGTTCATTGATTATTTAATAAAAAAAATATAATTATCAACTTAAATTATATCTAGTTAACCTAATCCCTAATTAAAAACCCTAACATTCAATAAAATCAAATTAAATTTCTTGTGGACTGCACTATTGGTAGAGGCATGTGGAGAGATTGTAGCCTACATGATCCAAGCACCAGGTTAGAGGGGCGTTGGGCACACCCCTGCTCATATGTGGAGCATGGGCTGCCTGCGGGGCTAGGCACTTCCTAGCACACATGTGGTGCTTGGACTCCTGCTTGTGGGTTGGGCACTCCCCAGCACACATGTTGCGCTTGGGTTGTGCTGAGTGAGCCATGATCGCGCCCTATTGGGGACAAGGGGTGCTTGGGTCATGGCTCCGGACTCAAGAGGAATGTGTCGGGTGTTAGGACCCATGATTAATATAAATATAAACATACATCAAATTATAAATATAAATATAAATTACATCAAATTGATAGAGAAGAAGTGTTCAATATACCTCCAGATATATAATATGGGTGATGATGGTGACCGGTTGTGTCTCTTTTGGCCGAAAAAATACAGAGTTATTGCGTTTGGGTGTGGGGAGGGGGGGGATGTGGGGAGAGAGAGAGAAAAAGGAGAAGATTTAAGGTTAAATTTCGAACAAAGTCGTAGATTCTGCAACAATTTCTAATTATTTTATCAACTGTGTTACTGTACTCTTTTTTTTTTTGGTTTAACTATGCTAAAAAAACAAAGAAAAAAGCTATTAATACGAACAATCATTTTAACGAATCCAAGCTCAAGTAAACAGTAGCTAGACCAAATACGAAATGGGCCAAGAGATGAACTGTAAAATAATGCCCATATTTCAGTATCTGAATAATCAAATTTCTAAACCCTATGGACTATGCATTCTGTGATTCATTGATAAATCATTAATTTTTTTTATGGGAAAGCCCATATTTCAGTTTTGGGCTGGCTATTGAGGCCCACGGAAACTTCCACTCCACTTTAGTAGTGGGCCACCTTAATTACAGATTTTTTTTTTCGGTTTTGGTTTTAGCCACCAAACCATGATCTTTCGAACCAGTTTTCCTTTTGAAATATAAATAACCATTGAAAAATATAACATATTAAATATATTTTATTTATGTTAAATGATCTACGTTTTCTTAATCTTCCATATTACTATTTATTTTATTAAACTAAATCTTAATTTCAAAAAAATAAAAAATAGAATGCATTTACCCTCATCATTTTAATTAAATTAATTTTATAGCTGTCCTTTTGAAATATATCTCATCACTCACTTTTTATCTCTCTTTTCAAAATATTTTTTTCTTAAGAATGTATAATTTTCAATATTTTTTTGAAATCTAAAATTCAGAATTTTCTTTCAATTCATCCATTTTTTAACATCTTTAATTATTTTTTTTTAAATCAAAATAAAAAAATAGACAACGGGACCAAAGGCATAGAAAATAAAAATAAAAAACTAAAATAAAACTAAGTTGCTTGAGAACTAAAAAAGTAAAAAAATTTAGTTTATCAATATTAAAAAATCTTGATAAAAAAAATAGCTATAACATTACAAGAGAGCCACAAAAAAAAAAAAAAAACACATAGACAGTTTTAAATCTGTCACAAAGTTATGTCTCTTGTAGGAAGTTGAGAAATCTTTTTCCTTCTCCTCTACATAAATTATTGCTTTAAAAGATTCTGGTGTTTTACTTTTCTTGTTGTTTTCAGGTTCGAGCTGGACATGTTGTTAGAATCTGTGAATGTAACAACCAAGCGTGTGGAAGAATTATTAGAATCATTCGAATTGATGAGCTCTTAACAGGTCATCCACACTGATTGGTGTTTGACTTGATCAAGTTTTTAGAATATCTAATTTGTCCTATTCTTGTTGTTAGGTTCTTTCCTCTTCTTTTTTTTTTTTCCTGACGAGATTGTCCTTTCTTCTGGTGTAGCTCTGAATCTTAGGTGTATTTTAATATTGGATATAAGTACAAGTTACTTTGTTAATTATTTACCTCCTTTTTCTTGTAACCCTAACTATTAGAGCTACATCAGATTGAAATATATTGCCTCCAAAATTAAATAAAAATATCATATATGATTTAGAAATTATCATATCGATAAATAATTCAGCTAGGATTTTTAAAAGACACGATACAACACGATGAAAAAAATCTTTAACATTTTTTCTGCACTCCACAAAATACTTATTACACCTAAAACAAATTATTTGCAGTATATATAATACAAACACTTTTTATAAAAAATATTAGAAACCTCTAATAAATTAAATTCATGATCATATTTTTATAGTAACAACTATCATAATCATGTAATAGTATTTTTTTTTAGATTTAATTTTTAGCTATACTCTGATACCATCATTTACATTCATCAAATTATCATATAAAATATCAAAATCCAGTTTTGGAAGAATTTATACACATTCTAAACAATATATTTTTAAAAGCAATATTTTTTTTAACTTTAAGTTAAAGTTACTCAATAAAACTTCGTGAACAACATTTTTTTCCTTTTGCTTGGTACATGGGCCCAATTGAAAAGTCACAAAACTTTGAGTTGATTGGGTACATGACAGTTGTTTTGAAAGAAAGAGGCATATAAAGCCTTATCTTAAAAATAAAAATAAATGTAGCACATATTTACGAGGTGTTAGAAGCACAATCAACACCAATTTTTGAGGATAAGAAATAACACTTTCGTCAATTGCAAAATCAAAATCCTTAATCTCCACTCATTTTCTTATTTTCTTCCCCATCTCCTGTAATGTATGAATCTTCTACCTGTACCTATCTAATCATCTTAATACTTTTTTGTTTCTTTTGTTTTAAGGAATTATTAGTCTTTTGTTTTATTTTGTTGTGTTTGCAGCCCAAGTGCTCTAGAATAATTTAAAAATCTAAAAACTTATTAATTTAAATATAAATTAAAAATTTATTTTAAAAAATATATATTAGAAAAAAAAACATCAATTTAAAAAAACTATATATAAAAAAGAGATTAGACATTACTGGATTTGGTAAACCAGGTTTGCATTACTAACCCATTTGAAAATAACAAATTATCTGCCTCATTAAGAAAAGAAAAAACTGAAAGCCATCGGGCGTGGGTTGGAAATATAAAGTGATAAATATTCTAAGTTTCAAGAATAAAAAATAAAACTCTTTTACAGACATAAAAGTATAAAGAAAAATAATTACAAAAAAAACAAAAACAAGAAAAAAAATGGTGATAAATAAATTAAGTGTATCTCTACAATGCCCATTATATTAAGAAAATTAGAAGAATTTATAAAATTACCATTTCTATAGCATTTTACTATTTCCTTTTAGTATATTGTACTTGGTGTGGACTCGCACTAAACTACAAGCCAAATTATTTTTTTTCCCTATAAAAAACAATGTTCAACAATTGCAAATACATTTTGAAAATGAAAAGAATTTATGACTCAAGTTACCTGATTAGGTTAAATAAACTGATTTTATCTTAATTAGATGATAAAAAAATAATTAAAGATATTAGATGAATTAATCAATTTTTTTAAAATGATCATGTAATTTTGAGAATTGTTTTTTCAAAAAAGACAATAACTTAATTGGTAAGCCATTAAATACAAAAAAGATAAAATAGAACAAAAAAAGACCTAAAAATTAGCCTTGATCAACTTGAATTAGCATGATAAACATGTAACTCCGATAATCAGGTTGAGCCAACTTGGATTATCCTATGAACCTGCAGCCCAGATCATGAGATCAAAATAACTCAATAAAAAAATAAAACAAATTACAAAACCTATTTTTTTAAAAATGTCAACCTGCGTAAGCTTTTCAAACCCATGACCTAGATTATTAAACCCGAAGCACACTATTTAAGAAAATCATGAAGTCTAATTTATAATCAATTAAATATTAAATGATGAAATTAAATATAGACGCCTCCCACATACTGCTAACATGTGCCCGTGCCAACTATTTATTATTATTATTATTTGATTTCTTAATTAAAAGACCCAATTATCGCTCTGCTAACTTGATAATAACAAAAAATAAAACCTTTGTTAAAAAAAAAAAGCCCCATATGACAAAATCTTAATTTTTTGGCTTTTAAAGACATTTTAATAGTTTTATTGTGTTTGTTTTTTCTTGTTATTATTTTCTATGTCTAGTCAAATATTAAATTGTCCCTCATCATATGACATGATGATTATAAAAACTGCCCCAGTTTTATAATTTCTTATCTCAACTGTATTTTAATCATATCACTATGTAATTGAGGCGAGAAAAATACTTATTTTTTCCTAGTTAATTTAATAATAATTAATGAGCCATGCGAAAACACTTTAATATTACAAATAACTAGTTTAAAATCTTTTGGTGTGAGGGGCAAAACAATAAACAATATCTTCACTCACAAGTTCTAGTAGAAATCCCATTTGTTTTAGCTTTGGTTAATGAGTACACTGTAAAAGGCATTAAAATATTTTCAGAATATCTATCAGTTATTATCAAATTTACACAAGAGAGAGATCAGTGACCCTCTGTCCTTTTAATTCATGGGCCAAATAATTAGTAAAAAATGTCACATTCTATAGAACTTGGGCTCAAATGGGAGCTTGATTCACATTTCCATCAAATCATATTGCATGTGTGGCGGTTTATCCAGGGCGCAGTGCATCATGGCATTGCCTGATTTGGCCAAGAAACAACTTCCTTCCATCTCAGAATTGGATGATCCAAGACGTGGGATTAGTCATGGTACGCACAAGCTGACCTGTACACCTACATAAATAAATAAATAAAAAAAAAGAAAAAGAATTGGATGATCCATCATTTACCAAGCACATGGATAGTAGAGATCTTCCCTGTGGGTACGCGAAGATGTCAATTTGCACGCAAATCTACATTTTATTTCTATCAATCTTGGCTGCATTTACAGAATTATTCGTTGCCTGAATTAATGTTTGCGTTTTCAGATAATCGAAGTATGCAACTAAAATTCACAGTGCTTGAAACTCTCTCTTTTCCTGAACGTTTCCATGCATTGAGGAAAGGCCCCTTTGTTGCTCCTGGCAGCCCTTGATTAGCTGAGGAATCAAATTATCAGAGAAGCAACAGCACTAGCCAGGAGACCTCTCTTCAAGCTGTTCTGTGAAAATGTCTCCGTCACCGGAGTCATGTCATATCTGTCGGAGTTCAACACGTAGCCAGTTTTATGAACTTAAAAAATCTCGGATCAATCCAAAGGGATAGGAAATAATGCAAATTTATCTGGTCAACCGAAGTCATTGAGTTGTGTGAAGAGAAACAGAACATTTCCCTCTGGGTGGTGCCAAAGCGAGGAGCTCTGTGAATCACTTATTCCTCAGGTATCTGATAATGTTTCGTAAAGTTGTTTTGTCTTTCTTCCAGAATGATTTAGCTAATTTTAATGCGATTTGAGAGGTCCACTTTGAGATAAGATATCAATCTACGTATGTGTTCTGGAAAGCGGTGTGTTCGTTTAATTTTGTTTTTTTTTTTTTTATTAATATAAAATAAATTTTTTAATATTTTTAAATTGTTTTGATTTGTTGATGTTAAAAATAATTTTTTTAAAATACAAATAATTTTAATATATTTTTAAATAAAATTACTTTAAATCATTATTATTATTATTATTATAATTCCAAATATTTAATGACTAAACGACAGTTTTGGAGAGGAGAGGCTGATAATTTGAGTTTTAATAAACAATTGAGACTTTATAGATTAATTAAAATAATAAAAAACCACCACCTAAACCGCCAGGCATTTTTACTGAGCACTCACACACAAATATAATCCTTCAAGTCTAATATGTTATTTATAAGTTTTTTCAATTTTGTTCTTCTTAAAATTTTAATAATTTTTAATTTCATTTTTTAATCCAATTTCATTTTTTATTTTGATTTTCACCCTCACTCTATTAATTACTATTTTTTATTTTGAATTTTTTTGTCTAATTGATTTTTTATCCTGATTTTATTCTTTGAAATTTCATTTGTTATAGGTTGGGCTTTACATTTTTTTATATATAATGTTTTCGGTATAATGACTCGGGTTATGGGTTTGCAATGTTAATGCTAATCCTTTTTTTTTTTGGATTATTTTCTTTTCAAATTCCATTCATTGAACAATTTATTTTATAAAAAAATTGGCTTTATTATATTCTTCAATTTGTTTTTTTAATCTGGTATCTCGATCTCATAGTCTAGGCCACAAGTTTTGTAGGATAATTCAAGTTGGCATGCCCGATATTACTAGGTTACATGTCTTTCACGCTAACTCGGTTTGATTCAAGTCGGATTTTTTTTCTTCCTTTTTATACAATTATGTACTTCCAAAGTTTTTTTATCTCTAAACTATCATGGTCTTTTTTTTAAAAAAACTTTGTTCAATTACTATCATTGCCAAATTTTTTAATTGTTTGATTAAAATGAAACCACCTTATGAACCCGATCGAGACTATAATTCGAGTCATTTATTTTTAATTTATTTTTTATTATTTTGAAATGCATTTGCAACATCTAAATATCATTTTTTAAAGGGGAAAAATTTGCGGATTCACAGCGTAGTGCATGCCCATATCTAGTCTATTATATATATAATCCATTGCCTAATAAACTTTCTAATGCATAAAAAAACATGAAAAAAGAGGGGAATTAATGGTGTAAAATATATGAATACCCATTACAGTGAGATATTTACATCTTATTAAAAAGCTAAAATATTATATTTTAAAAAGGTTAGAAAACTGGTTTTTTTACATGGTTAATGGATTTGTTTGAGATTTGAAGAAAATAGATTTAATTTTTTTACTTGATGAAATTGAGTATGATTTTGTAACTAATGCATGTTAGAATTGAAGAAATGATGAGTAATTTAATGGGTATTATTTTGTAATTATAATAATTTAATGAGTTCTGCAAGTTAACTAAGGTGGATTCGTGTCTTTTTTTTTTGGCTTTTAATTACTCTTTCTTCTTTAGAATTCTTTTGCATGGTTGAATTTTTTTTTTTGTAATTTTATCTTTTAATTTTTGGTTTGTTGAGAATTAAGATTCTTGTTTTTTTTTTTTTATATATATATTTGGTGCTTCCAATTAAATGGGTTAGGTCACAGGCTTTATAAGACAACAACAATGGTTTTTTTAAAAATGGGTTTCATGATCTTCGTCATTTTTTTTTTCTATCAAGTTATTTCAATCCCATAACTTAACTTGTAGGTTTAACAGATGGATTCAGGCGGGCTTGAGTATTTTTTTGGTTTATAATTGTAATTTTTTTCATTTTTTTTGTATGATTGATTTTTTTCTTCAAATTTTTTTCTTTAAAATTTGATTAGTTGAAAATTGAGTTTAATTTTTTTTTTAAATTTGATACTTCTAGTCAAATAATTTAGGTCATGAACTTAATAAGTTAACTCATTGAACATTATTTTTTTTATTTATAATTTGATATTGATTTTTCTCAGCATTGATATTTCCTCTTATTAAAGACCTTTTTGTATTGACCAAACATTTTTTTTTTGCTCATGTTTTTTTGGGTATCTCGACTTGTGTGAGCTATAGCTGCCTATGTTTGAATATTGGAGAAGTAAACCCTAGGTCCTAAACCTAAAGATCCAAAAAGGGCTTTCCATGCTCTATCTTTTAGCTAATTTTGGTAGCTCTTCCTATATCTGGAACAATATTAGTCCATATATATATATATATATATATATGGCTTTAGGCTTTAGGGAGACTTTTCCATCTCGATATCTGAGCTTTCTTTGATGAATCAAAGAGACAGATCAAAGAAAAAGCTGGAAAATTTCTCCTTTTAACGGATGGTGGTAAAACAAAATTGGAAAGATCAGAACGAAACAAGTTGATCGAAATTTGTGTGGGGACTAAAGAGGCTGTCGCTGTCCCTAGCTACAGGCCTCCTAATTATAGTGCCTTTTGGCAAGGCCAAGAGGGGATGCTATCTCCCATGCAAATCTCTGCCCACACATTTCCTCATATGTCTGCACAAACCTCTCTCCCATGCTTGTATATATCTCCATTGATTTGCAAGAATTATACCCCCTGCTAGATTTATAAGCAATCAGACGCTTTTAATTATGTGACAAGGTGATACAAGAAGTCTCAATTTTTCATCCTAAAAGAGAACAAAACATCTCAATGACGATCAAGACATTAGATGATTTTATCTCTTTTTTCTTCTGGCAATCATATGTCGTAGGGTAACCTAGCTACTCAAACCAGTGTAACACTACGTACATATTCAGCTTCATTACATATACGCTTATATACATGTAGATCTTAAGGAATAATATGATTCCAACTTGATGTCAAAGTTGGAAACGCATTTATGGGTTTTGATCAACGACCCTAAGGACAAATAAAGGCATGTGATATGTAGGGCACATCAACCTTAACCTTAAATGCAGCAAAAAAGACATATAGCAAGCTGTGTGTATCTAATTCATGGAGTTAATTTTGATCTGGTAATGAGGCGAATACAGCAGATACGGATTTGTCATACTGAGTCGAGTAGTAGCAGTCTACACCTCCTTTTAATTTGTCTTTATATAATTTGTTTGCTTGGGTGACATGCGGTCACGTGAAAGGCTTTCAGGCCTCTTCTTGCCCTTTACCCCTTCCTTTATAAGACTCCTGCTACTATTAATTAAAGCTCTTTTGGACTTGCTTGCTCGTTATTCTATCCTATCCCATATTCTCCATCTCGCCCTCCATGACTCCCGTCTGTCTGAACCCAGCATCCTCTTCTTTCCCTTTTGTGGATCTTACGGAGGAGCAACACCTGCAGCTCTTTCTGTCACCGCATCAAGCTGCCACTTCTCTCTCAGGTCCTACTAATTTCTTTAACACGACTCATGAACAAAGAGAAAGCGAACTTGCAGAGTCGCGCCAGCATGATGATCACGAGGCAAGGACAGCGTATTTTAATTGCATGGTTTCATGTTTTCATTTTTCTTTTGTTGTCTTACCATTTTATTTTTCAATGTGATCTCAACTTCTGGTGTAGAGAAGCACTGTGTGGTGCCCGTACATCTTTTTCTAATGCCAATATTTACATGATCATAACATGATGAGTGTTTGTTTCGTGTAATTAATCAATAACTGTTTGCATTTAATCTCACAGAATCTTTTGATCTTAGTTTTTTTTTCTTTATTTCATCCTCTACTAATTCTTAAGTTCCATGAGGATTAGTGTTTATTAACATTCATGATATATATAATTGTAATATTCTTTGATCAATTAATAGGTGTATGTATGGCCTGCTTGAGTAACTTTGTATACTGATGTTGATCTGATCAGGTTGACAAGTACAGCATATCACTTGGCAGATCGAGCGATCATAAACTATTTCCATCATCTTCATTCCAACCTGTGGTAAATGATGATGATGATGATAGCAATTTCCACAAATTATTGTCGTCGAAAACGGAGGACGGTACTGAAGGAAGTGGTGATAGTTCAGGCAATTGGATGCCCTCAAGGATGACGATGATGCAAGAAATGACCAACTCAAATCGCTCAGAAACTGATCATCAACCAATGAAATTTATGCTCAAGTTTTACAATCAGCAATGTCAGAATACCGACAACAACTCCTCCAGCAACAGCAATATTAGAGTCTGCTCTGACTGTAACACCACCTCAACCCCACTTTGGAGGAGCGGCCCTCGCGGTCCTAAGGTTTATATATTTATAAGAATTATAAACCAAAGCACACACGATAAATTAAGGAGAATTGATGATGTATGCATAAAAAAATGATTGCTAAAAAATGCAAATTTGTTTTTTTTATGATGCAGTCACTTTGCAATGCCTGTGGGATTCGGCAAAGGAAGGCCAGACGAGCTATGGCAGCGGCTGAAAATGGCGCGGTTATTTCCGTTGAGGCATCATCTTCTACGAAGAGTAAGGTAAACAGCAAGGTAAAGAAACTGCGGACGAGCCATGTTGTGCAAGGCAAGAAACTGAGCAACAAGCCTCCCAATCCACCTCTTCAGAGCCAAAAGAAGCTTTGTTTCAAGAATCTTGCATTAAGTTTGAGCAAAAATCCAGCCTTACGACAAGTGCTTCCACATGATGTGGAAGAAGCTGCAATCCTACTAATGGAACTATCTTGTGGCTTTATTCACAGTTAAATCTTTTTTATTTTCTTTTGTTCTTTGATTTTGTTCTAGGAATTTGTCAGCTTGTTTAATTTCTGTCAGCGAGAGAGATCTTTTTTTTTTCCCTGCATGCCGCAAACAAAGTATGGCTGGCTTCCTATCAGTCTGTCTTGAAATAATTGAAATCAGTAATAATATCTAAGGTCTTCCAGGCACATCTATCAATATTGATTCAATTTCTTGCAGCTCTTCTACTGCTTGGATATGATACTTCAATGTCCTAAGAATGTTAGATTAATTAGCACAGTCCATTAATGTAAGATATTTTTCAGCTATATTCCATGATGCCTAAATCTTCCGAAACATACACAGGTTTTTTTTGTTTCAAGTATTGTCAGAATGTACAGTCAATCAATTTAATTGTTTGGCTAAGTACAGGTTATTTTTAAAAGAAAAATGTTACATAAAATTAACCAAAAAAAGAAAAGAAAAGGGCAACGTATACAAGCACCGTGGATTAAGAGTGTGCAAAAACAAACGTACATGCGCCACAAAAATTGCTTGAGTTTCTTGTTGGTAGTTTTGTGTGATGCTAAAGTGCCACAGACAAAGCTGATCCATGTCGAAAACCTTCCCTTGTAGCAGCATCGACAGCGCAGAGATGGTGAAATGATTGGTCTCATCCTCCACATGGAAATAAATCTTGGAAAAAAGAAATCCGAAGCTAAGAAAAAGGGCAATGGATCAGTAATGTTTGGTTAGATTTCGAGGATAAGGTTTACAGGCTAATGAACAAGAATTTTTATTTTTTTTATTAGTGTCGATGTTGGCCCGAAAGGTGAGTGAATTTGGCATGGAACGATCGAATGGTTGTGTTCCACAATATGAGATAAGGGGAGGGAGAAAGGTATTCTTGCAAAGGTATCACAGTTTAATTGATAGCACAAATAGAACAAATAGAACACAATTTAAGTCAATTTTGGAGGGAGCAAGCAAGTCCATTGATAGCACAAATAGAACACAATTTAAGTCAATTTTGCTCGGTAGTAGCTAAATAAATTTCTCCATGCTTTGTTTTTTTAGTGTGGCTGAAACTTATTCCAAGGAAAGACATGGTTTCCTTTTCATTTTTCTCACACCTCTATTCCACATAACTCAAATTCAAGGCAATTCACATTTCCTTCAAATTGACTCCTAAAACCCTAACATTAATTTATAAAATTAAGCATTAATTCTACTTATATTTATTTAAACTCTTTATATGGTGATGAAACCAATAAAAAATTTTCCACGCCTCTTTTCTTCCCTCTTTATTGTGAGTTTCTCTCATTAGAATCACTTGTCTTTTCACTTGTTCTTCTTTAATTTCATGTTTTTGAAAAATTAAACACTCTCCCCTTCTTAAATAAGCTCCAAATCTTGGTTTTTCTCTAAGTGTTTTAGTGTAAAATTGATAAAGAAAAGAAGAAATTCTTTGTTTTCTCCCTCTCTACTAAACCGACAGCTTATAAAAGGTGGAAAAGAGAATTTATTTTCTATTCTATTACCAATTTACCCTCTTTTAATCCATGTCTCTTAATTTTCTTGTAAAATTCTTGACTTCTAGTGCAACCCCAATATTAAAGTCGATTTATTTTATATTTTACTTTCTCACAGTAAAATCCTCATTATGATTCATTTACTGTTATTTAAAATTCTCGGGGTTTACAAATATCCTTTCTATTTAGAGAGTATGTTGTGAAAACAAAATTATTATTATAAAACTTTAAGGGTTAGGTAAAAACTCTTGGTATTGGTGAGGAGATTTCACCAAAGAAAAAAAAATCTTGAAAAAGAGTTTTCTTCAAGTAGTGTAAAAAACTTTATGTGGATTCATCAAGTGGAATTATACTCTGAGTTTGGACCGGTAAAAGAAGACAATACTCAAGTATGGTTTGATACTTGAGGTGTAGAAGTAAACTTTATGTGGTGTAAAAAGAAGACAATACTTGAGGTAAAAAAATATATCTTGAAAAATAGTTTTCTTCAAGTGGTGTAAAAATCTTTATGTGGATACATTAAGTGGAATTATACTCTGAGTTTGGACCAGTAAAAGAAGACAATACTCAAGCATGGTTTGATACTTGAGGTGTAGAAGTAAACTTGTTGAACCATGTTAAAATGAATTTGCAAATTATTTTCCTTAACTCTTTACTTTAAGTACTTTAATAATATGGTTGATCATTACATTTACTTGAAGTAATTTGTTGTAAGTGTAAAATTTAGCGATATACCTAATTCACCCTTCTCTTAGGTGTTAGGTTGCTTTAATCATTGAACAATAATTGATATCAAAGCTTAGTTCTTATATATAAACTTTATATATAAGAACTAAGCTTTGATATCAATTATTGTTCAATGATTAAAGCAACTTAACACCCTTTATATGATATACTTAAATGTTTTTGGGTATAAGCTGTAAACACTTGTTGCTATGTTTAAAATCGCGTTACTTTGAGAACACAGTTGAAAAGGACTCCTTATGAGCTTTGGAGAAGAAGAAAACCCAATATATCTTATTTTAAAGTTTTTGGTTCAAAATGCTTTATTCTTAATACTAAAGATAATTTAGATAAATTTTATTCAAAATTCGATGTTGGAATTTTTCTTGGCTATTCCTTATTTAGCAAAGTATATAAAGTTTATAACAATAGAATACATTATCTCAAGGAATCCATGCATGTTGCATTTGAGAAAACTTAAAATGAAAAAATTGTTGAGATTCTAGATGACATAAATAAAAGTATTTAACATTTAAGTCTTAATGATAAAAACCCTATGAAGGCAAACAACAAAGAATCTCAACAATTTTTTAGTAGACATGATATTATGTTTTGTGTATGTAATTTGTGCATGTTTTCAAGCTTGCCTTAAAGAATCGTATGTTAGTGTCATAAAACACATTTTTTATTATTTGTATAATACTATAAATTTAGGGTTGTGGAATCCAAAAAAAAGTTAATTAAGCTTAATAAGCTATTCGAATACAAACTTTGCTGGATATAAAGTTAATAGAAAAAATACTAAAGGACTGTGAAAAGCAGATCATATTACATCTTTATGTCTTGGTCAACAATGAAGCTATGATCCTTTTAGGCATAGTTTTAAAACCCATCTTGGCTTGACGGGTTGACCCGGGACTAGAACCGGACCGGGTTTTAAAAAAACCTGCCAGGAATTTGGCTAGTAAAACCCCATCGATCCGAAGGGTTGACCCGGGGCCCATAAGACCCGGGTAAACCCAGATGAGACTCGGCTATTTACACACACACACACACAAGTAAAACGTCATCGTTTTAGCCTTTTACTGTGAACCCATTTGCAACATGAAAACAGAAAACCTAAACTCTTCACTCTATAAAGCCATATTTGTTGTAAAAAAAAGCAAAGGAATTTAAAATCTGAAAACTGTTTTTGCCTTTTCTTCCTCCTCAAATCTTAAGATCTTCTCGGCATGAAATGGGGAGAGAGATGCATGCCGGGTGGTGGTGGTACACGCTGTGGGTTAGTGGATAGATGTGCTGGTGGAGCAGGGAGAGTTTGTTGAGCTGTTGTTTGGAGGGGGGTCAGATCTTGTGGTGATAATGGCGATCTGATTTTCATTTGTGTGGGTGTGGATTAAGGGCTTTCGTGGTGAAAATCAGCGCACGTTAGCAAAACAAGGATTTTTAGGATGAAGAGTGGGGAAGATTAAAGAGAAAATGAAATAATGGGTTTGTTGTGATTACTAAGCAGGGATCTTGGGAACAAGGATAAGAGAGAAAATAGTGTTTTTTTAGTGGTGTGGTTTTGTGGATTGCAGATAAGGTAGGTGCAGGGGAAAATGCTACCATTAATGGGCAGCTTTTGGAGTTTTATCGGAGAGATAATAGCCACGATTTAAAGTTAGTGGAATTCTCTTTTTTTTTGGGTTGATCCGGGTCAACCCATCTGACCCATGACTCGATCATTATACCAGGGTTGACCACAGGTCGAGTTTAAAAAACTATGCTTTTAGGTTTTTTTTCTTTTATAATGTAATCTTAATTTTTATATTTTTAGGACCCGATGACGATAGTTTCCTAAAAAACCTGCTCACTTCTTACAAACAAAATCATACAAATAAATTAATAAGATACTATTTTCTTTTTCATACTCAATCAACAATTCCATTTGATCAATCCATCTGACTCATGACCCGATCATTGTACCGGATTGACCACCAAATCGGGTTTAAAAACTATGTTTTTAGGTTTTTTTTTTCTTTTTTAATGTAATCTTAATTTTTATATTTTAGGATCTGATAGTGATGGTTTTTTGAAAAACTTGCTCACTTTTTACGGACAAAATCATACAAATAATAAATTAACAAGATATTGTTCTTTTTCATACTCAATCAACAATTCTATTCCATACAAATCAGTGAGATAGAAATTTCATAAATTCAATACTCTTTTTGTCAAACATGTGCACATATTGGAATTTAAATATGAATTTTATTTATTTATTTCCTTCCATCGTTGCATTGGGCATTGTGTATCCTTGACTATTAATTATATTGTATAATGTTAAATTGTATTGCGAGTCTTCAGCGGCATTTGTAAAAACAAAAAACATATTATATTTAATTCCATTCATTGGCTCCTCGAATTCAAAAGAATTTATTAGTTTTTTTTTAATATATAACAAAAAGGTTTAATCTAAAAAAAAACTAACAATAATGCCATGCAGATGTACTTACCTTTTCAAGCCGGTTAAATCAAGATGGGAGAGAGCACTCACTCCTCCATGGACGTCATTTGCTCCGGACCGAAACCCTAGCAGATAGATAGCCTAATTATGACTGGGCGTTATTAAGCAGAGTGTGAAAGTGCTTATGCCACCAAAGGACTTCAGATCTTATGGATTTGCATTTTCATGTATTTTAATACCAGATAAAATAGCTCTTGTCTGGAATGAAATTTGAACGCATCTTGATCCATTGATACCAATCCCTTTTGGTTCAATAACTTCCTTTCGTTTTTTTTTTTTTTTTTTTTTGAGATCTGCTAAATTTCTTCAGATTGTGATATCCTCAAAACTGTCCTTTTCCTCTAGTTGCCTTTGCCACTCACCACCATCGGATCTTGAAGCCTGGAATTTCTTTTTGAAATTTGGATTTTCTTACATATTAAACACACACATGACACAACGAGCCAACTTACACCATAAATATTCCAGTACTAAAATCTATACTGAGACAAAATTCACCCCAGATATTCCATGGAGCAAAAATAATCATCACTTACCTTCAAACTTTATTTCCTCCCTCCCTCAACATACCTATTTCCTTTTTTCCTTCCTCTCTCAGTTATAACAACAAAAAAAAGCGTTGAACTTTCTGCCTTTTTCTGTCCCTCTCTTTTCTCCGTGTGTGTTCCACTCATGGAACGTGCAAGGAGGCTAGCTAATCGTGCCATCTTGAAAAGGCTGGTTAATGGATCAAAGCAAAGCCACAACCAGGCCAGAAATGAATCATCTTTGTTAAATTCTTCATCTTCTGTATCATGCACTCCTTCTAGGTATCTTTCCTCATTGTCATCATTTGGCTCTACAAGTCCTAGATCAGGTTTATTTCCTGGAAACGAAAATAGTATATCCCATAATGTTGCTGCTGTTTCTGCTAGTTAGTATGGTGTTGGGTCCCAGATAAGATCTATTTCGGTTGAATCTTTGAAACCAGATGACCATTTCCCTCGCCGCCATAACTCAGCCACCCCAGAAGAACAAACCAAAATGGCTGAATTATGTGGCTTTTTGATACACTTGATTCATTGATAGATGCAACCGTGCCTAAATCGATTGGACTTGATTCTATGAAGTTCTCAAAGTTTGATGGAGGGTTAACTGAGAGCCAAATGATTGAACATATGAAATACTTGGCATCAAAGAATAAGGTTTTCAAGTCTTATATTGGGATGGGATATTATGACACTCATGTTCCCCCCGTCATTTTGAGGAATATAATGCAGAATTAATCCAGCTTGGTATACGCAATACACACCGTACCAAGCTGAGATATCTCAGGGTAGATTGGAGTCTTTGCTCAATTACCAAACCATGATTACGGATCTTACTGGATTGCCTATGTCAAACGCTTCATTGCTTGATGAAGGGACTGCTGCTGCAGAGGCAATGGCTATGTGTAATAATATTCTTAAGGGAAAGAAAAAGACTTTTATTATTGCTAACAATTTCCACCCTCAAACTATTGATATTTGCAAGACTAGAGCTGGTGGTTTCAATCTTAAGGTAGTCACCACAGATCTTAAGGATATTGATTATAAATCTGGGGATGCTTGTGGTGTCTTAGTTCAGTATCCAGGGACTGAGGGTGAAGTTTTGGATTATTCGCAGGGACAAGGCTACCAGCAACATCTGTACTGCTCAAGTAAGAAATTACTGTTTATACTGTTTTTTTTTTGTTTAATATTTTGAGAATGCTTGTATAGAGTAATGAAACTTATTAAGTTGCCCTGTCTATGACGAAGTTACGAGACAGAGTGTGCCTAGTTCATAATCATTGGCCCTTTGCACATTTCGTAAGCTGGTTGTTCTTTGGTTATAAGGAATCTCTTGTTTTGTTTAGGCTTTTCTTGCAAACATGGCTGCAATGTATTCTGTCTATCATGGACCTGGAGGCCTTAAAACCATTGCCCAAAGGGTCCATGGTCTTGCTGGAGCGTTTGCTGTTGGACTGAAGAAACTTGGGACAGCTGAAGTACAAGGCCTTCCCTTCTTTGACACTGTGAAGGTTAAGTGTGTTGATGTAACTGCAATTGTTGATGCTGCTTACAAAAGCGAGATAGATTTGAGTGTCATAGATGCAAACACTGTAAGTGTGATCCCATCTGTTGTGTAATTTGACTATTACTCTATGTCATGCAATTATGAGAACATGGTTTGCTTTCAAATTACCGTTTCCTTTGATGAAACAACCACCTTAGAGGATGTTGATAAACTTCTCAAAGTTTTTTCTGGTGGAAAGCCTGCGAGTACTACTCTGCTACTGCATGTTTCTAATAAGGTTGTTACCATAAATCATAATCTTGAAAATAATACTATTCACTTCTTTCTTTCAAATGTCAGGTCCCTTTCACAGCTGCATCTCTGGCACCAGAGGTTCAGAATGTGATCCCATCTGGACTAACAAGGGAGAGCCCTTATCTGGCTCATCCAATCTTCAACATGTATAGACTATTCCTCAAAATCTGAACTACTCAGGGTTATTATTTGGAATCCACTCTGATTTCTGTTTGATTTTATCAGGTACCATACCGAGCATGAGCTGCTCAGGTATATGCATAGACTACAATCAAAAGATCTTTCTTTGTGCCACAGTATGATTCCACTGGGATCTTGTACAATGAAATTGAATGCTACAAGTGAAATGATGCCAGTGACATTTCCTAATTTCACTGATATTCACCCTTTTGCGACAAGTGAACATTCTCAAGGTTACTAGGTAGATAGTTGCACATGTTTCTTAAACAGAAATTTGAGAGATATGCTATGCTTTCTGGTGTGACGCGAACAAATCTTGTGCATGATAAAGCAAATTAACCTTTGTTCAATTCCGGTATTGTCTCAGGAAATGTTCGATGATTTGGGTGAACTATTGTGTACAATTACTGGGTTTGACTCTTTCTCATTGCACCCCAATGCCAATACTGCTGGAGAGTATGCTGGGCTTATGGTTATTCGTGCCTATCATAAGGTACGGTGATGCCAGCTATTCAATAAAAAGGCTGCTTATTCAATATCCCTCGACTCATGGAGTCTATGAAGAAGGAATCGATGAGATATGTAAGATAGTTCATGACAATGGTGGTCACGTATACATGGATGGGGCTAACATGAATGCTTAGGTCTGTATTCTCAAACTATCTACATTTGGTTTTGCCATTCCATATATTGGTTATTAACATCTTACTTCCTGTAAGCTTTCCTGTTTGATATGGTCATTTTACTTCATAGAATATTTTCTGCAAAAGACATAAACAGCTTCAACACCCTTCGATTCTTATAAGCACCTTTTATGCCAGAGTGATGGTTGTTCTTTGAGTAGAGAAGGTATGTTCAAAAATTCATTCTATGCCATATGGGAAGAGTTGCACTTTGTAGGGTTGTGAATCAGACTGCTAGCCAGACCATGATGTCTTCTTAGTAATTCAAATCAGGAATGGCTTTGCATTGCTTTATAGACTGCATTTCAAATTTATGAGCAAATTATAGTGAAGCAAAGATGTGGATCTGAACTTTTAGTTTTCTTTATCCTGTGCTTTTCATTCTTGAAGATTCATGGTACCTCCATAAAGCATCCGTGGGGTTAACTGAATAGCTCATGTCATCTGAATATCAAATTTCAATGAAATGTCTGGATTAGAACTGTGTAAATGAGAAATCTGTTGGTGAACATGTTACATTTTGATTTTATGTTCTTCGTCCTTACAGGTTGGTCTCACAAGCCCAGGTTTTATTGGCGCTGATGTTTGCCATCTCAATCTCCACAAAACATTTTGCATTCCAGATGAAGGGGGTGGCCCTGGCATGGGCCCTATTGGTGTGAAGAAGCACTTAGCACCATACCTACCTTCACATCCTGTGGTAACTACCTCCTTCACCGTGAACAACTCCATCCATATCTTCAGACTTGTTTAGCTTCTAACTAAGGAATGATGGGAGAAATGCTTCCTTAATTTTTATTGGACTTAAGATATGCATGAAGAAACTATTTTCATTCAGCAGCATCCAGTTGGTAAATGGAAGATGCTGCTTGAAATTGGAGCAAATCATTTCTTCTTTTTGTGAAGTCATATTGTTTGATCTGTTTTTAGTAGTCATCACTCGCGTTGTATGTTTTTCTATGGAATTGTGGCAGTTGTGACTACAGAATGTCTTCGACATCGTGTTTTCATTGTTCAGTTTTTAATTTCTTTGCCATTGTTCTGTAGATATCTACAGGTGGTATACCAGCCCCTGAACAATCTCAGCCACTTGGCACCATTTCAGCTGCGCCTTGGGGCTCTGCACTAATCTTGCTAATATCATACACTTACATAGCAATGATGGGTTCTAAGGCCTATCTGATGCTTCAAAGATTGCTATACTGAACGCAAACTACATGGTAAAGCGTCTGGAGGTAATCAATCTTTCCTTGATTCGCTTTCTTGCTGTTGAGATTAATTTATAAGTATTTTTACTCTCTGATTTCTTTGTTATTGGTTTGCTTCTTAGAATTACTACCCCATTCTTTTCCACAGTGTCAATGGAACAGTTGCCCATGAATTCATTGTAGACTTGAGAGGCTTTAAGGTAGTTGTTATTACATGTCTGTTTTTTAGTTATTCCCCTTCTGAAATGAAGCGAGTAATCGAGAACATTCGTTTTGCAGAACACTGCTGGCATTGAGCCTGAAGATGTTGCCAAACGTCTTATGGACTATGGATTTCATGCACTTACAATGTCATGGCCAGTTCCAGAAACACTTATGATTGAGCCCACTGAGAGTGAAAGCAAGGTATATCTGGAGAGGATTCCTCGCCTTTTTTCATAACCCAATCCCGTCCCGCCTCTCCCTTTCTCACATACTGAGTTCCAATCGTATTTGACGTCTTTTGCAGGCAGAGTTAGACAGGTTCTGTGATGCACTTATCTCCATTAGGGAAGAAATTGCAGAGATTGAGAAAGGAAAAGCTGATATCCACAACAACGTCCTTAAGGTGAAGTTGCTTGTTGTTTTCCTGCTGTACCCTAGAAAGCACAAAGAGCATCTTTAGTTTGATTTTTTCTACCTGCATTCTGTTGATTCATTTTGGCATCTGTTGTTATTCATCGAATTTGGAGTGATTGTGGAAATCCAATGCAGGGAGCTCCTCATCCACCATCTTTGCTCATGGGAGATGCATGGACAAAACCATATTCTCGGGAATATGCAGCCTTCCCTGCTTCTTGGCTCCGTGTTGCCAAGTTCTGGCCTAGCACAGGTATGCATGCCCACCTTACTGTTTCCTTGCTTCAAACTTCCCATTTTATCATCTTTACATTCAGTTGCCTTGTTTAATCTTATCCTTTCCATTGCTTGCTTTCTTTCTGCATGGATTAAGTTTACTTTCGTTTCTGATAAACTGTTTGTCACGTGAACTATATAGTCCATAAATTGTTATTATTTTCTCAGTTTTACAGTTGTTTTTTTATCAACTAACTTCAAGAACATAATAACCCGAATCCAGCATACTTGCAAGTCCATCATCTGCCAATTATCGATCGATACTTCTTTGGTGCTGTTCTATCAGGTCGTGTTGACAAATGGTGACCGCAACCTTATCTTCAACCTTCTGTCAGCATCACAGGTTGTTGAAGAACAGGCTGCAGCTACTGCTTCATATTCATTTCCTCATTATGCGATGCAAGATTGCTCCACAGACATCAAAGTCGACGCTATCTGCTCTTCCTCTGTAAATAAATTCATATGATCATTATTGCAGCTGGTGAAATTCGTTCTCGATATACTGGTGACCAGCTGCTCTAATAACAATGGTGTTGCTAATTGCAACTCAACTTTGTAATTATCATTGCTCCCCCTCTAATGAAAAACAAACATTTACAGAGCCTGTCTAATTAAAAGACACTGCCTTGCCAATGCAAAGCGGAGTTCATCATGCAATCGGAACTACCTATTGCATGCACTATAGTCTGGTAACTTTCGCTATCGAACCCCTTCTGTCAGCCTGGAAACGGGATTCCAAGAAGAAAATGTGTATGCCATTCAAAAGGTTACACAGACTGAATTTTATTTTCTCCGTAAGATCAAGAAGCTCTCCAGTTCCAGTCCATAGTAACACAGAAATAGGGAGTGACGAGCACCTGGTTGGCTAATAAAGAAGTCCATGCTCTGTTTATCAAAATCAAATATGTGAAGGAAACAGGTTACATATGTTCTCTAATTACAAACTTCAGCCTAATTCATAACCATGAACTCTCTTTTTTTTTATCCATAATCATCATAACATACAAGAGGGGAAAGAGGGCTCATTAGCATATTCTCAAATGTTCTATCTCAAAAGTAATTGCAAGAGACCAAAGAGGAAGAAATAGGCGATAGGAGAGGTCAATGTTCATTTGGATTTTAGAGAGGCGGAAACTAGAGGTGGAGGCTGCCGACGCTAAGGATTGACAGATCAGGGCGATAGAGACTGGAGATAAAGGGTGTCAGTGTCTTCGGTTTTAGACGAACCGACTTTAGAGGTGGATCCTGATGAAGCCCTTGACCAACTTAAGAAAATAAGTATTGATTTTGGTACCACACCGAGCAGTCAACTGAATTTACTTGCAGCGACAACTGTCTAGCTCAGAAATATAGAACCATGGGAGAGAACAAGAGTGGGGGGGAGGAGGGGAGGGCTGCTGTGCTATGTAGTTATTTAGGGTTAGGTGAAACTTCCATTTATGCATTTTTTTTTACCTTTAATTCAAGTTTGGTTGAACTAATTCACTTCAATCGGTTTTAACTTTTTTAAACCAAAATCAAACTGGAACAAATATTTTTTTAATTTTTGAATCGGTTTGTTTAGATATTTTTTTTTAATCTTGGTTTAGTTTTTCAATTTTTTTTAATTGGTTGATTTTTTTTTTTAAACACTCCTAATCTTAACGAAGACAGAAAGGATTTATTCTCTTGTACCTCTTTAAATAAAAATAGATTTATTTTATATCTTAATCTTCAATATCCCAACAAAATATTTTTCATTTTTTTTGTATTTATCCTATAATTAAGGGTGTTTACAAAAAATAGACTCGTCTATGTTATTTACATTATCTAACCTGATTTGACTTGTCCAAGTTAGATAATGTAGTTATTTATGGATGATAATAAGTTAAAAAACTTAATATATGGATATTAAGTGCGAGGTGGGATTTTTAAAACTTACTCAACCTGTATAATCCAATGTAGATAACTTAGTTTTTAGTGTAAATAATATTTTCCCTTCTATCTTCATTTTTTTTTTCCTTTCTCACCTTCGCACTAACAACCACCCTCATTCTTTTGTCTCTTTCCCTTCAGTTCTCTCCTTCAAACTTCATATTCTTAGTTATTTATCAATTTTTTTGTCTTTTACCCATCTAATCGATGCTCTTGGCAAGTAATGAAATTAAAGTTTTTTCATAATAAAATTAACAATTCTAATTTTTTCTGTTTGGTGATCAAGAGAACTTGAAAAAACAAATGAAAATTTCAAAAATTAAGATTGAATTTTTTTTGTTAGTTAAATCACAACCCATAAAATGAGTCTCTTCCAACTAATTTGTATTTATATCATATTGTACCCTAACTATTTTATTAAATACATGATTGTGATTTTTTTTTAGAAAAATGTGATAGATTTTATGTTGTCCCTAATATATACATTCTAGGGGTTTTATCTAGTTCTAATAATTACAACAAGATATTTTTTTAAGAATCATCAAAGAATAAAAGAATTAATACATCTAACTCATGGATATTTGCAATATCCATAAAAATATTAGCCCAACCTGATTTATTCAACCCATTTAGATCCAAAAAAAAAATTGAATGAGTTGGTTTGAATACAGTTATAGATTAAAACTCCACTTATTATATCCATAAACATTCTTACATGAAATTCTAACCAAACATAATTCTAATATTTTTTATTCATTAATTTTAGATCCTGCTCCCCTACCTCTATTTCATAAGTTCAATGTGGTGAGGAAAACTTTTTCCCTTTTGGATTGGAAGGAGGTTTAAGGATCCTTATTAATTTAAAAATATAATATTTTTTATTTGCAATTAATATTTATAGTTAATAACCAATGGAAAATTAATATTAATTACATATAAACATTGAGTTTTACTTTACTATCATATAGTTTCATTTGAAAAATGAATTATTCTAGATATATACAAGATGAAAGATAATATATAAATATATATTAAAGGATGTGGGGAAATCATTGTTCATTCATACTCATTGCAATGTGATACATTAAAAATCCATAATGTTTTGCCTTTTTTGTTATTGAATTTTTTTTTTAATTTTTTGGTCGATTCCATCTTTTAATGTTAGGATGGTTGAGAATTGAGTTTTGTAATTTGTTTTGTTTTATTTTTATTTTCTATAGATTTAACATAGTTTGTGGGTTTACCAAGTTAACCTAAGTTACTTTCATTTACAAGTTTGGTTGGGTTTTTTTTTTTTAATTGAACTTGATTTTTTATCGTTGATTTTTTTTTGTAGTTAAAAAAATAGTTTTAGAAAAAAGCTATGTTATTAAACTTTATAAATTTCATGGATTTGTTCATAGATTTGGCTTATTGGAGGTTCACGGATTCTACAAGTTTAACTTTTTTTTTCCGATTCCATCCATAGATATTGAATTAATTGGAAATTCAGCTTTATAATTGGTTTCATTTTGCTTTTTATGAGAATATCACGATTTCAAAACAAACATCTCGGTATTGAGTTGGTTTTCAATTTTACGATTGTCTATTTTTGTTATCATATAGTTAAATAAAAAATAGTTTAAAAAAATAAATTATAATTCTAGTGTAGCTTGGATTACCTGATTCACACATTTGATAAATTTACCCACCGTTTAGATATGTTTTTTTTATCATTTAATTTTTTAAATGATTTTTTTTCAATTTTATCCTTCAATATTAGATTGATTGAATTATATTACATGATTTATTTTTATTTATTTTCGATAGGGTTTTCACTATCTCAAATAAATTAACCTATATACATAACAATATTGTGGTGTATTGTTATCTCGTGTTCATGTCCTTGTTTCTTAGCTAATAAATTTCCCAAAAAATGTCGTAAATGAGGAGTTGAACAATGTCGTAAATGTTCTCTTGATGTTTGACATCAAATGCTTTTGAACCTTTAAGGAAATGTTGAAACAAAAAAAAGAGTTAGAGAAATGCAAGCATATTTCAATCCATTTAATGCACAACAAAGAGAGCATGAAGAGATGATTATTAGGCAATTAGAAGATGATGATGGTGATGATGATGAGGAGGAGGAGGAGGATGTCAATACTAAAAAACATATGTTACTACCAAAGGTTGCAAAAAAGAAAAAGATTCAAAGCACCAACACTGTAAAACAATCAACTACAAGTTATGGAAAGCAGAAGAAATATGCAACATTAGGGACATATTTCATGCCGAGAACAACTCCTGGTGCTCAAAAGTCTCTTCAGAACTGTTGGCAAAGGAAAGAAGCAGTTGAACGGTGTGATCTTGCTTTAGCGAAGTGGATGTTTGATGCATGTGTGCCATTTAATGCTGTTAACTCTGTGTATTATCAGCATGCCATAGATGCTGTAACAGCCATGGGTCCTGGTTATAAAGGACCAAACTTGCATGCTATCCGTGGCTATTACTTGGCAAAAGGTTGATGAAGTGAAGATTTATGTTGAGAGTTATCGAGAGATTTGGAAGAAGACTGGTTGCACATTAATGGCTGATGGATGGACAGATCAGAAGAGGAGGACTTTAATTAACTTCTTAGTATATTGTCCTAAAGGAAAATTTTTTTGAAAACCGTGGATGTATCAGATGTCTCAAAGACTGCTAGATTGTTGTATCAGTTGTTTAGAGAGGTTGTTTTGTATGTTGGGGTAGAAAACATTGTGCATATGGTGACTGATAATGCTGCAAATTATGTTGCTGCTGGCAGGTTATTGATGGAAGAATTTCCTTCAATATTTTGGTCTCCTTGTGCTGCTCATTGCATCAACCTCATACTCCAGGACATTGGTAAATTGCAGTCAGTTTGTTGTGTTGTTGAGCATGCTTCTGGTATCACAAAGTACATTTATAATCATTGTTATCCATTATATTTGATGAGGAAGTTCACTGGAGGAAAAGAAATACTTCGTCCAGCTCCTACTCGTTTTGCCACCAATTTCATTGCATTGCAAAGCATTTTAGCTCATAAAGATGAGTTGAGAGCTATGGTGACATCTAGGGAATGGGTCTCATCTGCTTATGCTAAAGATATCAAAGGAAAAAAGTTTGTTGAGAGTGTGCTAGACTCTTTGTTTTGGGAAGAATGTGCAATAATTGTGCGAATGAGTGAACCTTTAGTTCGAGTTCTACGATTGGTTGATGGTGATGATAGACCTTCGATGGGATATTTGTATGATGCTATTCATCATGCAAAAGAAGAAATGGTGAGGAGATTTCAAAAGAGAAAGCCTAGAGTGAAACCTTTCATAGACATTATCAATAATCGGTGGGATGAACAATTTTATAGAAATCTTTATGCAGAAGCATTTTGGTTGAATCCTCGATTTCAATATGATGCAAATATAATGGATAAACACATGAGCACCATTTCTGGACTTCTAGATGTTCTTGAGAAGTTTGCACATGGAAATCTACCATTGCAAAGTAAGATTACAAGTGAGATGAAGTTTTTTAGGAATGCTGAACATGACTTTGGCCGAGCGTCCGCAATAACTAATCGCACCCTTATGCCTCTAGGTATATAATTTTTATATTTACAAATATTATTTGACATAGTCTTACACTTTTACTTATTTTTTTTTGTATAGATGAATGGTGGATGACATATGGAACCAGCGCTCCAAATCTACAACAATTGGCTATACGAGTGTTAAGTCAAACTTGTAGTTCTTCGGGATGTGAGAGAAATTGGAGTATGTTTGAACATATTCATTCCAAGAGAGAAATAGATTGGAGCACCAAAGGCTTAATGACCTTGTTTACGTCCACTGCAATCTAAGATTGAAACAAAAGTATTTTTCTTTTCTCTAATTCCTTAAATATTATTTTATCTTGTTTAGTAGCATTATTAATACTTATATTGTGTTTACCTTCACTTTTAATATATAGGAATTATTGGAAAGGACGAAATTATGATCCAATTAATGTTGAGACAATTTTCGACATTGAAAATTGGGTAGTCGAAGATGACCCATCAATGTTGACAACGGAAGAAGTAGAGAGTTTTCACCAAGCTCTATCAACTATGACCATACAAGATACTTTAGTTGATGGTAATTAATGATTTATTATTTAGTGATAAATATTATTTAAAATAAAGTTTTGTTTAACACATAATATTTATTTCTTAATTGTGTTTGAAATGTAGATGTCATAAATGTTAATGATATTGAAGATGATTGTGACGATGAAGTTTCAAAGGAGCATGTTGATGATTTATTAGGTGTTGACGAGATTAGCTCCATTCCATCGACATTTCATCCAAATTCTTCTTCCATGGACACAAAAGAACCTAATGTGTTAATTCAACATAAGTGAATGGATTGTTGATTTAGAATTTATGTTGTTGGATGTTTTGTTTTAAATATTTTAGAATTTATGTGGTTGGATGTTTTGTTTTAAATATTTTATAATTTATATTTGGTTTGTATTTTGGATATTGAATTAAATTTATATTGTTGGTTTATAATTTAAATTTGGTTTAAGTAAGTGTTGTATTGTAATTAGTTATGTGTTTTTTTTTTTTTAGGTTTTTTTGAGTTGACCCGGGTTAACCTGGGTCAACCCAGCTGACCCGTGACCCGGAGGGTCGACCGGGTCAATGACCGGGTCGGGTTTCAAAACTATACCTAAGACTAACTTTGAATACAGAAAAAAGAATGAAAGAGAGACTGAAGTACAATGGGTTATAAGAGACAAAAGCCAATAATACAGATATTTTGAATTTATGAAGCCTAAGTTAGAATTTATTTATTTATTTTAAAAAAAGAGACCACATCAGAGTGAACTTTGTATTTCACAGGTCTTTATGGCTACAGTTTTTCAAGAAAAGTAGTAAATTTAATGTTGTGGGCTAAGGGAATCCGGATTGGAACATGAGCCCGTGAATTCAACTTAGAGATAAGTTTACAGACCTTTCGGTTAAATAGTTTGATCACAAAGATGTAAGAACTTGTTTTCGCAATCAAAATCCACTCTCAAATATCTACTTTCAAGCTTCTTATGTGTCCAGGACGAACTAGCTATTTATTTGCACGTGGTCATCAATTATCATTCAATAAAATTAAGTTTTGAAAGTTTCTCTGTTGCTGTTTGTTTTACAAGTTTTTAAGCAAATTATCAAATCCAATATCTTGCTATGCGTTGGAATCTGTTTGGCACTGTAGTGTTGAACCTGTTTTTTTAAAAAATTAATTTTTTTTTTTTTTTGCAAAAATTGAATATAATTTGTATCTTTTAGATCGTTTTGATGTGTTGATATCAAAAATAATTTTTTAAAAATAAAAAAACATTATTGACATGCTTTTTGACACGAAAAATTATTTAAAAACAATCGCAACCACTCTTCTAAACACCCTCTAACTGGTCTTTATTGGCTTGGAGATGACTTCATCAGGAAGATACGTTTATCGATGAAAGCTCTTTCTATTTCTTTTTAGGAATAGGCTCCACGTGTGTTGCTCCACGGGGATGATTTTAAACAAGCTATTTACAGTCTATTTAATATAATAATGATTATTTATGGAGAACTTAACATTACAAGATTGAATCCACAATCAAGATACCCATGAATCAAAATATCATGTTGACTTGGTATAGTTATCCAAATATTACTACAAACCATACCAATGAATGAGCATAAATTGTTTAGTTCTTCATTGCAAGCGCATACTAGTCAAATTAGTTGTCCAACAATTAGACTAGTGTTCATACAAGTTTAGAAAATGATATAATTATAGAAGATTGTAATATTTAGTTTTTTTCCTAAATAATAATATTTTTGTGTAATGAACCTCCAATAAAAAAGAATCAAACATAGGGGAAAAAAATCCCTAGATACCAATTATTCTCATAAAAAAAAATCCACAATTTGATTGACATATATCAAAGTATTGTTAAAATAAAAAATTAGTTTCTTGAATTCAAACTCTTACCACAAAATCGCTATATACTCAAACTTTTTATTTTTTTTATCTAGCAATACCAACAACTAAAACAAATGATCCAATAACAATTTGCAATCGATCCATCAACAATATTAACACCAAACTTTGATACTATTATTAATCATGTCTCTATGTAACTTCTAGATCAGTTAGATGACAACTTTTTATCTAAATATATCTTATATGTTTTGCCTAACTCATGTCTCTAATCTTATTTGATCATTAGTGACTCGTCCAAATCATAAAGATTAGTTAAGTAAAACCTAATTTTATAGCATTAAATATTTTTGATTAACGGTAACCTTAAGTGACTCCAACAAATTATCCATGAATAAAACTATAGTTTTATGCATATAAAATTGAAAGACAATTACTCATATTCCTAACATGTAATTAATATATTAATGAGGGATTAATTATCATTTAATTGAGTCCCATACATTACATCGCATAACAATTTATATATAAAACATACACCCCTAGCATGTTTTCTAATTAGATAATTATGGACATATCTAAACTAATTTCCTCGAGCCATCAAAAGGGAATTAAGTGGTCAAAACCTAGGTAGTTACTACAAATCTTCATAAGTCCTTTGCGAGCACCATGGTTGTATCCTTCACCGCCATTTTTTTTCTTCATCTTGGATTATAAAATAATTTTTCTATCTAAATTTCTAAATTATATAATATTTACATAATTAATTAAAAAGCTTCAAGTTACATTCGAGGGAGAGTTAGATGAGAAAACAATTATAACCCAGAAGAAAAAATAGAGATTAGACAAGACACACAAGCCCTATTTAATAAAACTTATAAACATTCAACCATAATAACACAATCACATTAGTTTTTAATATCTATAATCACCCATCATGCATAAAACATTTTATATATTCATAATAAAATTATTACATGTTGCAATTCTAATCATTCGCTTTATATGCAATTTAAAATAATATTTCTAAAACTTATAATATTAAATTCAAATCCAATATGATAATTTCCCAAATTTAATAAATTTTATTTAATATAGATTATTTTATTGATTTTTTTTCAAAATTTAATAAAAAAATTAATCATATTAAAATTCTTATTAATATCCTAAACTATTTTAGGATCAATGAAATAAAAATATTTTGCTTTCAAAACTCCTTTTACTTTAAAGAAACCATTTTTCTAAACAATATTTAATTAAATCCTAATTAATTTAATTTGTGTTTCAATTTTAAAATGTAGAATCAATATTTTATATGAGGGGTACAATTGTAATTTTATCACAAAAGACAAAATGTAACAAGAAATAAAAGGTAGGGGTAAATACATAAATTGCCCCAAAAAACGTTTTTATAATATATTATACGTGACCCAAGAGCTGAATATTTTGCCCCCTTCATCTTTAATTCCCTACTGTCGACACTGGGCTCTCCGCCCACTGCCATTAGCTGGTGCAACAACAGCCACCGTTATCGCTGATAGCCAGCAGCGTGAGGGTTAGCCCCTGGCGCTGTTGCTGGGCAGGTGATAGGGAGGCAACAATCATGGTCTCCTACCTCGCCAGCCAATGGCGTGCTAGCCTGTGAGCTAGGCCAGGCGCGCCATCAACTGGCAATACAGCTGGTGGAGGTGCATTGATCATAAACTCTTTTTTTTTAAAAAAAAAAACATTTACTAGATTCCGGCCAGATTCATAGAAATCCGGCCATATTTGATCGAAATAGTGCAGTTTCATTTAAAAACAATCAAGAGATAAAAAATAATTTTGCATATAAAATTAATTTAAAATTAACACCAATAACAAATAAAACATACAATCAATAATCATGATTGTCTATCAATAACTCTGATACCACTGTTGGGTTCCCAACTATAATATACTTAACATAAATAAGAAAAAAGAGTTATTTGAGAGTCCCTAGAATTTTATTAGATATTTTTAAAGATGTTTAAGGATTTATTAACAGAAGATCTAATCTTCTTCGACTTTAAATAATTATTTATAAGGCCGGGTTAATCCATATAAATCACTAGTGAGAAATTTTCTAAATTTCTATTTAGGAGAAAGAAATTGTTATGCCCCGAATACTAACTCACTATTCTGTAATTTTTATCTAACAAACAACCACTAAAACATAAGAAGCATAACTTATTATTTATAGAAAAATCTGAAATTCTTATAAATTGACAAAATATCAATTTGCCCCCTGAGTAACATTAATTTAGGACAATTTTAGAAATTAATTCAATCAAGTACTTATTTAATTTTTCTAGGTCTATAAATATATTTCAAGTATTAATTATATTCTAGTCCTTAATTTTTAAAATATATTTTAATCAAGTCATATTTAATTACATCATCTCATATTAATTTATGAGTATTGGTTCTTAATTTATGACTATGTGTTCCCATGTGGAATCAAACTTGGCTCTTCTTCGAGGCTATCAGTTCATGACATTAATGCATCCTACTGATGATCATTGCAATTTTTAGCTCTGAAACTTTTTGTGCTTATAAGATGCCGGCCAGGTGTGCCATTTACTATTAAGTGACACAAGACCACCTATCACTATTTTTTTCTATAAAACAAAACAGATGATTTGTCATCTATCACATAAAAAAACAATTTTGTCTACACATGTAAACATGCCTCAACTATTTAAGCATATTCTTATCAACAACTTCTTGTACAAAGCAAAAACCATCTAAAATAAATTAAAAATGACAATAATAACAAGAGGTTGAGGTATTTATAATTGATTATATATTTTATTCATGTGTTGATCGTTGATAAAAAAAATACTTAATTATATGAGACGAACATAGCATACAAATGCATCCCTATTGAATTATTTTCTTGCGACTACGGCGAGGCTTTGAAGGTGATTGAACTACTCGAAGACAACGATCATAAACCTTTTGAGTCCGTTCGAAAAACTCTGGCACGGTCAATATGAAATCCGGTGTAGTGGCGACAAACAACCCTAAAGCATGGTAGCAAAATTTTGAAAACTTGGTGACTTCGGGACAACACTTGTTGGGAATATGTTTTTTCTTGAATATTGCTGCCATGGTTGCGTTACTACAAGACGGAAATTTTGTTGCTAGGGGCTTTTCACATCGATCCAAAACCTTAAAATATCCCGGAACTGGTTCGGGATACTTTGATGGGTTCCAAAAGGCATTTGTGTGTTTTGGAGAATTTAGCATCACCACAACAGCAAAGAGCGTAGCCGTAAAAATGAAAAGGTTATTTCTACCTGCCATGATAATGGATGTCAGGTATGGAGAAATGCTTCAAGGATATTTTTTTTAAAATGAGGATTATGTAAGGTTAATATATAGACCTAGAGAGGAGGTAAGAATTTTCAATGATTCATAACATTTTTTCAGTTTTTATTATATACTCATTTAATTATTCATTAAATGAAGACAAAATATGCATATTTACTCAATGTGAGTTAGCAACAACACATTGTCATTGAATTTCTTAAGGTAACTCTCCTATAAATTTTCTGTTAGATGCTAATTCACTTTATTTTACTTTCTAATAATTTTTTATTGGTTCTGTTTTCTCAATTAATTTATTTGTTATGTATTTCTATTTTTTCAGATAATATTGATCTTATTAGTCAATGTACAGATGCTAATTCACTTTATTTTACTTTCTAATAATTTTTTATTGGTTCTGTTTTCTCATTTAATTTATTTGTTATGTATTTTTATTTTTCAGATAATATTGATCTTATTAGTCAATGTACAGATTTTCAACATGCGTCTTGTAATGGAAATATTATCAAAATATACAGTAGAATGGTAAAACAAATAAATAACAACTATATAAAGGCAAAATCCATAAGAATTTTTATTTATTTATTAAAGGCGCTGGTGCAAAAGGTGCCAACAACCTTTAATACGTGAAGGAAACTCTAGATTTGCAACCATGGCTGCTACGGATACTGCAATGTTGGTATACTTTAGTTTGCATCGTAACGCAATGATGAGTTTTGGTTTATTAGATATAATATAGTTTTTTTTATCTATTTTTTTCAAGCTGAAACAGAAATATAATATATCACAGAATTCATAATGAAGAAAAATAAACATGTTTTGTAGTTATTTTATTATCTTGAATCCTTTTACATTATATGAGAAAGCGATTGGTTTATAATATTGTACATATGTAAGAGTTTAAGACTAGCTAGCCTGTGTATATATTTTAGTAAGCAATTCAAACGAGTCAATCTCGAGAGTATCCAGTGATTGTGCCTGATAAATTTAAATAAGTCATAAACACGAGTATTTGCCAACATCGTGCACCCTATTAATATTGTGTTAAATAATTCCTAAGAAGGCGCCAATTAGCAAAGCTCTGTTAATTGCACTGTCAATATTACCATAAAGGATTGCCATGGAGGGGTGCCCTAACCATTGAAACAAAAATAAAACTTTACTGCCTTTATTGATTCATGGTACTAACATTCTTTCTTTCTTCTTGTTTTTTTTATATGACTCGTTACTATTATTTAACTTCTATTGTTTTTTTTCTTTAACTACAAAATCAACACAATTCAGGTCAAGGGACTTCTCAATAACGATAATTACACTAAAGCATACATTTTTATATTAACCTATAGAAGCGCAACAAGACCCTAATCTCAAAGTAGTCTAACAAAAAAGGCTCCTGGCTGGGTTAAATACTCGCATGAATATATTGTGATGTGATTGCATAAGGCCAGATTCAATCTTGGCCAATTAGTCTGCCAAATTTCTCGCTGTAAATTACAAACACAAATACAAAAGTGCATGTTTCCAAAACCAGTTTTAAATGTGGCCAATTTAACCCTACAATCCTCACCAGACATAAGGTGTTTAAGTGTATTCGTATGAACAACTGCCTTATAAACAACAGAAACCAATTGCTCCTCACATAACCATATAAGATGAATTAAAATTAACAAGATATACATAAAAAAAAGAAGAAGAAGAAGCTTCAGGTGTTTATAATTAATTATATATTTTATTCATGTGTTGATCGTCGATAAAAAGAATACATAATTGTCATAACCCAATTTTGGCCCATTGGCTTTTAATTTAATTATTACAGGGTTTAAAATGTAAAATTAAAAGATCAAAGACTTATTTCGATGAAAAGTGTGATTTGTCAAACTGCGTGAAAATTAAGGATTATAATGTGCTTTTGCCATTATATCCTTATCTTTGAGATAATCCTTACTTTCGAAATAATCCTTATCTTCTAGATAATTCTTACCTTTAAGATAATGATAGTTGTCTGCTTTCGAATTCAATTCTAATTCGAACTTCATAAAAGAGAATGAGTTTGATTGAGACTTTACTTCTTACGAGCGATGAGACTCTTGCACTATAAATACTAATCCCAGTCTATGAAAAAAAAAATAGAGGAGGATGGAAGGGGAGGAAAAACCCTAAAAGAAGAGACCCTAGAGGAGGCCATTACCAGAAACCCTAAAAGAGAGAAACATAAAAAGAAAGTGGGCGGCGAACCCTATACTAGCCGCCACCCACTTTAACTTTTTTTTTAGCCCAGTCTCACTTGACTTCGCCTCCAGCAGCTGCACGCCTAGGTAAGTTTCCTTCCTTCCTTGCTAAAATAATTAATTCGTTACTGTTGCATACATTTTTCGATAGCAAAAAATTCCAAAAATATATGGGGCCTTTGTTGATTTATTTGTGAGCCCCTCGCACTTTGTTTTATTTTTTTTGTTGTTCTTCGTGTTTGTATTTTGTATAGATGTGCTCAATTTGTGGAATATTACTATTAAATACAAATATGTCATGCAATGTTTTTTTTTTTACTTCCATCTAAAAAACAGAAAAAAAAAGGTAGAAAAAAAAATGTGTATGCACGAATAAAAATCATGTAAATTTATTGGTTTATTCACTGACGCCAGAGTCGGGAATAAAAAAAATACCGGTTTAAATTTATATTATTTTTATTCGTGGTACTTTATTTTATTTAGCTAGAAAAAATTAAAAAATAAGTGCATGCGTAAAAATAAAATTATTTTTATTTATTTATTCACTGGCGCTAGAGTCGGGAATAAAAAATATTGATCTAATTTATTTTATAGCTACGTGATATTTACCAACGCCAGAGTTGGAAGTATCCGTAGTTGAATATTCACTGTCGCCAGAGTCAGGAATATTATAAGCAAATTATCATAACGTAAACTAATAAATATTTAGCAATTTAAGACGAAACTAGCAATGCAGCTTGCCTCAGGCATGATGTTTAAGGGGTGATAATATCTTCCCTTTACTTAACTAGTCCCGAACCATAGAATCTATGTTGACCAGTTAGGGTTCCTAGTGACCATAATACTAGGTGGCGACTCCTTAAACAAGATCATTCCCCATAAAAGAACAGGATGCCAGAAATCCGTTCTTTCCAAAGATTTAATAATTTTTAAGGCCGTCGAGATGTCAGGTGTGACAGAATGACGACTCCACTGGGGAACAATGGACTAAGCTTTGCCTTTTGTTTATCAATTGCTATAATTTTTGTTATGTTATGTTTATTTGTTTATTTTTCTTGCATTTACTGCTTTAGCATGCATCATTGTTTATATTGTCATGCAACACGTTAAGAGCACACACCTTAAAATCTAGGATAGGTGAGAAAGTAATGGTACCCCAACGACTTTAGCCTGGGTAAGACTCTTGAAACCATTCAACTCTCGCTTGATCGTTTACTTGGAAGTGGTTGATATGCCAAACTGATATTACTCAGGGCCTCTATTTTCACACTACTTGTAAGCCTCATATCGACCTTCCATGGACGATCACTGAGCATGCGAGAGACCCTTTGAAACTAGATAATGAACAACCTTTTGATGCACTCAACAATTGGAATCTTCCTATTAGGTTGTATGCATTTCATATGCATTTTTTTTTCTTCAACATTTTTTGCATAATTACATGATTTACATATAGCAGGTTGAAATATAGGTTCCCCATTGAAACCCATTTGAGAAAAAGACAAATGGAAGATGAAGAAAGAGCATAGTTGGAAGCCCAACATCAAAAAGAGGTGGACAATCTTAAAGAAGAAGTCGCAAGGCTTACTAGTCTATTCGAGCAAGCCTTGAGGGATAAATCCGGAAAAGCACACTTATAGCTCAGCCTGAACCTATGCTTGTACATCCCTTCAATCCATAAAATCTGGGGGCAAATGGGCTGTCATCTGATTTTCAACAAGTCATGCGTTTTCAACCAGCATACCCCACGAGAATGTCGTTTACCATTGATTCTACAGAGAATGAATCTCAAAAGGGTAAAATGGTAAAAGAAGATGAGCTGAACAAATTCATTGCCCTAGATCAAAGGATGAGGGCATTTGAGGGAATTCACCTATATGATCCTATAAATGCTGTTGAGATGTGTTTGGTGCCCAACACTGTCATTCCCAAAAATCTTAGAGTGCTAGAATTTGTTAAGTATACGGGAACTCAATGCCCTATAACTCATCTCAAAGCATACTGCAACAAAATAGTTGAGGTGGTTAATGATGAGAAACTACTGATTCATTTCTTTCAAGACAGCTTGAGTGATGCTGCCCTCACTTGGTATATACGGTTGGATAATACCAAGGTTAAAAAATGGAAGGATTTAGTTGATGCCTTCATAAGGCAATATAAGATCAATATACACGTGGGCCCTGATCGGTTAAGCTTGCAAGCTATGGAAATGGACAACAAGGAGTCCATAAGAGAATACACCCGGAGATGGAGTGAGGTAGTTGCACAAGTTAACCCTCCCATATTGGAAAAAGAGATGATCAATTTATTTTCCGACACCTTTAAAGCTCCGTACTTTGAATACTTGGTTAGAAGCTCTACACAACATTTCACTGACCTGGTTGTTATAGCTGAGAGGATTGAACATGCCATTAGGTTAGGTAAGATTGCTAACCCGATTGAGAAGAACGGTTTCACTGAAAGTGGTTGCCAAGGCACTTATTATTTCTATAGCTAATTGCTTCACATCGACTCCTAGAAATCAACTATCTTGAAGATAAAGCTATGGTGATATTAGGTCGAGAATGATCTACATTTGATTTCAATTGACTGTTGAAAAGATGCCCTTGTCGAGGAGAATGAATGATTGAAATATTCCAGAAATTCCATTCAATGATCGCTAATGTTTAGCCCCTTTATATGTTATCATGCCATTATTCATAGCCTAAGATGTTGTCATAAGTTCTTTGTTGTTGAACTTATTTTCTAAAGTTTCAATGAAAATAATGAGTTTGTCATTGTGTTTATGATTAGCATTATTCATTTTTTCTGAGAGAGTTTTTCTTATAAAGATTCACAAACACATCTTTGAAGCCTTGTGTGATCTCATAGATGCAATTCATCGTTTTTACCAAAAATCAGTTTCCCTATTGGAGTTTTGAAAAAATTGATCTGGCATTTTGATTTCAAAAAATAATTTGATGTTTGTCATAACCCAATTCTGGGTTATTCCCCAAAAATCATTTTGTTTTTCAAAATAAAAATAAAATAAATAAAATAAAGGCTGGCAACATGGAGGAAATTTAAGGCCTAATTGTACCCCTTTATGCCCAAAAATGAAGGAAACAATGCAAATTCAAGGTCAAATTAAATGATTATTGGACGAATTAATTTTTTAATAGGTCAATTTGATTTAATCATGGCCCAAATTGAATTTTAATTATGTTTGAGAATTAATTTGGGTTCAATTAAAGGATTTAATTAAGTGTAAGGACTTAATTATACTTTAAATGGGTCAAATTAATTTTATTTGGGGCTTAATTAGTGAAAAATTAAGTCCAAGGACATAATTAAATTTTTAATAGGCCAATTTGATTTAATCATGGGCCAAATTAAAATTTAATTATGTTTAAGAATTAATTTGGGTCCAATTGAAGGATTTAATTAAGTGCAAAGACTTAATTATTACTTTAAATGGGTCAAATTAATTTTATTTAGGGCTTAATTGGTGAAAAATTAAGTTTGGGAGCTTAATTTGGGTTTAATTGAGAAGATTAGAATTTTAAAAGATCAAATTTAATTTTTACCAAGTTAATTGGGGGCTGCATTGCAAGAAAATTGAAGTTTTGGGGTCAATTAGGGGTTAAATTGAAGAAATCCGAGGTCAGGGACCAATCTGCAACAGACGACAAACTATAGGGGCTTAAGTAACAAAAACCAGGGGCCAAATTGAAGAAATGAAAAGTTTGATGGTCAATTAGGGGTTAAATAGGCAAATTCCAAGACCAAGGACCATAGTGTAAAAGGCGCGTAACTTCGGGGTTTCAATTGAAGTTCGACAGGGGCTTAATTGCATTAAATAAAAAGTTTAGGGTCAATTAAGGGTTCAATTGAAAGCAATTGAAAGAAAGAGAACTAAATTGAACTTCAGTAAAACTTTCTAATTTAGTCCAAAACGGCGCCGTTTTACATTAAAAAAAAAAAGAAGGACCAGACGACGCGTCGTCTGGTTACTGTTCATTATCTTCCTCGTTTTACCCGAAAGAAACAGCGTGGAAGCCTACTTTTCAAGTGCATTTAATGTCTTATTACTCCATGAAATCGAACCAAACTTTCACGCAACGGATCCCCTGCAGTTCCTCTACAACCCAACGGTTCAGAATGATTGATAGCAAGGCGACGCCAGCGACGGCGTGAAGAGGTCAACTCGGGCAGCCTTTACTTGCAGATTTGACAACTCAGGGAGGCTACTTTGAACCGACGGTTGGGATCCTTCCCAACCAAATCAAGGGCTGAAATTTTACCCCGGTGCAGACGAGATTACCCTCTTCCACCGCCTATAAATAAAAGCTCTATTGATGATATGGGGAAAGAGAAAAGCGAGTCCTAAGTTGACAAAAAACCAGCCTCCACTGCCCCGTTTTTGCAGTTTCTCTCTCCCTCTCTCTCTCCACCGCTCCAGCCACCAAACAAAGCCACCACCAGCTTCTCCACCACCATCTCCACCACAGGTATCCATCCCAACAACAAGCCGGCCATGCCCCACGCCTGAAACCATCACCGTCTCCTCCTTTCTCGCCTCTGCAGAATTCTTCTTCCTCCCTTCGTGATCGGCTCCGGCCACCGTTTCTCCCTGCGACGCCACAGAAACCTTCATCTCGACCTCCTGATCGCATCCGTGACCACCGCGCCCGGTAGCCTTCTCCTCCGCCGCCTCTCCTTCTGCCAGCCAAGGCGGTGCATGCAGAACGAATTCTCGTTCTGCATGCAGCGGGATAATTAACATGGTTGCTGGGCTGGGCCAGCAACCATGCGGTCCTGGGCCGGACCATTTGGGTCCGGTCTGGACCAAATAAAAAACCTTCTAGGCCGAGATCGGCCCAACCATTTTGGGTTGATAACGACCCACCCTTTTATAGGCTGGGCTCGACCCAGTTAGCTGGGCCGGCCCAGCCCACATATTTTATATTATATAATATATATTATATTATAATATTATTTTAAAAAAAAAACGAAAAAATCCAAAAAAATTTCAAAAATCATTTTAAAAAATTTATGATTTTCTCAAATATTTTTCTATCCATTTTACATAATATCAGGTTGTATATTTACATTGTAAAATACAAATCCGGTATTAAAATACCCGATTTTTCTCCGAAATATTTCAAAAAAAAAATTCAAAACATTTTCAAAAAGAAAAAATATTTTGTTGCATATGGCCAAATTCTAATTTGTTTTTTTCAAGCATATTTTTCATAATAATAATAATAATAATAATAAAAAAGAAAAAAGAAAAAATTGCATCTTTGTCATATTTTTTTAAAATCTGAAAAAGGATATCATAACCGGTTTATGATTATCCATTAGGATTTGACCAACATGTCAAAAATATTTTTCCAATATTTTTCTTAGGATCCAAATGTAGACTTTAATATTTGTGGGGTGTAAAATTACACGATAAAGTACATGCTCAGATATTAAAGATACAAAGTGTAAAAATGCGATGCTAAAGTTCAGACTTTAGAACGGTTAGGATTTAACCCGATAAGGTAGAGACTCTCTCATGAAGAGAGATCTGCCTTGAGCCTTAGAAAAGACCAACGAATAGAAACTCGACCTAGAAAAACAATCAAACAACAATGCAGCTTACCTTAGGTAGGGTGCACTAGGGGTGATGCGTCTTCCCCTTGCACAACCAGTCCCTTACTCAGACTCTCGCATACCATAGGTTCCTAGTGACCATAATACTAGGTGGCGACTCCTAAAAATTAATCATAATTTTATGATTAAAACCAAAAAACCCTTCCCAACACACAACACTCACCTCACATCAGGAGGCACAATAAAGAGCCTCCGCCGTCGCCAGACGACGTCGTGACCCCCCGCGACAGGATGGCGACTCCACTGGGGATCACCTTGTATGGTCGGACTGAGCTTTGATTGTTTGATTGTTTTGCTGGTCTTTAATTTTTTTTAGCTCATATTGCTTTAGCATGCATTTTAATTTTGCGAATAAACCCAATTCTAGGTTAGGTTGGGAGTAGCGATCTGCCTCATGACTTTTAGTCGGGGTTCAGATTCGTGAAACATCCAACTATGAGCTGAGTGTTTACTCGATAATGGCGGTCACATTGTGCCCCAACCATTCCTTGTAAACCCTTATACTGCCTTCACGTAAGGTGGTCACTGGGCGGTTCATAGACCCTTTTATGACTAGGTAGAAAGCCTACCCATCATGTAATGACCTAGAACCTTCCTTTAGAGCAATAACTCCCTTGTTATTCATTCTGCATAAGTTTTTGCCATTCATACCCAATGTGCATGTACATACATTTGCATCCACACACATACATCCATCCATTGTAAATAACATACATACATGCAACATGTTGAAATATAGGTCTCCAAAGAGTCTACAACACCCGACTCCAAGCAAGAAACATGGAAGGTGAAGAGCGTGCTCACCGTGATGCCCATTTCCAAGAAGAGTTAGAGTCTCTGAAAGCAAGTGTGACTCGCCTCACTAGCTTACTCGAGCATACACTTAGAAATGCCTTTGGTGAAGGTCCTTCCAACCAACCTACTATTTCTGTTCAGCCTCCAACAATGGCTCAACCCGAAGAAACAATGAGTGAACATGGTCAAGAACCTCCACACAATCCAGCATTTGTGCACTCAACGCCATTGACACCAGCCCCTGTAGTCATAGATCCATTTGCCAATGAGTCCCATAAGACCAAGTCATCTAATGGCATTGGTCAAGATAAAATGGCGGCGTTGGAAGCTCGAATTAGAGCCATTGAAGGGGTAGACTTGTACGATCCAGTACAGGCAGTAGAAATGTGTCTAGTCCCAAATGTGGTTGTCCCAAAAAAGTTCCGTGTTCCTGAATTCATCAAATATACCGGAACGCAATGCCCCATGACTCATCTCAAATCCTACTGCAACAAAATGGCAGAAGTAGTACATGATGAAAAACTACTGATGCACTTTTTCCAGGATAACTTAAGTGGAGCAGCATTGAGCTGGTATATGAGATTGGACAACATAAAGATCCATAAATGGAAAGACATGGTAGATGCTTTTGTCAAGCAATACAAGTACAATATGGACATTGCTCCTGATAGAACCAGTATGTCCAATCTAGAGAAAGGGGACAAGGAAAGCATAAGGGAATATGCTCAAAGGTGGAGAGACCTAACCGGTCAAGTACATCCTCCACTCCTAGATAAAGAGATGGTCACTCTATTTGCCAATACACTTAAGGACCTATACTACGAGCATGTGATGGGTAGTTCGGCCCAGCAATTTACTGATGCTGTGGCAGTAGCTGAACGCATTGAGCAAGGAGTAAAAAGTGGTAGAATGTCTGTGTCTAGTGAGAAAAGAGGCTTTGAGGGTAAAAGGAAAGAGGTCGACTATGTTGAAGGTGGTTACATGGGTAGGAAAAACCCGTTCCAAAACTACCACACTTCACCCCAAATCGCCGACATCAATTTCAACCCTTCATTTCCTACCAGAAAACCTGAGCCTCAAACCAAACACCAAAGAGCCCAAGAACAACTACCTCCATTACCATTGCCTTTAAAAGAGATGTATCAAAAGCTACTGAGCATTGGGCGTATAACTCCTGAACCTTTGACACCTTTACAACCACCTTACCCCAATTGGTACAATCCCGACCTCACTTGCGAATACCATGCTGGCGCCGCGGGACACAACATTCATAGTTGCAGTGCCTTTAAGAAGAGGCTTATGCATCTTATTAAAGCTGGATGGATCACCCTTGAAGGAACTCCAAACGTGAGTTCAAACCGTCTACCCAATCATGCTTCAGGTACTGGATCGGTGAATGCACTAGAGGTGGAATGCTCCGAAAACCTCGAAACACTGATGGCAAGAGCAGGGTGTGAGGAAGGCAGTGTGCACTCTCGAGGATAGAGGATAGAGCTCTACTATAAGATGGGAAGATGGAGCCTACCCAATTATTGCCTTTTGTTTGATCATGTCCGTTTCAACCTGTTTTAGTCTTGTTGGTAATTTGGCTCATAATGCCACAAGACTTTCTTTGTCAAATGAGTCTTTCTTGTTAATAAGATCATGTGTTTTTCTGTGTTCATGAAGTGCCTTTATTTTTGTTGCAAATAACACACTGAGCACACCCTTCACTCACAAAACCACAAATTCTTTGGTGTTTTCTTGTCCCCTTTCAAACCAAACAAAAAAAAAAGAAGAATGATGACCCTATGTTTTCACAAGGATTTTTAGGAAATCAAAGTTTTAATACAAAAATAAAAATCAAATTGATGTTTGTTCTAATAAACAAGTACTGAAAATTCAAGTGATATCCAACACTCAAAAAACCTGAAAGACAACCCAAACACCATGAAATAACTTCAAAGCTGAGTTTTGATTGCATGAATAATGTGAAACCATCTTGCATATTCGCATATAAGAATGCAAAGCCTGTCGATTCTAATTGCATGCATTTGAAATGAAGAAAGGCCATCTTTGATCATCCTTTCACAAAGTCTAAAAATCCCTTGCAGTCCCTTTTTGAGCCTAATACATATTTCTTGAAAAAATAACCTTGGCTAGAATCACACCCTACACAAGGAGAGCAAGTGCAAAAAAATCCATAATGACTAAAAGTGCCCAAACAACCCTGGAAGAGCATAAAAAGTCCTCAAACGATAAAAGCGCCCAAACAACACTGGGGGGCATGAAACGAAATCCTCATTGATCAAAATTGCCCAAACAAAGCTGGGGGGCATATAAGAGTTCTAAAAAGATTTGAGCGTGCCACAAAAATCACTAATATAATGATGCTCAAAACCATAAGAAAAAGCCAAACATTGGGGGGCACCATGGACCATTTTGCAAATTAATTCCAAGGTCCGGAAATTCATGAAAAGAAAAAAGAAAGTTTGGGATATAAGCACTAATGATCCTTAATCTTGAAGTCCCTTAAACACTTTTTGAGCCTAAATATCCTTTTTGTTCATAGCCTAGAGCCAAAGCCTACATTACGTGCTCAATCAAGCCCTTTCTGATCAAAGGCAGTCAATTTGGATCGGTAGACTTTGCTTTCCCATGCAAAACAAGTCGTTATTCATGCAAGCAAAATGAATGCTTTGAAAACTGGTTCTTTGAAACCCTCAGATTGGATCTTGAACCCATTTTGACCAATCAAACATCACTTCACATCACCAAAAAGCAAAAAAAGTTTCAACACTTATGCAAACATATCCATGAGAATCGCTTGAATTTTTCAGAACAAGTTTGTTTCGAACAAGCATCAAAATGATTTTTTTGGAATAGCTTTGAAATTCCAAAAGTTCTTTGTGAAAACAACTCCTTGTAAATAACCAGATCTTCTTCCACATAGCCTCATCCCCAAAGAAAACCCAAATTGACCACTTGGAGACATGATCAAACAAGGGGGCAATCCACCAAGACACATAGGGTTGGCTCCATGATTCCTCTTCTAAGAAAACATGAGATATAATGCATAGCCGGCAATCCTTCAGATAAAGGTTTGTGGAAAAACAAGTATGCCGATCCCTTCAAAGGTCAAGATCACAAGATATGACTCGAGTAAGTAAGAGCGGAAAGAGGCATCAAAGCTTACTATTAGAGACTCAAACTTTAGAGAAAAGGAGAAACTCCATGAAGAAAAGGGGACCTATATGTAACAACCCGGCTTTCCAAGCCCAACACAACAGTAATTTTTTTTTTTTTATATTTAATAAACATGGTGCCGGTAATCAAAGAACTTGAATCCTGACATCATCAAAATACAATCCATACAATCAACATTTCATTTAAGAGCGAATCTTACACAAGCACATAATATTAAGTTGCATGATTTGAAGTTCGTATTAAAATATATACATGGACATGAGTTTGTATTCTTATCCTACTAATCGTCATCACAAAGGATCTAATAAAAGTTATACATTCAGTACATTGATCCATACAAAATACATTGTGATTTAAGATACATCTACATAATTCCTTGCAAAAGTAGGTTCCCGTGTATCGGGTTTCCTAGACATCTCGTTGGTGTGAAGTCCCTGCAGCAGTACAAATATTTAAGAGAATGCAAATACTTAATAATAATAAGAATGGTAACTAACGGTTTGGCAATTAAATAAAGCATTAACAATTATAATTTCTTCATGTATTTGCTATAACAACTAGTAGTACATATAGATACACAAGTTTTCGGATGCCATTCGCCAAAACTAGTCATTCATTTGTGTCGGCCATCCATTCGGATTCCATGGCGAAAGCTGCGTCGCTGCCGATCCAAAATCGGCAGCAGAAACTGCATTGCTGCCGATCAAGGAATCGGCAGCGAAAACTGTGTTGCTGCCGATCCAGAATTGGCAGCGGAATCTGCGTCGCTGCCGATTTCTGTATCGGCAGCGGAATCTGCGTGCTGCCGATCCAGAATCGGCAGCGGAATCTGCGTCGCTGCCGATCCAGAATCGGCAGCGGAATCTGCGTCGTTGTCGATTTCTGTATCGGCAGCAAATACTGTGTCGCTGCCGATCCAGAATCGGCAGCGGAAACTGCATCGCTGTCGATTTCTGCATCGGCAGCGAAGTCACTCTTTTATCCCGACCATCCATCCGTTTGGATGCCATTAGCCGAAGCTAATCAGTCCTTCATCCCGGCCATCCATTCGGACGCCATTAGCCAAAGCTAATCATTCTTTGTCCCGACCATCCATTCGGACGCCATTAGCCGAAGTTAATCATTCTTTGTCCCGGCCATCCGTTTGGATGCCATTAGCCGAAGCTAATCACTCCTTTGTCTAGGCCATCCATTCAGATGCCATTAGCCGAAGCTAATCATTCTTTATCCCGGTCATCCATTCGGACGCCATTAGACGAAGCTAATCATTCTTTGTCCTGGCCATCCGTTTGGATGCCATTAGCCGAAGCTAATCACTCTTTTGTCCCGGCCATCCATTCGGATGCCACTAGCCGAAGCTAATCAATCTTTAATCAACATTCAAGCGTTCAACAATCTAATATCGGTTCTAACAATATGATAGTACTCAAGTTAAAATATTTCAAGATTCAACGTAAGAAAAAGGAAGGTGCAAGTCACCTACCTGCTCCACCTGTGGGTCGATACTGTCTTGATGATGGTCCAATCCTGACCGCACCACCTAAGACATCAATGGTCACAAATCAGCACAGTTGTATTTATTTTATTTTTGAATCATACTCATCATCACACTTATTTCAAGAGTTCATAAGTTCACATTCAAGTGTTCCATATTTTACACCATCATAACATGAGATTGTTACTAGCATTTAAGTCATTCCTGCCTAGGAGGCTTATTGTAGGAATTCGGCAGCGAGAACTGGTTCGCTGCGGGCTGCCAGTTCGGCAGCGACAACTGTTTCGCTGGCGGCTGCCAGTTCGGCAGCGAAAACTGCATCGCTGTTGGTGCCACAGTTTCGCTGCACAACGCACAACTCGGCAGCGAATATCAATTCGCTGCAGGAGGTTCAGTCGCAGTAGCGAAACAGAATTTCGCTGCGCAACACACAAATCGGCAGCGAATATCAATTCGCTGCAGGAGGTTCAGTTGCGGCAGCGAAACAGAATTTCTCTGCGCAACACACAAATCGGCAGCGAATATCAATTCGCTGCAGGAGGTTCCGTTACGGCAGCGAAACAGAATTTTGCTGCGCAACACACAAATCGGCAGCGAATATCAATTTGCTGCAGGAGGTTCAGTTGTGGCAACGAAATAGAATTTTGCTGCGCTAAACACAAATCGGCAGCGAATATCAATTCGCTGCAGAAGGTTCCGTTGCGGCAGCGAAACAGAATTTCGCTGCGCAACACACAAATCGGCAGCGAATATCAATTCGCTGCAGGAGGTTCCGTTGCCAGCGAAACAGAATTTCGCTGCGCAATACACAAATCGGCAGCGAATATCAATTCGCTGCATGAGATTCAGTTGCGGCAGCGAAACAGAATTTCGCTGCGCAACACACAAATCGGCAGCGAATATCAATTCGCTGCAGGAGGTTCCATTGCGGCAGCGAAACAGAATTTCACTGCGCAACACACAAATCGGCAGCGAATATCAATTCGCTACAGGAGGTTCCGTTGCCAGCGAAACAGAATTTCGCTGCGCAATACACAAATCGGCAGCGAATATCAATTCGCTGCAGGAGGTTCCGTTGCGGCAACGAAACAGAATTTCGCTAAGTAACACACAAATCGGCAGCGAATATCTATTCGCTGCAGGAGGTTCCGTTGCGGCAGCGAAACAGAATTTCGCTGCGCAACACACAAATCGGCAGCGAATATCAATTCGCTGCAGCAGGTTCCGTTGCGGCAGCGAAACAGAATTTCGCTGCGCAACACACAAATCGGCATCGAATATCAATTCGCTGCAGGAGGTTCCGTTGCGGCAGCGAAACAGAATTTCGCTGCGCAACACACAAATCGGTAGCGAATATCAATTCGCTGGAGGAGGTTTAGTTGTGGTAGCGAAACAGAATTTCGCTGCGAACACACAAATCGGCAGCGAATATCAATTCGCTGCAGGAGGTTTCGTTGCGGCAGCGAAACAGAATTTCGCTGCGCAATACACAACTCGGAACCATCAATTTCAGCACATAGTTCTTCAACAAAATTCCAGCACTAACATCACAGCAGAACACATTAAATTCCAGCACTAACATCACAGCAGAACACATTAAATTCCAGCACTAACATCACAGCAGAACACATTAAATTCCAGCAAGAACATCACAGCAGAACACATTAATTGCAGCAACAATCATCACAACAGAACACATTAATTCCAGCAGCAACATCACAACAGAACACATTTAATTTCAGCACCAACATCACAGCAGAACACATTCATTCCAGCAGAACACACACACATGCATGCTGGCCTACCCCATAGTTAAAGCCAGCTTCTACCATAATTGTTAGATGTTCTGAAATTGACTTTATTTCACTTCTGTTTGCTAGATCTCCTAGTTAATTTCAGTTTCCCCCATAGTTGGCTTAGGTCTTAGATCAATTTTTCTTAGGGTTTTTCTTCTTCATTTTTGTTTTTGATCTTAAGGGGGAGAGGAAAGGGAGTTCCCTGACCCATACCTTCTGAATTTAACTAAGTTTGAGGAAGGTTTGACACTATTCTTTTCTCTTCAGCTGCTGGTTCTCCTCCTTCTTATTCCTCTCATGTTTTCCAGCTCTCTTTTTCCTCTCCTCTATGCAGCTGCCCACTCCTCTCTCAAGGTCTCATCTCTCCCTCACAAGCTCACAAGACACTCTACTAGTTTGATTCACGTTTTTGATGTGGTAGGGGAAGGGAAGAATGACATGCAGCTGCTGGTTTGGGAAGAAGATGGGTCATTCTCTCTCCCCTCTTTGTATTTATACTACCCATCAAATGAATTGGGTTATTTGGGGGTGGGTTTAGGTGTGTCCTTATCCTTGTTTGGTTTATCTAAAACCAGTTTTACCCCTCCCTCCCAGCTGTGCGTCACTGTTGATTGAGAAATCGGCAACGAAAACTGCATCGCTGCCGATTTCTGCCTCGGCAGCGAAAACTGCGTCGCTGCCGATCCAGAAATCGGCAGCAGAAACTGCGTCGCTGCCGATCCAGAAATCGGTAGCATAAACTGCGTCGCTGCCGATCAAGAAATGGGCAGCGAAAAACTGTGTCGCTGCCAAATCCAGAATCGACAGCGAAAACTGCATCGCTGCCGATTTCTGCATCGACAGCGAAAACTGCGTTGCTGCCGATTTCTGCATCGGCAGCGAAAACTGCGTTGCTGCCAATTTATGCATCGGCAGCGAAAACTGCATTCATCACCATTTCTTTCTCTCTCTCTAAATATATATATTTTCGTTTGGGTGTTTACACTATATTTCTCAGGTAAGTATACATGTATATTGATCATGATGCATTACTTTCATCCTTGACATATCAGTGTCTCATCATCATCTCTTTTTAAGTGGGTTGCTGAGTCCTCATCATTTAGATAGTGTGCTTTCTAGCCTTATCTACCTCCTTTTGAGTGTGCTTTAGAGCCCTCAACCATCTTAGGTAGTGTTTTCTAACCCTACCTCCCCTTTTGAGTGCGCCTTTGAGCCCTCGACCACCTTAGGTACTGCGTTTTCTAACCCTGCCTTCTTTCGAGTGTGCCTTAGAGCCCTCGACCACCTTAGGTAGTGCATTTTCCAACCCTATCTCCTTCCGAGTGCGCCTTTGAGCCCTCACCACTCTAGGTAGTGTGTTTTCTAACCATACCTCTTTTTGAGTGCGCCTTTGAGCCCTCGACCACCTTAGGTAGTGTGTTTTTCCTAACCCTTCCTTCGAGTGCGCCTTAGAGCCCTCGACCACTTAGGTAGTGCGTTTTCCAACCCTACCTTCTTTCGAGTGCGCCTTAGAGCCCTCGACCACCTTAGGTAGTGCGTTTTCCAACCCTACCTCCTTTCGAGTGCGCCTTAGAGCCCTTGATCACCTTAGGTAGTGCGTTTTCCAACCCTACCTCTTTTTGAGTGCGCCTTCGAACCCTCACCTCTCAACCACTTTAAGTAATGCGTTTTCCAACCCTACCTCCTTTCGAGCGCGCCTTCGAGCCCTCACCTTATAGGTAGTGCGTTTTCTAACTCTACCTCCTTTCGAGTGCGCCTTAGAGCCGTCAACCACCTTAGGTAGTGCGTTTTCCAACCCTACCTCCTTTCGAGTGTGCCTTCGAGCCCTCACCTCTTAGGTAGTGTGTTTTCTACCCCTACCTCATTTCGAGTGCGCCTTAGAGCCCTTGATCACCTTAGGTAGTGCGTTTTTCAACCCTACCTCTTTTTGAGTGCACCTTAGAGCCCTCGACCACCTTAAGTAGTGCGTTTTCCAACCCTATCTCCTTCCGAGTGCGCCTTTGAGCCCTCACTACTCTAGGTAGTGTGTTTTCTAACCATACCTCTTTTTGAGTGCGCCTTTGAGCCCTCGACCACCTTAGGTAGTGTGTTTTCTAACCCTACCTTCTTTCGAGTGCACCTTAGAGCCCTCGACCACCTTAGGTAGTGCGTTTTCCAACCCTACCTCCTTTCGAGTGCGCCTTAGAGCCCTTGATCACCGTAGGTATGTGTTTCCAACCCTACCTCTTTTTAAGTGCGCCTTCGAGCCCTCACCTCTCAACCACTTTAAGTAGTGCGTTTTCCAACCCTACCTCCTTTCGAGCGCACCTTCGAGCCCTCACCTTATAGGTAGCGCGTTTTCTAACTCTACCTCCTTTCGAGTGCGCCTTAGAGCCTTCGACCACCTTAGGTAGTGCGTTTTCCAACCCTACCTTCTTTCGAGTGCGCCTTCGAGCCCTCACCTCTTAGGTAGTGTGTTTTCTACCCCTACCTCATTTTGAGTGTGCCTTAGAGCCCTCGACCACTTTAGGTAGTGCGTTTTCCAACCCTACCTCTTTTTGAGTGGGCCTTGGAGCCCTCACCTCTCAGGTAGTACGTTTTCTAACCCTACCTCTTTTCGAGTGCACTTTTCAGCCCCCGTGCCCCTTCAAGTCTTATCTCTTTTTGAACGCTCCTTTGAGCTCCCATCTCTTGAATAGTGCGCCTTCAATCATTTCGTCTCTTCAAGACATTTCACCCGGGTAGGTCACCCATCACAATCAGACCTCTTTGAAAACTCTTTTCATTTGGGCCGGTTGCCTATTACAATGAAACCATTCTTTGAAAAATCCATGCATTTCTCACCACCTTCAAAATCTTCCATTTTGGGCTGGTTGCCCATTACAATGAAACCATTTTGAGAAATTCTTGCATTTTTCACCTCCTTCAAAATTTTCACCTGGGCAGGTCGCCCATTACAACAAGACCACTTTGAAAAATCTCTACATTTTGAAAAATCTTCGTATTTTTCAACACTTCGAAAAATCTTTGCATTTTTCACCTGGGCAGGTCGCCCAATACAACAAGACCACTTTGAAAATATTCGTATTTTTCAATACTTTGAAACATCTTTGAAAAATCTTTACGTTTCTCACCTGGGTAGATCACCCATTACAATGAGACCACCTCAAAAACATTTTTTTAATTTTCTCTAGGTAGGTCACCCATAACAATTCGACCACATCAAAATCTCTGAATTTTCAAAAGATAAATCTTCCAGTTTTCAATTTGAGTGCGCTTTCTAGCTCTCAAAAGGATTCATCATTCCATCATCTCTCATTCTTTTTCTTCTTTACAACGCTTACTATCTAAAGTCTCTTACAAGACTTTCTATCGTAAGCATTGTAAAGAGGGGAGCAAATGTCATAACCCAAAAATCAATTTGTTTTTCAAAATAAAAATAAAATAAATAAAATAAAGGCTGGCAACGTGGAGAAAGTAGGCCGGGAAATCAAGATGCAATTTTTGGAGGAAATTTAAGGCCTAATTGTACCCCTTTATGCCCAAAAATGAAGGAAACAATGCAAATTCAAGGTCAAATTAAATGATTATTGGACAAATTTGCATAAACATTAAGTCCAAGAACATAATTCATTTTTTAATAGGTCAATTTGATTTAATCATGGGCCAAATTGAATTTTAATTATGTTTGAGAATTAATTTGGGTTCAATTAAAGGATTTAATTAAGGGTAAGGACTTAATTATACTTTAAATGGGTCAAATTAATTTTATTTGGGGCTTAATTAGTGAAAAATTAAGTCCAAGGACATAATTAAATTTTTAATAGGCCAATTTGATTTAATCATGGGCAAAATTAAATTTTAATTTTGTTTAAGACTTAATTTGGGTCCAATTGAAGGATTTAATTAAGTGCAAAGACTTAATTATTACTTTAAATGGGTCAAATTAATTTTATTTAGGGCTTAATTGGTGAAAAATTAAGTTTGGGAGCTTAATTTGGGTTTAATTAAGAAGATTGGAATTTTAAAAGACCAAATTTAATTTTTACCAAGTTAATTGGGGGCTGCATTGCAAGAAAATTGAAGTTTTGGGGCCAATTAGGGGTTAAATTGAAGAAATCCGAGGTCAGGGACCAATCTGCAACAGGCGGCAAACTATAGGGGCTTAAGTGACAAAAACCGGGGGCCAAATTGAAGAAATTGAAAGTTTGATGGTCAATTAGGGGTTAAATAGACAAATTCCAAGACCAAGGACCATAGTGTAAAAGGCGTGTAACTTCGGGGTTTCAATTGAAGTTCGACAGGGGCTTAATTGCATTAAATAAAAAGTTTAGGGTCAATTAGGGGTTCAATTGAAAGCAATTGAAAGAAAGAGGACTAAATTGAACTTCAGTAAAACTTTCTAATTTAGTCCAAAACGGCGTCGTTTTACATTAAAAAAAAAAGAAGTCGTCTGGTCACTGTTCATTGTCTTCCCCGTTTTACCCGAAAGAAACAGCGTGGGAGCCTACTTTTCAGGTGCATTTAATGTCTTATTACTCCATGAAATTGAACCAAACTTTCACGCAACGGATCCCCTGCAGTTCCTCTACAACCCCATGTGAACGGTTCAGAATGATTGACAGCAAGGCGACGCCGGCGATGGCGTGAAGAGGTCAACTCGGGCAGCCTTTACCTACAGATTTGACAACTCAGGGAGGCTACTTTGAACCGACGGTTGGGATCCTTCCCAACCAAATCAAGGGCTGAAATTTTACCCCGGTGCAGACGAGATTACCCTCTTCCACCGCCTATAAATAGAAGCTCCATTGATGATATGAGGAAAGAGAAAAGCGGGTCCAAAGTTGACAAAAAACCAGCCTCCACTGCCCCGTTTTTGCAGTTTCTCTCTCCCTCTCTCTCTCTGCCGCTCCAGCCACCAAACAAAGCCACCACCAGCTTCTCCACCACCATCTCCACCACAAGTATCCATCCCAACAACAAGCCGGCCATCCCCCACGCCTGAAACTGTCACCGTCTCCTCCCTTCTTGCCTCTGCAGAATTCTTCTTCCTCCCTTCGTGATCGGCTCCGACCACCGTTTCTCCCTGCGACGCCACAAAAACCTTCATCTCGACATCCTGATCGTGTCCGTGATCACCACGCCCGGTAGCCTTCTCCTTCGCCGCCTCTCCTTCTGCCAGCCAAGGCGCTGCATGCAGAACGAATTCTCGTTCTGCATGCAGCGGGATAATTAACATGGTTGCTGGGCTGGGCTAGCAACCATGCGGTCCTGGGCCGGACCATTTGGGTTCGGCCTGGACCAAATAAAAAACCTTCTAGGCCGAGATCGGCCCAACCATTTTGGGTCGATAACGGCCCACCCTTTTGTAGGCTGGGCTCGACCCAGTTAGCTGGGCTGGCCTAGCCCACATATTTTATATTATATAATATATATTATATTATAATATTATTTAAAAAAAAACGAAAAAATCCAAAAAAATTTCAAAAATCATTTTAAAAAATTTATGTTTTTCTCAAATATTTTTCTATCCATTTTGCATAATATCGGGTTGTATATTTACATTGTAAAATACAAATCCGGTATTAAAATACCCGGTTTTTCTCCGAAATATTTAAAAAAAAAAATTCAAAACATTTTCAAAAAGAAAAAATATTTTGTTGCACATGGCCAAATTCTAATTTGTTTTTTTCAAGCATATTTTTCATAAAAATAATAATAATAATAAAAAAGAAAAAAAGAAAAAATTGCATCTTTGTCATGTTTTTTTAAAATCTGAAAAAGGATATCATAACCGGTTTATGATTATCCATTAGGATTTGACCAACATGTCAAAAATATTTTTCCAATCTTTTTCTTAGGATCCAAATGTAGACTTTAATATTTGTGGGGTGTAAAATTACACGATAAAGTACATGCTCAGATATTAAAGATACAAAGTGTAAAAATGCGATGCTAAAGTTCAGACTTTAGAACGGTTAGGATTTAACCCGATAAGGTAGAGACTCTCTCATGAAGAGAGATCTGCCTTGAGCCTTAGAAAAGACCAACGAATAGAAACTCGACCTAGAAAAACAATCAAACAACAATGCAGCTTACCTTAGGTAGGGTGCACTAGGGGTGATGCGTCTTCCCCTTGCACAACCAGTCCCTTACTCAGACTCTCGCAGACCATAGGTTCCTAGTGACCATAATACTAGGTGACGACTCCTAAAAATTAATTATAATTTTATGATTAAAACCAAAAAACCCTTCCCAACACACACCTCACATCAGGAGGCACAATAAAGAGCCTCCGCCGTCGCCAGACGACGTCGTGACCCCCCGCGACAATGTTTATTCAAAAACGATATTTTTGACATTCTACTTGTAGAATGACAAGTGAATCAAGCAACTCCATCATTGAGGTGATTAAATTATAAAAACAATTGTGAAAAAAAGAGAGAATAAACACCTTTACCCCATTACTCTTGAATCATGTGTTTTTAAATGTATGAATAATGGTATGTAGTGAACTTGTTGCCCATAACTCATGAATTACATCTTTGCAAAGACTAAACCATCACACTAGATGAGGTTAAAGTTTATTGATCATAGCTGCTTGCGCTTGAAATGAGGAAAGGCCATCTTTGTTATTCCTTTCACGTTCTGAAATAAGTACATCCCTTGCGATCCCTTTTTGAGCCTGAATAATTTTTTCTTTCATAAAAAATCCCGACTAAGATCACACCCTACACTAGGGGCAAGTGAAATTTCAATGATCAAGAAAGATGATAAAGCCGTGAGAAAGCCAAAAGACAAAAGAGCCCAAGAAACTCAAATGCTAGGGATCCTGCCCACATCTAAAAAAAAAAAAAAGGGGCAAGTGAAATTTCAATGATCAAGAAAGAGGATAAAGCCGTGAGAAAGCCAAAAGGCAAAAGAGCCCAAGAAACTCAAATGTTAGGGGGCATGCCTAAATCACAAGAAAAAGTGATAACCAAGATAAAGTGAGTATGCTCTAGCAAAGCAATGAAAAAGAAAAAAAAGGGGGGGCAAATCAAAGAAGAGCGGCAAAAGAAATATGAATGACGTCAAGAGTCAAACTATTGATAGTGATCTTCAGTCTTTGGAACCCTGAAACACTCTTTGAGCCTTATGAATCATTTTCTTTCATAGCCAAAAACCACAGCCTATGTTACGTGCCTGTAGAAGTCCTTTCTAATCAAGTAAGCAAGCAATCTAGAACAATAAACAATGCTCTCAAAATGCAAAGAATACTTTTTCATAAGATTCATGACATCAAGAATAAACTAATTATTATTCATGCTGATAAAAATAAATGTTCAAAAAGAGACAAGTTTTTCTCGTACAAAACCTCAAGCTTTTTCTCAAGCCCTCCACTCTGGAAATCTATAAAAACAAAAGGTCATCTCATGACATATTCTCACCGAAAACCTATAAAAACAAATGTTCATGATATGCATGCATCTTTACCTGATTTGAAATATAGGCCCCCATTTCTTCATAGTCTTCTTGTTGATAGGTTGGTGAGATCTTGCTATTTGATTTGAGTCATCTTTATCGCTTGACTTCTAGCCCACTCGAGTTGGCCCATGTAAGTTTATTTCCAGATTTGTTTACAAAACTCAGCTTTTGTGGTGCCCATCGTGACCCACTTGCTTGCTAGAGATTTTATATCTTGTCAAATAATTTAAGAGGAGTATTCATTACCCCTCGTCTCACTGCTAAAAACATTCGGTATCACTTGTTGAAAGGATTGAGCTGTCTTTTGTAAACCAAAATGCCCCCTTGTCTTGTTGTAAGGGATGATAGATTTTCCTTAAACATAATGTTGTCCCCTTTGTACTGGTCATTGCCCCCAAGTGTGCTATGTCACTGACTTAGATGAATAATGATTTTAAAAGGTCATTCTCTCATTTGGTGAAGGAATATGAGTCTAGAATGAATCTTGAAATCTTGATCTTGCATTTTGAAAACAAAATTTATTTCGATGTGAGTCTAAAATAATTTGCTTTTGAAATCTTGCAACTCCTTGGTTATTTCTTTCTTGGAAAAGAGATTATTTGCTCATGAAGGCATCAACAAAATCCTTCCATTTTCTAACCTTGGTATTGTCCAACCGCATATACCAAGTGAAGGAAACATCACTCAAGCTGTCTTGAAAGAAATGAATCAACAATATCTCATTATCAACCACCTCAGCTATTTTGTTGCAGTATGATTTGAGATGAGTTATAGGGCATTGAGTTAAATACTCGCATGAATATATTGTGATGTGATTGCATAAGGCCAGATTCAATCTTGGCCAATTAGTCTGCCAAATTTCTCGCTGTAAATTACAAACACAAATACAAAAGTGCATGTTTCCAAAACCAGTTTTAAATGTGGCCAATTTAACCCTACAATCCTCACCATACATAAGGTGTTGAAGTGTATTTGTATGAACAACTGCCTTATAAACAACAGAAACCAATTGCTCCTCACATAACCATATAAGATGAATTAAAATTGACAATATATACATAAAAAAAGAAAAGAGAAGAAGCTTGAGGTGTTTATAATTAATTATATATTTTATTCATGTGTTGATCGTCGATAAAAAGAATACATAATTATATGTGTGGAACATAGAATACAAATGCACCCCTATTGAGTTATTTTCTTGCGACTACGGCGAGGCTTTGAAGGTGATTGAACTACTCGAAGACAACGATCGTAAACCTTTTGACTCGTTCGAAAAACTCTGGCACGGTCAATATGAAATCCGGTGTAGTGGCGACAAACAACCCTAAAGCATGGTAGCAAAATTTTGAAAACTTGGTGACTTCGGGACAACACTTGTTGGGAATATGTTTTTTCTTGAATATTGCTGCCATGGTTGCGTTACTACAAGACGGAAATTTTGTTGCTAGGGGCTTTTCACATCGATCCAAAACCTTAAAATATCCCGGAACTGGTTCGGGATACTTTGATGGGTTCCAAAAGGCATTTGTGTGTTTTGGAGAATTTAGCATCACCACAACAGCAAAGAGCGTAGCCGTAAAAATGAAAAGGTTATTTCTACTGCCATGATAATGGATGTCAGGTATGGAGAAATGCTTCAAGGATATTTTTTTTAAAATGAGGATTATGTAAGGTTAATATATAGACCTAGAGAGGAGGTAAGAATTTTCAATGATTCATAACATTTTTTTAGTTTTTATTATATACTCATTTAATTATTCATTAAATGAAGACAAAATATGCATATTTACTCAATGTGAGTTAGCAACAACACATTGTCATTGAATCTCTTAAGGTAACTCTCCTATAAATTTTCTGTTAGATGCTAATTCACTTTATTTTACTTTCTAATAATTTTTTATTGGTTCTGTTTTCTCAATTAATTTATTTGTTATGTATTTTATTTTTCAGATAATATTGATCTTATTAGTCAATGTACAGATTTTCAACATGCGTCTTGTAATGGAAATATTATCAAAATGTACAGTAGAATGGTAAAACAAATAAATAACAACTATATAAGGGCAAAATCCATAAGAATTTTTATTTATTTATTAAGGGCGCTGGTGCAAAAGGTGCCAACAACCTTTAATACGTGAAGGAAACTCTACATTTGCAGCCATGGCTGCTACGGATACTGCAATGTTGGTATACTTTAGTTTGCATCGTAACACAATGATGAGTTTTGGTTTATTAGATATAATATAGTTTTTTTTTATCTATTTTTTTCAAGCTGAAACACAAATATAATATATCACAGAATTCATAATGAGGAAAAAGAAACATGTTTTGTAGTTATTTTATTATCTTGAATCCTTTTACATTATATGAGAAAGCGATTAGTTTATAATATTGTACATATGTAAGAGTTTAAGACTAGCCTGTGTATATATTTTAGTAAGCAATTCAAACGAGTCAATCTCGAGAGTATCCAGTGATTGTGCCTGATAAATTTAAATAATTCATAAACACGAGTATTTGCCAACAGCGTGCACCCTATTAATATTGTGTTAAATAATTCCTAAGAAGGCGCCAAATTAGCAAAGCTCTGTTAATTGCACTGTCAATATTACCATAAAGGATTGCCATGGTGCCCTAACCATTGAAACAAAAATAAAACTTTACTGCCTTTATTGATTGATGGTACTAACATTCTTTCTTCTTCTTCTTCTTTTTATATGACTCGTTACTATTATTTAACTTCTATTGTTTTTTTTCTTTGACTACAAAATCAACACAATTCAGGTCAAGGGACTTCTCAATAACGGTAATTACGCTAAAGCATACATTTTTATATTAACCTATAGAAGCGCAACAAGACCCTAATCTCAAAGTAGGCTAACAAAAAAGGCTCCTGCCTGGGTTAAATACTCGCATGAATATATTGTGATGTGATTGCATAAGGCCAGATTCAATCTTGGCCAATTAGTCTGCCAAATTTCTCGCTGTAAATTACAAACACAAATACAAAAGTGCATGTTTCCAAAACCAGTTTTAAATGTGGCCAATTTAACCCTACAATCCTCACCATACATAAGGTGTTGAAGTGTATTCGTATGAACAACTGCCTTATAAACAACAGAAACCAATTGCTCCTCACATAACCATATAAGATGAATTAAAATTGACAATATATACATAAAAAAAGAAAAGAGAAGAAGCTTGAGGTGTTTATAATTAATTATATATTTTATTCATGTGTTGATCGTCGATAAAAAGAATACATAATTATATGTGTGGAACATAGAATACAAATGCACCCCTATTGAGTTATTTTCTTGCGACTACGGCGAGGCTTTGAAGGTGATTGAACTACTCGAAGACAACGATCGTAAACCTTTTGACTCCGTTCGAAAAACTCTGGCACGGTCAATATGAAATCCGGTGTAGTGGCGACAAACAACCCTAAAGCATGGTAGCAAAATTTTGAAAACTTGGTGACTTCGGGACAACACTTGTTGGGAATATGTTTTTTCTTGAATATTGCTGCCATGGTTGCGTTACTACAAGACGGAAATTTTGTTGCTAGGGGCTTTTCACATCGATCCAAAACCTTAAAATATCCCGGAACTGGTTCGGGATACTTTGATGGGTTCCAAAAGGCATTTGTGTGTTTTGGAGAATTTAGCATCACCACAACAGCAAAGAGCGTAGCCGTAAAAATGAAAAGGTTATTTCTACTGCCATGATAATGGATGTCAGGTATGGAGAAATGCTTCAAGGATATTTTTTTTAAAATGAGGATTATGTAAGGTTAATATATAGACCTAGAGAGGAGGTAAGAATTTTCAATGATTCATAACATTTTTTTAGTTTTTATTATATACTCATTTAATTATTCATTAAATGAAGACAAAATATGCATATTTACTCAATGTGAGTTAGCAACAACACATTGTCATTGAATCTCTTAAGGTAACTCTCCTATAAATTTTCTGTTAGATGCTAATTCACTTTATTTTACTTTCTAATAATTTTTTATTGGTTCTGTTTTCTCAATTAATTTATTTGTTATGTATTTTTATTTTTCAGATAATATTGATCTTATTAGTCAATGTACAGATTTTCAACATGCGTCTTGTAATGGAAATATTATCAAAATGTACAGTAGAATGGTAAAACAAATAAATAACAACTATATAAGGGCAAAATCCATAAGAATTTTTATTTATTTATTAAGGGCGCTGGTGCAAAAGGTGCCAACAACCTTTAATACGTGAAGGAAACTCTACATTTGCAGCCATGGCTGCTACATATACTGCAATGTTGGTATACTTTAGTTTGCATCGTAACACAATGATGAGTTTTGGTTTATTAGATATAATATAGTTTTTTTTTATCTATTTTTTTCAAGCTGAAACACAAATATAATATATCACAGAATTCATAATGAGGAAAAAGAAACATGTTTTGTAGTTATTTTATTATCTTGAATCCTTTTACATTATATGAGAAAGCGATTAGTTTATAATATTGTACATATGTAAGAGTTTAAGACTAGCCTGTGTATATATTTTAGTAAGCAATTCAAACGAGTCAATCTCGAGAGTATCCAGTGATTGTGCCTGATAAATTTAAATAATTCATAAACACGAGTATTTGCCAACAGCGTGCACCCTATTAATATTGTGTTAAATAATTCCTAAGAATGCGCCAAATTAGCAAAGCTCTGTTAATTGCACTGTCAATATTACCATAAAGGATTGCCATGGAGGGGTGCCCTAACCATTGAAACAAAAATAAAACTTTACTGCCTTTATTGATTGATGGTACTAACATTCTTTCTTCTTCTTCTTCTTTTTATATGACTCGTTACTATTATTTAACTTCTATTGTTTTTTTTCTTTGACTACAAAATCAACACAATTCAGGTTAAGGGACTTCTCAATAACGGTAATTACGCTAAAGCATACATTTTTATATTAACCTATAGAAGCGTAACAAGACCCTAATCTCAAAGTAGGCTAACAAAAAAGGCTCCTGCCTGGGTTAAATACTCGCATGAATATATTGTGATGTGATTGCATAAGGCCAGATTCAATCTTGGCCAATTAGTCTGCCAAATTTCTCGCTATAAATTACAAACACAAATACAAAAGTGCATGTTTCCAAAACTAGTTTTAAATGTGGCCAATTTAACCCTACAATCCTCACCATACATAAGGTGTTGAAGTGTATTCGTATGAACAACTGCCTTATAAACAACAGAAACCAATTGCTCCTCACATAACCATATAAGATGAATTAAAATTGACAATATATACATAAAAAAAGAGAAGAGAAGAAGCTTGAGGTGTTTATTATTAATTATATATTTTATTCATGTGTTGATCGTCGATAAAAAGAATACATAATTATATGTGTGGAACATAGAATACAAATGCACCCCTATTGAGTTATTTTCTTGCGACTACGGCGAGGCTTTGAAGGTGATTGAACTACTCGAAGACAACGATCGTAAACCTTTTGACTCCGTTCAAAAAACTCTGGCACGGTCAATATGAAATCCGGTGTAGTGGCGACAAACAACCCTAAAGCATGGTAGCAAAATTTTGAAAACTTGGTGACTTCGGGACAACACTTGTTGGGAATATGTTTTTTCTTGAATATTGCTGCCATGGTTGCGTTACTACAAGACGGAAATTTTGTTGCTAGGGGCTTTTCACATCGATCCAAAACCTTAAAATATCCCGGAACTGGTTCGGGATACTTTGATGGGTTCCAAAAGGCGTTTGTGTGTTTTGGAGAATTTAGCATCACCACAACAGCAAAGAGCGTAGCCGTAAAAATGAAAAGGTTATTTCTACCTGCCATGATAATGGATGTCAGGTATGGAGAAGTGCTTCAAGGATATTTTTTTTTAAATGAGGATTATGTAAGGTTAATATATAGACCTAGAGAGGAGGTAAGAATTTTCAATGATTCATAACATTTTTTCAGTTTTGATTATATACTCATTTAATTATTCATTAAATGAAGACAAAATATGCATATTTACTCAATGTGAGTTAGCAACAACACATTGTCATTGAATCTCTTAAGGTAACTCTCCTATAAATTTTTTGTTAGATGCTAATTCACTTTATTTTACTTTCTAATAATTTTTTATTGGTTCTGTTTTCTCAATTAATTTATTTGTTATGTATTTTTATTTTTCAGATATTTTTTTTTTGGATCAAATGTAAGTATTGTATAGATCAAAAAGTAGCAAGCGAAGCTTGCGAAACAGGCTGGAAACCAGCAGAACAAATGAACATACATAACCCGTCAACGGGAACAAACTCTCTTAAACAGTGAAGAGAAAAA